>CM046454.1:9235213-9835213 GCA_025506515.1 Flaveria trinervia | reverse complement strand
AGTATCAAGTTTTGCAGACGGTTTGCCGGATAAATGGGATTCGTTTGTGTCTAATCTCAGACAGAGTGATATTCTTGCAAAGGTAGACATATATGACTTCATCCTGAAATTAAGAGAAGATGAACTAAGAATGAAGTACAAGTCACAGAAAGGATCCTATGATCAGAATCCTTCATTTTACAACTCATTTCCTACTCCAACCAGTTCAGGAGCATCACTGCAAACCGCTTTTGTGTCCATTTCTGCGGCTCCTACTCAATCCACTGCTTTAGGACCAGAAACGCCTGGGTCATCATCGACTCAATACATAATGACTGAAGCCAACACTACGAATTTAAAGACTGAGAATCTCAGTAATGTCACAGTGGAGATTGCAAAGGAGCACATGGATCTTCTTACAGCTGTTGTCCAATCCTATGATGGTTTAGTCGCTGGGAAGATCGGGAATTGTCATCTTGCAGATGAAGATTACGAGCAAGTTGACGAGAACGAGTTGGAAAGGATGGATATCATGTGGGCTCTTGGAAGTGCAGTTAGACGAGCGAAAAAGTTCATTAAGAAGATGGGGTAGAATCTTGTAGCCACAAAGGACACAACGTTTGGATTTGACAAAAACAAAGTTACCTGCTTTAATTGTGGTGAAAATGGGCATTTTAAACGGGAATGTGTAAAGCCCAAGAAGACTGGAAATGGAAATCCATTTCCCACATTCAACCGTCAAGACAAACCCATGAGTGGAGCTACCTCTTCAAGCAAAGAGACAAAGGCCTTGACTGCTCAAGGTGATGAAGAGCAAGACTGGACCTTCCGCTTTGTGTCTCCGGGTGAATCAAACATTGCCTGTGTTAAGGGACTGGATGATTATTCTACGAGTGAAGGTGAGATCACAGTTGAGCAAGTAATGTCAGATACTGAAGAAGCTGTGAACATGGTACATCACTTGGCTGAGGAAGAGTTGAGAGCAACAAGTTCAGAACCTCCAACAATTGAAGAGTCTACCTCTGCATTGATGGCTGATTCAACTGATTCCTCACAGGTAAGTACTAAAGACCAACTGTTTAAAAAACATGCTTGTGATGAATGTAATAAATTTAGAGAGAGAATTGATCTGAAATTTGCTAGGTTATTAGAACACAATGATAACTTAGTAAATTATTTATAACCATGCACTGAAGATAATCGTATTTTAAAATAAAATGAGTGCAGTTACAAAGAAAAATAGAACTTTTGGGTAAACAACTAAGGTAAACTGAGGTTGTTGCTTTCAATCAAGCAAATGATATAAAGTTCTATTTAAATTCTTTGGAAGAAACAAAGAAAGAAAAAGCAGTTTTAGAAGTCGAAGTTAATTCTTTAAAACAAAAACTGTATAGTTGGACTAGTTCTTCTCACATAGTTCAACACTCAGTGAAAGAACGAAATAATAGGGAAGGGTTGGGTTACAAGGTAGTTCCACCACCACATGAGATCCTGTTAAATGCTAAATGTAGGCCTGTAAATAACAACTCAGTAAAGGATCATGTGGTGTCCACTCCTCTGATTAGTGGTCCCGATTTGACAAGTAAACCTATGACGGAAAGCACTAAACAGAAGGAGTCTACCTTGGAATCAAAAGGAAAGATGCCTATTGTTAATTTGGATAATAAATTTGAAAAGGTTAATATAAGGTTAGGTTCACACATGTCTTCCTCTGAACCCAAAATGACTAAACCAATTAACCAAACCCGTGTTACACGTCAAAGTCCAAATAAACTAAAGGCTAAAGATGTTAAAAATGTTCAAACAATTAATTTTGTTAAAGAAGCTGAAACATCTAAACGAGAAGTGACTAAACCCAGCCAGACTCGTGTCGCACATGTATCACATTCAACCCCACATAAATAGTTTCCTCAATATGTAGAAGGGAGATCGTGCTACAGTTGTGGAAAGAGAAGACATATTTCTTCTAATTGTCCTTATTATCAGACTCCCAGAAAGAAAATTAAACTTTATGACACTAAACAAAGTTCTTCTAAAAGGAGTTCTATTACTCCTCTAAAGAGAAATAATGAACATAAAGTTCAGACTCTAAGTCAGTCGTCTGTTTATCACAAACAAGCCTTACACAAAATTGGCTTATGGAAAGAAAAGTCAAATAAGTTGTCTGATAATGAGAACAATAAGAAGAATGATATGCCCTTATCCTCAAGTGGAAAGTGGGTTGAGTTTATGATGTGTGATTCCTCTGGGTCACCCAAGCCAGTGAAGGCTTGGGTCCCAAACCTAAACTGATCATTTCCTTTGAATGTGCAGGGTGTATACTACAGTGCTATCACAAATACCTGGATTGTTGATAGTGGGGCGTCTAGGCACATGACCGGGAACTTGTCTCTCTTTTTCAATGTCAAACAAATTAAAGGAGGACATGTATTATTTGCTGGGAATAAAGGAGGATATATCACTGCTCAGGGCGAAGTGGGAAACCAGAAAGTCAAGTTTGATAAGGTCAACTACGTTCAACAACAACAGAACAACTTGCTTTCAGTCTCTCAGATCTGTGACAAGGGCTTCAAAGTTGTGTTTGACAACAAGAAGTGATACGTGTTGAAAAAGGATTACGTTATCCCAGAGGACAAAGTCTTAATGTCAGCTTCAAGATATAATGATTTATATGTCTTGGATCTATCAAAAGCCTCCACAACTGATCAGAAAGTTTAATGCTTCTTGTCAAAGGCAACAGAGAGGGACTCAATCTCCTAGCATAGGAGAATGGGACACATAAATCCACAGAAGATGAATCACTTGATACAGAATGATCTAGTGAATGGAGTGAATGTCAAGAACTTCCAACTTCCAGATTTTTGCGTAGCATGTAAGAAAGGCAAACAGACCAAGAAGTCTCATAAGGCAAAGAAAGTTAATTCCATTGACCTGCCTCTCGAGCTTCTACACATGGATCTGTTTGGTCCCGTTAGCACTAAAAGTATTGCTGGTGATTTGTACTGCTATGTAGTTACGGATGATTACTCAAGATTTTCTTGGGTGATGTTTCTGAAATCCAAATCAGAGACATTTGAATCATTCAAACAGCTGGTAACTACTTTGGAATCACTCTACAAGCTGAAAGTTAGACAGATTCGATTAGACAACGGCATAGAGTTTAAGAACCAATGGATGGAGGCGTTTTGTAAAGAAAAAGGGATCGTACATCAATTTATGCCTGCCTACACCCCACAGATGAATGGAGTTGTTGAGCGAAAGAATCGGAGCTAGATAGAGACAGCAAGAATGATGCTAGCCTACTCGAAACTGCCTATCCAATTTTGAAACGAGGTAGTGGCCAATGCATGTTACACCCTCAATCGGGTCTTGGTGGTCAAGCGACATGGGAAAACGTGTTATGAACTACTCTAGCGATGTAACCTAACTTGGAGTAACTCGAACCATTTGGTGCACCATATACGATGCTGAAGAAAACTCAGTCTGGGAAGTTCAGTGAGAAGGCAGAAGCAGGGATATTTCTCGGATACAACATACCAGACAAGAGAATTTATAACAACTCAATGGGTCAGGTAGAGGTGTGGTGCAACGTTGATGTTCAGAGATACACCACCCCCGATGGAAAGGGACCTTCATTCTTCTTCGACTATGATGGATTCTTTACGTCCTTCAACATACCTCTCTCCCTTCCAGATGATGAGTTAACGACCAAAATGATGTATGATGTCCTAGACACATAACCACTAGACTCGACAACACCAACTCCACAAGGTGAATCTTCTAATCCTTTAGGGGGAGCACTTGATGTAAGCGATTCCTCATCTGATGATAAAGAAGTGGAGACTGAATAGGTGGACCAGGGGGAACAGGTTCCTACTAATGAAAGTACATAAGCATCAAATCCTGATGCCTCTGACATTTCGGAACCTCATACTCCAACAGCTACAGATCCTGAACCTGAGTTTAACAATCTGGATAATGAGGTGGTTGTTCCAACAAATCCCGAATCTCGACCAAATGTTTATCATCCCTTGGACGATGTCATTGGGGATGTTAGATCGGTAGTACAGACCATAAATCAGCTATACATAGCTGATTATGCCTCGGTAATGGAAAAGGGATCCTTCACGATAGAGCATATCGGTGTTTTGTGTCTCAATTTGAGCCAAAATACGTTAGTGAAGCGTTAAATGATGAGGCATGGGTTAGTGCAATGCAAGAAGAACTCCTACAGTTCAAAAAGCTAGGAGTATGGACTCTGGTGGACAGACCAAAAGGTGCTAAGGTGATTGGTACTAATTGGATCTTGAAATGCAAGAAAGATGACCAAGGAGTCATAATAAAAAACAAGGCTCGACTTGTGGTAAAAGGTTTTAGACAAGTCGAAGGTATAGACTACAATGAGGTGTTTGCACCTATGGCAAGCAGTGAAGGACAATGTGCAGGAGGAACTTCCAGTTGTAGGAGAAGTTGAATTTGTAGACAGTCGACCTGCTCACATCTCCACCATATCCATAAGGATGTAGGTGTTGTCTAAATCTGTCTTGGGGAACTCAGTAGGGGCACCTTCATCATGAAGCTCCAGATGCTCCCGGATGAGTTGTTCAGAGATGACCAACTGTTGGCCACAAATGCGGGATCATATTACATGAACCCCATTTAGGGTTTCGACCTGACTGTTTCCCCAAAATTCAGTCAGGTGGTTAAGGAAAACTGTGGGATTAACAGTCAAGGCTGTGTAGTAGGATGATTGGGTGAGGAAGGAGATGATTTCAGAGAAGTTCGCATCTCTTGCAGAGTCAAGAAGTGCAACTTGGTTGTGTTGAGGATTTAGGGCCATTGGGAAAGTGTGAAGGTAGAGCAGTCTGAGTTTGGGTGAATTTGGAAGCTAGAAAACTTTTAGGGCTGTAAAATTTATGGTACGAAGATGAGAATGAATAATCGGGATTATTTGAAAGAGGGTGGAATAATGGTTTAGTGGATAAGGTGAAATGATAGTTTAGTGGATGAAGTGACAGGGGCAGTAAGGATTAATTCAGTTAAATAATTCGACATCATTAACAAAATCTTTGCTTTTTACAATGTGCGGCCCAAGAGATTTCCGTTACACAGTAAAATCTCTCTTCCGAATATAGAACATTTCCGAAGGTAATTTATCTTCCGAAGGTAAAAAGTTACTTCCGAGAGTAGAGATTGCTTTCCGAAGGGAGAGATTTTGTAAGCTTCGGAAGTAGATCTGATATGAAATCAATCGCTTCTTCCGAGACTAAAAACTCTTCCAAGAAGAAAATTATCCTTGGAGAAATTTTTCTTTGGAAGATATGAAGATAACTTCCGAGGGTTAATTTCTCTTCGGAAGAAATTTATACTTAGAAAATTTCAAAGAGATCTTTTGTAACAGGGCTTAATTTGTATTGATATAAGACTTTACACATTAAAAGGTTTTCAAAAAAGGTAATCTAATCAATGTTTATCATCCCAATAGCTGTTATAAGATACTTAAATCTTGTTCATCAAAAGCTTTGGTGAACAGATCAGCGTATTATTCATTTGAATCAACTTTGATTAGTTTAATTAGATTCTTCTCATGAATATCTCTAATGAAATGGTACCTAATATCAATATGCTTTGTCTTGGAGTGCTTCACCGGATTTTCAGTGATGGAGATAGCACTATTGTTGTCAATATGGATAGGAGTGCTCATAAGGTTGAATCCATAGTCCAACATCTGATTTTGAATCCACAGCAGTCGAGCATAGCAACTAGCAGCAGCAATGTATTCAGCTTTAGCAGTTGATATAGAGACACGTGATTGTTTCTTGCATTGCCATGAGATGATCCTTCCACCAAGAAGTTGAAATCCTCCGGATGTTGATTTCTTGTCAATGTTGCATCCACCATAGTCACTGTCAGAGTATCCATAGAGATTAAAATCATTGTTTCTAGGATACCAAAGACCTAGTTTAGGTGCTCCTTTGAGGTATCTTAGGATTCTCTTGGCAGCAGATAGGTGAGACACCTTTGGAGCAGCCTAATATCTTGCAGAGATGCAAGTTGCAAACATAATATCAGGTCTACTGGCTGTGAGATACATCAAAGAACCGATAATCGCCCTATACTGATGTTGATCAGTATCCTCCCCCTTAAGGTCAGGACAAAGATTATGGTTTCTGGGTATGGGTGTCTTGGTTGGCTTGCAATCTTTCATCTCAAATCTTTCTAAGATGTCATTTACATACTTAAATTGATTAATGAAAAATCATTCCTTCAGTTGCTTCACTTGAATTCCAAGGAAAAAATCCATTTTTCCCATAGAACTCATCTCAAACTTCTTCTTCATAATGCTTTCAAAGTCCTTACACATTTGCATTTGAATAACCAAATATGATGCCATCAACATAGACTTCAACAAGCAAAATGTCCTTACGAGACTTCCTTATGAATAAAGTCTTATCAATGGTTCCTTTGGTGTAGCCATTCTTGAGGAGAAACTAAGACAGAGTCTCATACTACAGCCTTGGTGCTTGATGCAGCCCATATAGAGCTTTATCCAATTTGCACACATAGTGAGGATGTTGTGGGTCTTCAAATCCTGGAGGTTGTCACACATACACTTCCCTATCTATATCCCCATATAGAAAGGCACACTTGACATCAAGCTGGTAGACAGTAAAGTTCTTGGAAGCAACATAAGCAAGGAAGATCCTAACTGCCTCAAGTCTTGCAACAGGTGCAAAGACATCAGTATAATCAATTCCTTCCTCTTGAGTGTATCCTTGAACTACCAGTCTTGCCTTGTTCTTGATGATCAAGCCTCTGTCCTCTCTTTTGTTCCTGAAAACCCATTTAGTGCCTATTGGTACTTGACAGATGGTAGCGGACATAGGTTCCAAACCTTCTGTCTTTTGAATTGAAGCATCTCCTCTTGCATCGATTCAACCAGCTACTATCTTTCAAGGCATCTTCCATATTCTTGTGTTCCATCTGGGATAAAAAGCATGAGTACAAGCAGCCATTCCCATGATGAGTCTGCCCTCTTGTTCTCACACCTTCAAAGACATCCCCAATGATGTTCTCAGCTGGATGAGTGTTGTGAATCCGTAAACGAGTTATCATATCCAGTTGCAAAGATAAGTCCAGATTAGACAGATTTTGCTCAGGAACTAGAGCACTTTGTCTAGCTGTTGTTTCAAGTTCATTCAATGAGGACCGATTGAATGAAAGAAAAACATCATCAATTGTTGGCTGTGAAGCAGCATTAACAGTCACCTATTCCTTCAAAATTCTACCTCCCTTAGCTTGGTGTTGTGTTGGATCACCTGATGAGTTTTGAGGATCAGCATGTGATTCACTGGTTGAAGCTTCACTATTTCTTGATATGTTATACTTTCTGATGTGTAAATAGTGGGAGCTTGATTTGTTGCATCTCTTGGAGAACCTAGAAGAGGTCTGGGTAGCTCAAACAGTTGATTAGCATCAGCATCAGCATCAGCATCATTTTGAGCACCTGTTCCAACTGAAACATTCTCACAAGAAGGTTTAGAATAGTTTTGAAACAATTCTAAATCAAATATATGATCAGGGCCATTCCCCCTAACACAAGGAGTGTGCTCATTAACAACTATATTGGATTACTCCTCAAATTGTTGATTTCTTAATGTTGTATGCTCTGTAAGCTTTGGAGCTAGACAAGCATCCAACAAAGATAGCATCATCCGACTTTTCAGCAAATTTTTCTAAATTGTCCTTTGTGTTAAGTATGGTACACCTGCTGCCAAAGGACCTCAGAAAGCCAATAAATGGTGGCCTCTTGTCCTATAACTCATAAAGGTTTTTTCCATGTGGCTTAACTACAAGAAATCTATTCTGCACATAGCATGCAGTGCTAACTGCATTTGCCCAGAATGTTACAGGTAGTTTAGAATCAGCTAACATAGTTCAAGCAGCCTCAATAATTGTCATGTTCCTCCTATCAACAACACCATTTTGTTGAGGAGTTCTGGGAGCACTATATTGTCTAGCAATCCCTTTTGAGTTATAGAATAAGTCAAGAACAAAATTCTTAAACTCAGTCCCTTGATCACTTCTAATAATCTTAACCTTGTGATCAATTTGATTTTCTATTTTAAGAATAAAAGATTTTAATGTTTCAGCAGTTTCCTCTTTAGTTCTTAAAAATAATACCCATGTAAATCTTGTAAAATCATCAACTATCACAAGGCAGTATGATTTTCTTCCAATGCTCATTATACTTGTGGGACCAAAAAGATCCATGTGCAATAAGTGTAATGGAGTTAACACTTTTGGATTTATGAGAGGCCCTGTGTTGCTTCCCTTTCAGGCATGCAACATTGTTGTCTTTGTAGAAAAATTTCTTTTTAGGCAAGCTATGTACCAAGTTACTTTTAGCCAATTTATTCATTGTCTTAAAATTTACATGACACATACGTTTATGCCAAAGTGTTGACTCATCACTATCAGCTTTGGAAAGAAAGCATGATACTTCACCTATTGGGGAAGCATTGTTCATATCCAGTTTGTACATATCCCCTTTCCTGGGAGATCTAAGAAGCACCAATTCCAGAGGAATTATCATCCCTGGTTTGAGGATAATGCACTCATGCTCTAGGTTGTCTTATGGACTCATAAGAATATGGTGGAGCAATTTCATGGTCCCTAACCCTCCTTTATTCTGATAAAAGATTTTGGAGTGGGAGGATGATGCAATAATAGCTTGGAAGTTTTGCTCAGAAATAGCATAGTTCCTGGCTTGAGCTTCAGCGGTAACAAGCTGGGCTTGAGCCTCTGACAATTTGGATATTAAATCCTTTATTTGATTCTTGTAATTGGTGTGTTCATGTTTTAATAAGGAAACAGTTTTCTCTAACTCTTTAATTTTCTTTAGGTAGTCAGATTCTGCCCTTTTAAAATCAGATTTCAAAACATTTAAAGACTCAATATCAGATTTAATTTCCCTATTGTAGTCCTGATATAATTTAACCTTAGCTATACATGTAGGAGTACAGAGATATTCATATACCTGGTTATCATCTGTTCTGGCCATGAGAGCTTGAGCAGGAGTCACATCCTGAACCATAAAGCTCCAGTTAACTTCTTGAGCCATAGCAGTTGTTTCAGTTGACTTTCCAGTGGGCTTTGATGAAGAGGGATGTGTGGAGGCCTGTGGGGTTCCCGGGTTTGATTTTGGAGCCTTGCATTCCCTAGCAAAGTGACCAAGTAGGTTACAGTTGTAACATTTGTCCTTGGTCTTATCAAACCCAAACTTGCTGGCAGTTGGATTTTGAGGGAATTGCCTTCCAGTTCTCTTAAAGAACTTCTTCGCTCTATAGGTTAAAAGAGCCATCTATTGGATGATGTCCACATACTCTACATCATCTGGACTAAAACACTCTAGATCATCAAAACAGTATTGAAAATCACCAGAGTGCCCACTTCCTGAGACAAAGGCACAGTTGTCCTAAATGGAGTTGTACTGAGCCTGTTGAGACCTTGGAGTCTCAGGGAAAATGATGTAAGGTCCAGAAGAGCAGGATGGATGTTGGTTGTATGTCAGGTATTGCTGAGGTTGTGGGGGTACTGAGCCTTCAGCACCATTAAAGTGTTGCTAGCAGGAAGACTCAGAGGTCTGCTTGTTTGGTGGCCCTTCTTACTCTCCATCTCCAACCGGTATCCATCAAGGATGCTATAGAGTTTAGTCATGGTAAGAGTGTTCAAGTTCTCTGTCATGGTAAGAGTGTTCAAGTTCTCTGTCCTTTTGATAGAGACACAGTAGAATGTCCACTATTTGGAAGAGCATTCATGAACTTTCTTGTGAGATCTCTGAGTTCAGGAGTGATCTTCACATACTAAACTGAAGAAATAAGATCCATGTACCTGAAATACTGCTGGCTGAGGGTCACTCCAGCAATATAAGTGAAATTCTCGAACTGCTGCTTCAGTGAGTCCTTCTTGGAGTCGTTGGAGCTTGAATACATCAGCAAGTGCATCAAACAATTCTTTAGCAGAATTACAATGCTCAAAACCCACCATGATGGCCATTGCATTGTTGTCAACGTCCATTTTCTTCCGGTCTTTGTCAGAATAATCTTCAACAACTTTTTCTATCATGGCACCGTTTCCACCAGGCGCTGCCACCTTGGGTTTATACGGGCCGTTGATAATGGAGTTCCACATCTTGTTGTCTTGGTATCTGATGAAGCCTTCCATTCTTCTGCTCCAAGACCTGAAGTTTTTAGGAGTAATGATAGGAGCTTTAGTCATGGTTCCATCTCTACTTTGGATTTGTTAAGAGCCATTTTTGTGAGAGTTGTAAGGAGGAGTGAAAAACAGGTTGATTTGGATGGTTAGATCCCACAATCAAGAGCCTAAACAGCTCTGATACCAATTACAGGGTCGGTTTGTGTACTAAACACTTGATTTTCTCTCAAACTCACTTTAACAACACTCTCGATGAAAGCAAATTCTTTAAGAGTTTATAACAATATAATAAGTAATAACAAAACACAAGAAGTAATTTTCAAGGTACTTGCATATATTGCTTCTCAACTCAAATATTACAAGACTCTTACAAGCATATCTTTATGAGTTACAAAGAGAAACTATATATAATACTACCTACAGCCGGATATACTTTGATACCAGCTGGAATCCTCTAACTAAAGCAAATACTACAAAGCTATAGTTTAAAGTATCTCAGATAAGACTTTATCTGAGATATGGTAGTCAGGACATGTCCCTGACTTACCTTTTGTCACCAACTAAGGTTGGTAACTTTTACTAACATAAAAAGGTGAACAGTGGAATAAGGTATGGTCAACTATGTGGCTCTTTGAGGAAACGCCATGCAGTATCAGAGGTCTGCAGTGGAGTGTCAGAGACCATACTTATGTCCACTGGTTCATAGCAGTGTCTTCCGAAGGTTAAATGGCTTCAGAAGAACAAGTACTTCCGAAGCCACTTATACTTCGGAAGAGGCTGCTTCTTTCGAGGCTTGAGAACTTCTTCTTTCTTCATACTTCGGAAGTAGTCTTCTGATTTCTTCCTTTGAGACTTCATCTTTGGAAGTGAATACTTTATCTTCGGAAGTAGAGTTTTGCCTTCGGAAGTGGAACTTTTACTTTGTTTTTGGAAGAACTCTACTTCCTTCAGAAGTTCCACACTTGGCTTCGGAAGCCTTTGTAAATAGCACCAAAATTTGTCTAAGTGATTTGGTTTTGGTTGCACCAGCCTTCTTTTTGATCCAACAGCATCTTACATGAAGATTAAAGTTTAACAACTAGATGTAAAAAGTGCATTCCTTCCTGGTGAAATCCGTGAGATAGTCTACGTCAGTCAACCCAAAGGATTTGAGGATCCTAATCATCGGGACAGAGTTTACAAGCTTGATAAGGCTCTCTACGGGCTCCATCAAGCCCCGAGAGCATGGTATGAGAAACTTTCAACTCATCTGGTGAAACACGATTTTCGCATGGGAGTTATTGACTGTACACTGATCATCAAAGAAAAATACGGTGATTTACTGCTGGTACAGATATATGTGGACGACATAATCTTCGGTTCCAAGAATGAAGAATTCTGTAAAGAATTTGAATCTGTAATGAAATCAGAGTTTGAGATGAGTGCAATAGGGGAGATGAAGTTCTCCCTAGGATTACAGGTGGATTAGAAACCAAAAGGAATCTTCCTGCATCAAACTAAATATATAGGAGATATCCTCAGTTGGTTTGACATAGAGAATGCTTCAGCTGCTGGAACTCCACTTGCCACGAACCATGATGTGGCACCCGACGAAAATGGTGATCTGGTTGATGCTACAATGTATAGAGGAATGATCGGATCTCTTATGTATCTCACAGCGTCTCGTCCTGATATCATGTATGTCACGTGTCTTTGTTCAAGATATCAAGCAAAACCAAAAGTAAATCATCTCATTGGCGTGAAACGGATTTTTCGTTATCTGAAGGGTACTCCAATAATCAGGTTGTGGTATCCTCATGATGATGATTTTGAGCTTACAGCGTATAGTGACTCAGACTATGGTGGTTTGTCACACCCCGACCGACGGCGGAATCATCGGGGCGGACGAATGGGAGACGATTGTTCATAGCACATGGAACTAATTAAGTTGGAATATTATTAAATATCATTATTCATGAAACATTACAAGACAAATAAGTTTATACAATACAAAAGCATCAAACAAAGAAATAACATGTTAAGTTAAACTAGGTCCAAGTCTTATACGAGCACAAAGAGAAATCCACAAGTAGCAAACCTGAAACATGCTAAAAATAAAAGGTCAACTTTGAGAGTTGGTGAGATTTCCATAGTTTTCGGTACATAAGTATATAAAAGATGGCAATTCATGTTGTACGTTAGAGAACAAAGTAACTAGGATGTAAGACAGAATGCACAATCAAACCTTGACAAATTTTTACAAGTCTCAAACGTTTAAGTATATACAATTAGCTAAGTATACTTAGATCAACTAAGCAGGCTTGTCAGGCCCATAGATCTATGACATCGTCAGGCTAGCAATAGTTAATGATTGTACATATATTCGACATTACATGGTAGCTACAAAGTTCAACTAACCACAACACACAAGTAAATTGCCATAAGTTTACAAGAATCAAACGTTTGCAAGTGCAATGTTTATAAAATAATATGTTTCACCCCAAAGTATGAAATAAAGTAAAAAGGGGCATGGAGAACTCACATGGAAAATAAGTATAAGAATGATGCTAAGAGATTAAACGAGGCTCCAATGATTTCTTTTACAAGTTACCTAAATGTATATATTCCAAGGTTAAGTTTAAAGGTAAGATTAATGAATACATGTGAACTAGGGTTTCAATTGGAAATTTGGAGGTTTAATTAATTAAGAAAGATAATGAATCGTTTTTGGGTTAATAAAGATAAAATAAATCAATTAAGTTTAAGAATGGTTAAAAACGTCTCAACAATTTAAGTTATTGATTTAATAAAAATTAAGTATAATATGAAAAGAACTAATTAATTTAATAATTAATTACTTAAAACTAGATAAGGGTGATTAATTGAATACTTATTAAATGACTTTAAAATTATTTAAAATCATTTTATAGAGTTTTAGACTTTTTAAATGATTTATTATAAAATTCTTATAATATCAAGACTCTAAAATAAAAGTAAAGTATAATATTTAATATCAAGCTTTTATATGATTGATATGATTTATTATCAAGATTTTAAAATAACGTACAACAGAAAGTGATCTTGTTTTATAAGTTTCAAAAAAACTGAAATAAAATTTTAAGGAATAACATTATTGACTAATTATATATAACATATTTAAATGTATAAATAAATAATTAACTATTTAAATAACTATTAAAATAACTATTTCAATAATTATTTTTTTAAAACATGTAGATTTATAATGTTTAAAATAATCTACATTTGAACCAATATAGTTTTATAACATTTAAATTACATAAAATAACTAATAATATTTTTATTATCTTTGTTACCTTTTAGAAAGTAATTAAATTAAAAAAACATAAGTTTTTAAAACCTTTTAAAAATTTAGTTTAATAATTTCAAAAATATTTTAGTTAACAAAATAATTTTTATTTAAATTAATTAGTATAATAATAGTTTTTAGAATAAAAGAAATGTAAGAAAAATAATTAAATAAAAAGGTTGGCAGAGGCCCGATTCGAACCCGGGACCTCCTGCCTAGAGTCGGGACCCGTTACCACTTAGGCTAAAGCCCCAATCTGCTTAGTTTTCGAAAATAATTTTACACATCCGTTAATTAAGAAATCCCCAAATCAATATGAACCCTAGAAACGAATTGAATCCAATTGAGCATGAAATCAAATTCGATACTCGAATTAAACATGGGGCTTTTGTTTCCCATAATAAATCGAGTGTTTTCATGTATTTAGTTCACATGGTTTGAAGACGAAAATGATGGATACGATGGAACAAGGTCTCGACTACTTGGATGTTGATTCAAAATGCAAACTTTGTTGTTAATCAAATTAATCTTATGCGAAGCTTCTAAGGATAATCGAAAGCCCTCAAACAATTTTGGCTTAATGTGCCTAGAAGATGAAGCTCGACCAAGTTGCAGGTTCGAGTATTGATAACGACCGAATCCTACTTGCGTGTGTTTTTCAATTGAAATTGAAGTTACAGAGAGCTTTAAGAGGTTAATTGGAACGTTTGCCCTTGCTCAAAAGGTTCAATTCGATCTGTTTCTTTCCAAACGAGTTATGGATTTGAATTGAAGTTTTTGGTTTCGGGAGCACAACCTAAACGGCCGAATTAATCCAATTAAATTCATATTCAAGTTCGAAACTGATATTCCATGGTTAATGTTCGGTTTAATCGTGTTTCAATTAAGCGTTTAGGTTGATTTGGTGGTCGCCGAAGATGGTGGCCGGTGACGAGGAGGTGTCGACGGGGATGGGGATTTAGGTGGTTTGGGTTTTTAATTGAAGTTACATATTTGGTCCCTGTAATTTTAAAGTTTAACATTTTATGTGAAAAACTTATAATTTAGGTTTTATAAAATACACTTTTCACCCTAAACTTAATTCAAAATGACAATTCCATTTATTTTATAAAATATTTATCAACCTTAATAATTTTTAATAAGACTTCTTTATTTAATTCTTTATTGTCGAATAATAAATAAAACTTTATAATTTTATAATCAAAGAAATTATTCATAAATTAATGACTTATTATAAGTTTTTAGATGATTTACCAAATTAAAAAAAATTGAAATAAGAAAATAAATTCACCATATTGTTTAAACTATACTTATAAAGCATTTGATTCATCAAAATAAATAGAATAATTTTAAATAATGGATTTTCCTTCGTATAAAAGTTTAACATGAATTCGGGTTTTGGTTTATAATTTAAAAAATGGCGGATGTTACATGGTTGCAAGATGAACTACAAATCAACATCTGCAGGATGTCAGTTCTTTGGTAGACGGTTAGTCACCTGGCAATGTAAGAAGCAGACCTTCGTACAAGTTTGGGACTTTAAAATATTTTAAATGATTAAAATGCGAAATTCAAAGTACAGGTTTGAGAAGTCTAAGCACAACTAAAGAAAAATGATAGATAAACTGGTTGCTACTTAGATAACACAGAGAAAGTAGACCTAGAGGTTACTAGTTCATAATATGATGTGTTAGTAGATTCAACACAATAGATGAGTAGACTTCATTGGTGAACTAAAAAGTCAAACTAACCTGTTCAACTTGCTGTGGGTTCTCATCTTATCTCTGGTTAACACAATCAACGCATTTCCAATAATGGGTGACGAGCAAAGCACATGTAAAAATTGCTAAAAGCAATCAAGCTGATAATATATGTTGTTGGTACGTTATGTGCAAAAAGAAAAATAAATGCTCTAACAAGAAGATAGGTTGTGTGCCTCTCTGCTGTGCGGTGTCACTGACCTGAGGATAAGTATAACCTAAATATTCTAGAATTCATTGTTGTTTGCGCCTCTCTGCTATGCGATAGCACTGACCTGAGGCTTGGCATCTCTTTGAAAGCTCTTAGAATAGTCGCTTCTTGTCCAATACCCATAGACCGCTTAAAAATCTCCTGAGGAATGTTGATTACCAAATAAGTGTGAGATCCACAAATGCATGTTGAAATAATTAAACCTAATTCATCACCATTGAAAGTCAAAAGTCTATGTATGGATTTAAGGGGCAAACATACTGAAAATCATCGTGGCTGCAATTCTTGAAAGTCAAAATCATTGTGTGCATCTTATAACTTTAGTATGATTTCTTGAAAGTGCTAATGACTCTCAGACATAACAAGAATCCGGCATCAAAATAGTTTATTAAAATGTCCCAAATAATTCTGATATACCTGTATGATTCCATAATGATTGTACCAGAAATGATAAAATAGACTTGAAGTTGTGTTGTCCAGGAAGTAAAATCGGTTAGAAGTACTCTAATAGGTTTAAATCCATCTCCAATCAAAACTACAAAAATATATCTTGTTTCGTTTCTAAATTTCAAGTTGTTTTATTTAACTTCTAGTTATTTGTTAGGTAAAAGTCGGACTATACATCTGGATTCAATCTGTGAATCACTCACTAAAAATGGTCACGTCTGAGGTGACCAATCGGGTTTTTGAAATTAAAAGGATCACGTCTGAGGTGATCAAACAGCTTTTCAAATTAAAAAGGTCATGTCTGAGATGATCATCAGTCAAAACATCTTATCAATAGTTACACGTGTATGTTTGAAAGTGTACAAGGTCAAACTCATAAGTATGGATCAATCGCACGATTAGACCATAAGTATGGGCCAATCGCACGACTGGTCCATAAGTATGGACCAATCGCATGATTGAACCATATGTATAAGCCAGTCGCACGACTGAACCCCAATCACACGAATGAAACATGCGAATGGGCCCGGTCGCACAACTGACTGTTAACTTAGTATAAATAGCAGGGAGTCAGTCGCATGTTCTCATCACCCCTCAATCGCCCTTAGTCGCCCGAAAGTACCGAGATTCTGCCCAAATTTTTTTCGATTGAGTTAGCATCTTGATTGTGATTCTAACGTTTACTTTCTGCGTCTACAGGTAATGTGAGACCAAAATCGACTTTAATAAAGCCCTAATGACTGAAATCATTCAAAACAAGAACTTAGACAAAATCTTCAAAATAAACCACCTAAATGGACACAATCGTGATTTAAAGAACATTAGGTGTTATTTTGAGTGGTTGCGAGTCTAATGAGCCAAAACACAACGTTTAACATCAAGTTTTGACCATGATTAGAATTTAAAGTGTCGAACAGAGAGTTATACGATGGACGTACTGATGAACTTCAATCGTACGATTGAGCTGGGCGTATGACTCAATCGCACGAATGAACCAGGCGTATGAGTTCAGTCGCACGATTGACTCAACCGCATGGCCTAACAGACGACTAAGTTCAGTCGCAAGCTCAATCGCACGACTAAACTCAGCCACATGCTCAATCGCACGACTGAACTCAGTCGTATGGTTCAATCGCACGATTGAACCAGACTGATCTCAAAACAGTTTAATTTCAACTGTCCTCTGTTATGCACAAATCTAATGTTTATGTGTCTTGTGTTATAGCAACATGGCTGATAAGTGGACCATCAACACCAAGCACAACATTTGTGCTCACTTGGATGCAACCACTCGGAATGCTACCAAGTTTGCTAGGATTATTGCTTTTCTGAGGAGGTCGAGGATCTACAAAGCTATCTCTGCTCCTTGCACTCCCTACCGTTCTCTACAGCAAGCCTTTTGGGAAGGTGCTTCAATTGACAGATCTACTGAACCTTACTGTATATGGAGCTCCATTTTTGGTCAAGAGATTGAGGTTACTACAGCTGATCTAAGACAGCTACTGGATCTGGGTGATGATGATGCCCACCCGACCAAGTTACATCCTCGGACAGTAAGGGGCTGTTTTCTACGGATGAAGTACACTGGGGACATCAACTCAGGTGTGTTTAACAAAAGCAACTTGTGTCCCCAGTTCAAGTACATGGCCTATATCATTTTGAAGTGCATAACATCAAGGAGAGGAGAATTTGATGATTTATCTGACCAAATCCAAAATGCATACGTTGCACTAGTGCTAAACCATCCTTTCAACTTCTCCAACATGATTTTCTCTTACTTGATAGAGATCATAAATTTGAGTTAGAGATATATGGATATATCCATTTCATGTCAAAAAAGATCTCCCTTCTTATTATTTGTATATTGGGTCTTTAACGAGTCTTATTATCCTGTCTTTGTTTATGCCTTGGTTGAAACAAATTACTATAATTCGTCCCCGATGATGGATTAGTCGACATTTTTAACAAATTTTACGAATAGAAGCTCTTACTTTCATATTTGCCACTCCTTACTTTAATTTTGAATCCAATTCTTGGAAGAAAATAAGTTGATTTCATTTTTTGATTTCGAATCGTATTCCTGCGAAAGAAATAGTGAAGTTGAAAAAACACCTAATCTTTCGAATCTTTGTTGCGGAGTTGATAAATTATACGACCTCTGGTTGAATCATAACGACTTACTTTAATTTTGACTCTATCTCCTCGCAATATTCGTATAAAACTACGTCAGATCTTTCCTGAAACATAACCTAGAATCATATCTTATTATCTAAACGAACCCGGAACATGCCGTTGGGAAGTGATTTAGTAATTAAACCTTCATGAATCCATTTTTGTTCTTTCATTCCTAGAGGCTAAGGTAAGGAGGGTTTTTGCATGTACCCTCGGTTCTTACAACTTATTATTGATGAGAAGCTTCCGTCACTGCCAAAAGAGAAAGAAGATGTAGTGGTACTCGAGGTGATGGATGATACCACCTTAGGTAGGATGAAAGTATATAGGGGAAACAGGTGAAGCCCCCTATCAGGAGACTGTTCGGGCACTTGGCAAGTGCTGATTATGTGGCGCCTTCTCACAAGAAGTGGCGTCACAATGATAGTGACTCAGATATTGAACCGATTGAGCTACCAACCAACGACGACGACGACGATGATGACCAAGGTCAAGGTGGTGACGCTCCTAGTGAAACTGAAGGGGCTTCCTTCCACCAAGACTTCGTGGTTGACTAGGAAGAAGAGGAGTCAGATGAAGAGCCTCTCGTGAGGACAGTTGGGAGTAGGGTTGTGGCCATAGAGAGAGGAATAACGGCAGTTGGTGTACGCCAGGGTGAGTCAAGGGGTGTGGCTACTGATGTTACTGATCCTACATACACCCCTGACAAGCCCATCGGCCCAGAGGGAGCATCTTCTTCTAAAGGCTCAAGGAAGAAGCGTATGGTTCAACCCCAGTGCTTAAAGAGCAAGAGACGGAGGATCACCCTTATTACCACCTCTACCATGACTCCCACCTCTACCACACATCCTACCACCACTACCACACCTCCTACCACCACAACCACTACCACAACCACACCTCCTATCATCACCCCCACAACAACTACCACCACCACTCCTCCCACTACTACTATCTCTCATCCCACCACCATTACCACAACCACTCCATCAAATCCCACTCCATTTCCACCTCCCATATTCACCACATCCACCACTACCACCACCAATCACCAAGTTGGTCCATCCACCCAATCCACATTCACAGCTGGACCAACTCTACCCATGGTCGGGTTAGAGGATCAGCTTGCTAACCTCAACATCATTATGCTAAGGCTGCTTGCCATTAATGAGCTAAGGGCTACTGAACTAAACAAGCTGATGGAGGTGAATGCATCTCAGGCAGAGCAGATCACACAGCTCAGGGAGAAGAGTGACCTATATGAGCGAGCTCTCAGCCAAGCCCACCAAGCACTTACAAGTCAAAATGAGCTGGTGTTGGCGTCGGTAAAGAGGATTGAGGAGCTAGAAAAGAAAAATAAGAAGATTATGCTAAAGCTGAAAGGGTCAAAGAGTGAGCCTCTGAAGATCAAGGACGTGATGGTGATGATGGCGATGATGATGAGGAGGATGAGGAAGATGATAATGAAGAAGATGTTGAGGAGGGAGGACCGAGCCGAAAAGATCAAGATGAGGATGATGATTAGGAAGGTGATGCATCTACATCAACCTCTAATCCTCAGCTCAAGAGAGGCGTACCAAACATAGCCAAGATCAAGGAGCCTCTTCTTCAGCTCCTCCAGCAAAAGAATCAAGGGAGCAAGACAAAAGTAATTATTAGATGTTTATGTATTTAAAACTTTTGTACTTGAACGATATGTTACACAAATGTAATTAATGTTCATTATGTTTATTTATGCTTAAATGTTTTATCAAATGAATTTTGTGTGATATGCTTAATGTCTAATCAAGCAGATAAAACTCCATAGCAGGATGAATATGATGTTGCTCTCTTCAGCAAATCAAGTCTCAATTCACTATGATTCTTGATTTGCAAGGGATCGTCAGAAGATCAGTGAGCTACACTCCCGAAGAAGGAGAAATTATACATGATCTGACCGACGAGCAGCTAGGTGAGATGTTCCGACTCAATCTGGATGAAATTGTTAAAAATGCTCCAGAAGTTAATGTTTTAAGTGATGAGGAGCTACAGGATGTTGATGATATTGAGATTGAGGATGTTACATCAGAACATTATCCAGAGTACACTGACCGCGAGGGAAATGTGATACCCAACTTGGGTGATACTTTCGGCAGTGCTACATTTGAGAAGCTGGATGAAATGAAAAGGACAAGGAAAAGGATGAAAACCAAGCCCAAGCCTCAGAAATAAATGTTGATATCAAAAGGCTAAATGGGCAGCTTGTTTTGCTGAAATAAGAGCCCAGCGCACAACTCCAAAGCAAAATGCCTACACCAAACTCTACAAAGTCAAGAAACATCAGAAGGTGTCTGGAAAAATCATTGCGTGGGCCTATTTTGAGGACTTAAACGTATATGCTATAAAGAGAGAGAGAGAAGGGGATTGAGTACTTCAGATATTCACATAATCTGAAGACTCTTCCTGGTTTTGAGCTCAACCGACTAGCGTGCTTGGATCTGCTGTATGCTAATCCAAGGAAGATGTTAGAATGGTTTGAAGCTACGTTGAAGAAAGAATACCACACCAGGTGGGTAAACTTTAGACCTCAACAACCGAAGAGGTACATTCGTAGGTCTGAAGTGGATCCTATATCTGGGAAGCCAAAAGTAGTGCTGAAGTGGAGTCCCCCGCACACAATGTCAAAGATTCCTTTACGGGAAATGCCTCGGGACTTCACTCCACATTTCAAGTGGTGGTATTATGACTGGAGGATGGGTGAAGCGGTCATAGTTCTGAACAGAGAGGGCAAAATGGAAACTATCAGGGTATTTGACCCAATGTGGCTTACCAACTTATCAGCTGAAGATGTCTACGCTCTATACAAGTGGCCACTATTCTATGACACACAGGATATTGTACAAGCCCTCCAATTCCAAAATGTGATACGGCTCTGTTTGCGTTTGAAATACACGCAGGAGTCACAAGAGAAGAGAAGTAAAAGAAGTTTGAAGAGCATATGAAGGATGTCAGACAATAAAGTAAACTAGGTCCAAGTGGGAGTTTGTTGATACATATGTCCCTAGTTTATGTGCTTAATGTAAAAGTCTTTCATGTCTTACACATATGTAATGAATGGATTAAATGAAATATAATATGTGGTTGATGTTTATAATGTTTAATATTTCATAGTATTATTGTGTGTTAAAGTATAATGAACTTACTATATAGGTTTGAGGTTGTTATGCATAGTTCTTAGTCAATAATGATTGAGAAATGTGTTCAAACTTAGTTGTATGTGTCTTTATGCGAATGGACCATACTAATAGGCCATACGCATAAATACATCATGCTAATGGACCAGTCGCACGACTGAACCCGGAGACTGGATCAGTCGCACGACTGAACCCGGAGACTGGATCAGTCGCACGACTGAGACATAAGATTGACTCAGTCGCACGACTGAACCTTTAGTCATGCGTATGGATCAATCGCATGATTCAGTCGCATGACTGAACCATGCTAATGGTTCAGTTGTACGATTGGAAACCCATAACCTATAAATACCACTTAATTCATGGAAAACGTAACACTTGAGAAATACTTGATACTCTTACGAACCCTAGCCGTCTAGAACGTCCAAGGAAGCCTGTCCAACTTCATAGATCAATCCTGATCGATCTCTACTCGTTCATAACGTTTAGTTTCAATCTTATATCGATCGGGTAATTGTTCTCACTGATTGGATCGCCAATCAAATAGGATTACGTACTATTGATTCCGTATAAACGCAGAATCTGTTAGTATTGCGTACGTACATAGTCCTGACAGCACGCATCTCGAATAAGATAAAAAGTAGGGTAGTGAGGTGGTTGGCTATGTATGAAAGTAACTAGTGTCCACACTAGTGAGGATGGTGGAAATTAACATCACGATGGATAGGAGAAGGAATAGAAGCATTCCAAAATTAACATGGAAAATCATATTAGACATGATTTATTAGACTTGCACACATCTGACAACATGATTAGTGATAAGAGTTCACAGAGAAAAAGGATAAAAGCTAAAGAATTCTAGGAGGGTTGGGGTCGTATCTTAGACTTTGACTATCACATAGGTTGCCTTTAGTTTTACATATAAATGCTAGTTTCTATCAAAAAAAATTATTGTTAGTAAGTGCTTATAGTTAGTATAATTGTATGTTTTTCGGTATATGTGTGTCTTTACGCCAATGGATGATTTTTAAATAATGTTTGATATATATGTTTTTCTGCTACTTTTACATTTAAGAGAGCTAACGATAGATTTGCATATTCTTTGTTTATATGTGCTATTATTTTCGTTTTTGTATTTGTTCTTCGTTGCGAGATAAAGGTAATATTTGTATCTATCACCATCCCAACCCCTAGACTTTACTAAAGAGTGTAATTATGATAGGGTATTTTTGGTTGTTTAGTCCAACCGGTTGGTTCTTCCGTTGGTTGTATCAATTTAAAAAACCAAATATCTTTATAAATAATTTAAATTTTATATATATGTAATAACGAAAATGAAATATTATAAAAATAAGATTTAAAAAAAATCTCACTAGCAATATTAAGTGAACACATAGAGGTTATAACCCTAAAACATGATTGAAATTCACTTCAAAAGATCAAAAGAGCATGTCTTCTATTTTAAAGGAACGTTTAGTGTTTTTATTGTATTCATAGTGTTTTTATTGTGTTATTATTATTTTTTTTAGAACATACAAAGTCTTCAAAAGATAGCATCCAACTAAGGAGGCACCTTAGCTTTATACTCAAACCAAAGTAAAAATTGATTTTTCATTGAACTAATTAAATGTAAGTAGTCAATGAGTCTCGGATCAATTGGAGTGGGAAGATGTATCCCATGTCTTTTCAATGTGAAGGTTATGAGTTCGAATCTCACTTGATGCAATATGCTCCAAGTGGTCCAGAGATTTTACCACAATGACCCTTTGGGTGGTAGGTTTCTTCTAGAATGATAAGCGAGTTGATTCACCAGCTTTGTTTTTGTCCACGGGTGTGGGTGACCTTTCTCCAATGAGTTTACCCTGGTAACTAGGCTTATAGTCTTCATTGGTAGTTCAAAAAATAATTAAATGTATGTTAAATTGTATTAAACAAATATAATGACAAATTAAGCAGTGTTGCAAAAATCAGCGCCTAGAGCCGATTAATCGCAAATCGGGAGTATACCTTGGCGATTTCACTTAATCGAAGGTATTAATCGGTAATCAGTCAAAATTAGACCTAGGCGGTCTTAATCGGCCAAAAATCGAAATCTCCGGCGAATTTCCGGTAGGGTTCCGGCGACTTTTTCGGCGACTTTCAAAAATTCCAGCCAAAACTTGAAAAATCCGGGAAAAACTTAGAAAATCCGGCCAAATATGTGTATTTATATGTAAATCTGAACTTTTTTATTAAAATTACATACTATAATATGTGTATTTATATATAAAACTAAAAATTATATATAAAAATTAAAATCCGATTAATCTCGATTAATCCCTAGTCCCTACCTAGTCGCTCGACTAGTGCCTAGCGATTTTTACAATATTGAAATTAAGTATATTAATGATCACTTTGCAATTTATAATAAGTGTATTGAACCTCTTCATTGGTTCTGTCATATATCAACAATGCCTTCAACACTAATCATAATCATAAACCATGCTTGATAAAATATCATCAACGGTCAAGTTATTAACAAGGTCTTGGGAAGGTTTGATGTAGGCAAATCTTTCATCTACCATTATGGGTAGACAGGCTGCTTCCGGGAAGACCCTTAGCTTTTGTAACACCCCGAATTTCTATTTAAACGAAAGGAAGAGAAAAGTAAATAGAAAGAATAGATAATGAGCACAACTGGAGGGGGGGAAAGTGTACAAAGTACAAAACCTTATTATTTTAATGATTTAAGGGGCATGGTCTCCCATATCAAAAGCAGAAAGTTGCTTTTGCTCTCGGAGTAAGAAAAAAGAGAGAGAGAGCCCCGGTTCTAGAGAGAGAAAGAGGAAGAAGCAGCTACAAAGGTAAGTCTTCTCTTCTATGAGCTCAGTTTTGGCTGGGTTTCGAGTTCTTGACCGAAGTTCTTGGTGTTTAGTGTTTGTTTTCGAGATTCAAGAGCTGAATCAAAGGTGGGTCTCGAACTGGAAGTGTGTTGCTCAAAGGCTGCTCAAGGTGAGTTTCTAGAACCCCTCTTTTACTGATTTTCAACTTGTTTGGGGCTATTATGTACACCAAGGAATGTTTTCAAGTAAAACCGTGAGTTTCAGCCTTATGTTTGAAATGATGTATGTATGTATGCATGTTTTTTAGTATGATTATAGGTTGGTGATGATGTTTAGCATGCTTAGATGGTCTTAGTATGTTAGATTTGTGCTTGGGTATCATTGGAATGATAATCGGGTGATGTTGGTAGCATAGAAAATATTGCAGAAGGTTTTGATGAACATAAACAGTGGCCCATGCGCCCAGCATATTGGCCAGACGCCTAAGTGTTGGCCATGCGCCCAAGAGTGGGTCATGTGCCTAAACAGTGGCCCATGCGCCTGTCATGTTGCCCATGCGCCCAGAGGGGGTTCATGCGCCTAAACAGTGGCCCATGCGCCTAAGTGTTGGCCATGCGCCTAAATAGTGCCCGTGCGCCCAAGTGTTGAAACGGCTAAGTGTGATGCGCCTGAACAGGTGTCATGCGCCTGCATAGTGGCAAAGCGCCTGAATAGGGCAGAAGCGCCCAAATAGTGCCCATGCACCCAGACTGTTTTACACTTAGAATTTTTATGCTCATGCGCCTGGAAGGTCCCATGCGCCCAATTTAGACTTGAGGTTTTCTAAATGGTTTTTAGGGAGTATTATGAGGAGATAGGCCTGGTTATGATGTGATGGCTTATGTCTGATATGTGTTATGTATGTATGATGTTGCCTGTGTGGTGATGGTGTATGTTTATGATATGTATGTTCCTTATTATGTATGTATGTCTTTCCTTGGCTTTGCGTTGACATTAATGAATGTAATGAAAGTATTATGTAATGTAAAGTGGAAGATAATGAAAAGAGAAACATAATGAATGAATGCATGCATGTATTAATGAATGAGAACGTGAGAGGCTTGCAAGCGAAGTATAGTGAAGTGCACGGCTCTAAATGCCTTAAGCTCAACCGCGTGAGGTTCAGCTAATCCTAAAGTATGCATGCAAGGGTTCCGGTCTTTGTGACTGACCTTCAGTGGTGTTACCTATTTCGGTGGGGGTGTGTTACCCATTTCGGTGGGGGTGTTGTTACCCATTTCGGTGGGGGTGTTGTTACCCATTTCGATGGGGGTGTTGTTACCCATTTCAATGGGGGTGTTGTTACCCATTTTGGTGGGGGTGTTGTTACCCATTTCGATAGGGGTGTTGTTACCCATAATGTTGGGGGTGAAATATATATGGTTACCCGAGTTACGTATAACTTGGGGGTGTGGCATAAAGCCAAGCATAGGTATGAGGTGAGCGACTATGTGTTGCAACAGACTCGGATAGAGTTCAATCCCTGTGATTGACTCATATGGGATCTTTTTCATGTATCCCGATGTTGTGTCAGTCTTCGGACGTGAGTCGGGGGTATGTGTACAGGCTCCGACATAACACCAGCTTTCGAGCATGAGTCGGGGATATTGCATGAGACAAGATTCGAGTAATAAAGAGTAATGAACGAAAGATAATGTATGAAAGAACGAACAAATGAAATGAATGTTAATGAATTATCGTAATAACGTACTAAACAGGATCCTTGTCATTCGACCTCAGTAATCGTGGCTGAGTGCCACGAAGAGGGTAAAGTCTGATCGGATCTAGAAAGAGAAGTGAACGATAATGTAACACGTTGAATGAACGGAAGTTAATGAACGTGATGACGAAGATAATAATGATATTATCTGTATGTACGTATGATGCATGATCACGAACGATTGTAAAATATAGTATGTTTTTGAAAGAAAGTAAAGAACGGTTTTAACAAGTAAAGTATTTTATTATAAAAACTAGAACTCACTCAGCGTCGCTGACTTTTGTATGCATGATAGTTAGCAGGTATTTGTTGATGTTGAGGAGTTGCAGGCATGGATGCATAAGCTACTGGGAGCATTTTGAGGCTGGCTGTCTTTGTATTTGTGATGAAAACAAATTTTTAAATGAATGAAATGACATGTTTTTGTTATTAATGACAGTTTTAAATTCCGCTGCAAAATATATATACGTTTTAAAATGTTTTATGTGCAATGAATGATCAATTGTGAGGTGCCCGGGTACGGGGCCTTACAGCTTTAAAGCAAACAAGGAACGGAAATAAACAATTTAATGTATAATCATCAAATAATAAGGTCATATCAAGTCAATCATGTACTATAACATAGACAATAGGCATACAATAAACATAAGCAAACATTCAACATATAGTGAGTATCAAATATACATTAGGTGACAGGAAAACACACATTAAACAAAAATATAAACTACATAGCACGTATTTCCTCAATTATCTATTTACACATGCAACAATCAAGGAACAACAACATTGTGACAATAAGCGTTCAGGTAGTGTTATGTTGAGTGGCCATAAACAAAGACTACTAATCCTCTAAGACCAACCTACAACATTAATAAACATCTTAGGCCTGACCTCTAAATATCATTAACCTTAATCCTACGTCTCCAAATACTTTTATCCTGGACCATGTCATTAGAAAGGTGCAACGCTAACAAATCATGTCTAATCATCTCCTCTCAAGTTAGTTTAGGCGTGCCTCTACCCCTCCTCCCATCTATCATAAGGGTCTCAACCACTCTAACTCGTGTCGTCATATGCCTTCAACACTAACGTTATGTCTAAATCATCTGCGATTATAATCACACACGCGTGTGTAAGGATGATTCATACCCTTATAAGCTACTCACATCTTGCATATCATCACTAACTAGTATACAATGAATGCTCTTACTTATAACCTCACGTAAGGTTTCATCTTACTCCTATGAGTTTTCAATTGTTTTCGAATAGTTTTTCATTTCATACATACAACTTTTCTCCTAATTATATATCTATAGAAAGTAACAAATATAATAAACAACTTTCTGTATTCTTATATTTAACATGTATATCAACCTATAAGTTCTAGCACATTGCATTTATATAATTTTTTGTGATACGTGTGAGGGTTAGGCAGGTGTATGGGCAATTACAAGGGAAGGCAATGGGTTGATGTTCTAGCATTTTTAACAATAATTCTAGATTCTTAAGATAAATACTTCACCATTTGCACTCTATATAATATGTATTCTAACCTTTATATTTGTATTCTAGTTATAAAAGGACTAAGATTTATTTTATGTTTATCAATGTGGAAGGATATGTTGAGGAAATAAAGGAGATATAAGTCGGGGGTCATGCCATAAATATATTAATGAACGATAAAAGAAGTTATTAATTATAAAATAATTAAAACATGATGGTAGATGAATTGTCACGTCATATGACACAGCTTTTGAAAGCTTGTTACACATGATTATAATGTGTACCAAGTTTGTGATTATTATTTTCCAACAACACGAGCAACATTCAAATTAATGATAGTTAGGTTAGGGGGGGAAAATATTCACATGATTCGTTATTTAATCTCAAACCACCTACAAATGATAGTTTGAAAACAAGTAAAGGTGTTGTTTACAAGCTAAAAGGCTCTTTGAGCATGAGGTGAAATGAAATTTGCATGTTATGTCAAATCTGATGCCCCCTTGAATTTCAAATTATCATTCGAGTTTCTCATCAGACAGTCATTTGAGTTTGAGGGTGATGAATTTAAAATTTTAAGGGTGGTGTAGCCGTGTAGGTATAAAGGTCCCTTATGTAATGATTAGAAAGCCTACATCAATTGGATTAGACTACAACAAGACGACAAATACATTAATGATGAATGAATCAAACATTATCTATATTCTTGACGTTTGATTTATACATTAATTAGTATAAAATCAATCGTTATAAGATTTCATAAAATAATACCCAACCCTTAAATATGACTTTTTTCTTCTAGGTTTGCGATGAAGATGCCCCTTCTTGTATGCGAGTATAATCCATAATAACAATTCAGATTTTTTGAGTTGTTTCATTTATTGATATATGGAGAGGATCTCAAACATTTAACACATAACAACGTCTAAGTTTGAAGCATTGCGAGACATGAGAGGCAAGATTGTGATCGTTACCCATACATAGTCTAATATCAACTTAGAATTCCATATCCATCTACCTAAAATCCATTTTCACTTATTGTACAAACGCCAAAATAATACATAAACCCTTGACATTTAACACAACAATCTCCTTGTTTTTGGTGATTGATTTGTAGTGGTTTGTTTCCAATAGCTTCCATTGTTTGTGTTCTTTTTCTCCCCCTGCCATATAATAAACGGAACATTAACCAACCACGTCAACAAAACGACTTTCTCCTTCGTCTCCATCCCTCTTCATTAATCGAACACGTTTTTTTGTCGCCTTCTCAACGATAGTGAAAAAGACAACCAACCGCCCATACTTTCCTTAAAATCATTAAAAGCAACAAGCTTACAAAATTAATCACCATAAACCAAACACAAGACATGTTACTTAACTCCCTGCCATAATCCTCATCTCCACGTTTTCACTCTCACGATCTTTCTCAGTCTCCTCATCCCGTACCAGACCGAACCAGTCTAATCCGACACCTGACTCATGATCACCCTCATATACTCAACTAAAACAAGTGACTCAACTACTTATGGTTAATCAAGTCAACAACATTAACAAGAGTCACAAACCACCAATCGCCGGTTAGATCCGGTAAACCCGACGATCCACCGTCAAGATTCCACACCACTAGCCGGTGATGACATCTCAGCCGTCCATCAGCCACCGTACTCCATTCTTATTCCGCCGGTCTGACGTGGCATTTAACTGCCTTTAAAATCCGTCTTTCAAGTCCGAACACTTGCACACATACAATCACTCTCGAACCCAAAAGCTCCCCCTTTCTTATCGCCACACCATCCACCTCAATTCATCTCAAAGAATCTTCAAGTCAGCCCTAATTTATGTGAGTTTTGGTGATTTGATTCGTTTTCAGTGGTTGATTTGCAGCCGAACGGTGTTTGTTTGATACCAATACGTGCGAATTGGAGTATGTTGGTTAGGGTTTTGTTGTTCGTGTTACGAAGATGAATTAAGTTGTTATGTTATATGTGTGTGTCTTTTGTTGTGAAATTGTTGTGTTTGGGGCTTGTAATTGTGTGTTGTGTGTGTAGATCTTGCTATTGAATGCTGAAATTCGAATTCGATACATGTGTAATTTGGTGAAAGTGTGCATTTTTGTTTGGTTTGTTGTGTTTAGGGTTTCTGTAACTTGTGTCAGATTTCACTCCTCAGAGGTGAGTCAATGTATCAAGTGCGTTACTTTTTGTATGTGGAGGATTTCATTGGGTTAAAGTTGGTGAAAGAACTGAAAGAGCAAGTTTTTATGAAATTAGTGAATTGGTTAAAGATACTGTCTTTTAGGTTTCGCAGACTTTGTTGTTGGTTGTGTCTCAGATGGTTATGGATGATATTAGTGAATTTGTTAAAGACTTAAAGATAAGATTTTTTTGGAATTTTACTATATTTCTTTGCTGATTGGGCGTTGACTGATGATGTGATTTATAACAAAATGTCCAGTTATGGGGGAGGAAGATGCGACAACTGAGGTTGCAGAGACGGTGGCAAACGGGACTGTCTTTCCGGATAAAGTAGCGAAAGATGTGAGTGAGAAAAAAGAGGAGGAAAAGGTTGCAGTTGAAGAGATGGAGGAAGATGTAAAGGGTGATAAGAATGATGAAACTAAAAAAGTTGAAGTTGACAAGGTTGATGGCGAGGTAAGCAAAGATGCTAAAGAAGAAGAGGAGGTAAAAGATACCAAGGAAGTAAAAGAAGAGAATGGAGGTGAAGAACCCAACACTGAGGCAAATGAAGCTGGTGACAAGAAAGTTCCAGATGAAGACACTGAGAAAGAAAATGAAGAACCCAAGGCTGAGGCAATGGAAGTCGATGACAAGAAAGTTACAAATGAAGAAACCGAGAAAAGTAATGAAGAATCCAAGACTGAGGCAATGGAAGTTGATGACAAGAAAGTTCCAGGTGAAGAGACTGAGAATAAGAAAACAGAACCTTCTGATTCTAAAGAGGAAGAAGAGAATCAAGAAGATAATAAAAAAGCAGAGAATCATGAAGAAGAGAACCAAGAAGAAGAGAACAAAAAAGAAGAGAACCAAGAGGAAGAGATTCAAGAAGATACCCCAAAGCTAAAGGGGGCAAAAAAAGATGCAAAAAAGAAGGGTGGTGAAGGAAAAAGCAACAGCAAGACAAAGGCATCAGGAGAGAAAAAAACTAAGGAGAAAAAAGAGAAGGAGCCAGCAACACCTGCTGCTCCCACAATTGAGAGGCCTGTACGGGAACGGAAATCTGTAGAGAGGTTGGTTGCCGTCATAGACAAAGACACTACCAAGGAATTCCATATTGCAAAGGTTGTTTTCTAAATTCAAGACTGCATATGTCATTACTCATTAATGACACGAATCGTCCTATTTTGAGTGATTTTAATTATTATAACGGTATGCAAATGTACAGAATCTTCCAATTTTGACTTGTAGTAATTATTATGATGTATGCAGGGCCGTGGTGAAGCACTGAAAGATATTCCAAATGGTAAAGTCTTGAGCCGTTCAGTATTTATATTTGATTTTCCTTTTCCTTCTTGCATTTGACTTCCCTAGTTTGGTGTTGAAATTTTGTTTGCTTTTAAAGCAAAGTAAAATGTACTATATGCTTAAAACTTAGACTATGCTCTTTGATAGATTGACACTGAAGTTGAATTAATAAGTATGACTCATACTATGGGGAGGAAGGTAGCTGACTTAATTTTTTAGCTTAATAACAACTCCATTGAACCTTTTTGTACATGTGACTCAGCAGAGTTATGGCTGTATTTTGTATGTTTGAAAGTTTCAGTTATCATGCTATGGATAATGAGGTTAATTGGTTCATCATTTGTTTTTGGAGATTAACCTAACATAGCATGTATTATATGCGGTCAAACCTGTCTTCCGCTTTTGTCTCTCTTTAAACTTATCTTCGTGTATGGTATATTTTCCGTACCTGCCAAAAAAAATTCAGCTTACTAAACTTTTACTGTTTACCAGTCATACATTGAGTGTGTATCCTATTTGTTCTAAGTTTTTTGTGTTTGTTATTTTCAAGGGCATTTTGATATTTGAAATCATTAATGCTTTGATTAAACCATGCACTGAGAACATATCACTTTTGTGGGCTAAGGGAGTAGAAAATTAGAAAATGGACAATAATGTCAACATACATCTATGCTATATGTAAGTAGGTGGATACTTAAGGAGCCCAAATTTTTAAAAAATGAACATAAACCCACCTTCCTTATATCACAGTGAACAGATGTATTATAGTAAGAGGTGGACTGGTGGATACTGAGAAGCCAAAATTTGGAAAAATGAACATGGATCTTCCTTTCTTATATCATAAAGGCCTTGTAAAAATTTATTGCTGTGATTACTGACTTAAGAATTCTAGGGCTTTGCAAAGTTGTACAATCATCTTGTTGAATACTTAACCTCAGTATGGTACTATGGTTTCTGTTTGGGTTTTTCTTTGAAACTAAATCTTGGTAGAGGTCACTTATGTTATCCATATGGGAAGTTGTGATTATCATTTTAAGGGAGAATGTGAATCTGCAGTTAGGATTACATAGGTATCTCCTTTTTCAAGAGATGTATTAAACCTTTGAGATCATATGCATTTTGAATTTCGGATAGTCAGAATAGCGCACTTCATTGATCTTGGGTGAAAAGAAGACTTTAAACTCTGTCATCATCTTGGTCTTAACAGTCTAAAATCCTTATTTGTTTTCTTGCAATATCAAACATAAATCTGCATATGTGGTTACATCAGTCAGCTGTCAGCCTGCAAATGGTTAATCTTTTTGGATTTATCCTGTTAGTTTATATGAGTTCGTTTGTGCTTGTTGTCATTTGTAGTTGTATTTATTGATTTGATTTTCTTTGTTCATTTATAAACATGAGGGGCTGGGGACTTAGTGCAGTCTATTATTCATTTGATTTTTTTAAAAAGCTTGGATGACCACAGAAAACACCCCTGTATTCAAGCGTAATCTGTGAAGCTATCATGATTATAAATTTCAATGTGCCAATCCCTACTTGATGTGCATTTCCTGTTTTCCATCAGAAGTCTAAATGCTGTATAATTTTTCAGTTGCATACAAGTTATCAAAGAGAAAGGTGAATGATGACACTCTAAAACTGCTGCATACCATTTTATTTGGAAGGAGAGGAAAGGTAATTGAACTTCAACTCATGAATGACCAACTGTTATTATGTATTTTGTCCTCTTTGATCAAACTTGTGCTGATGCTTAAAGTTTATGATGACGAAGTAGACAACCCATATGGAGTTAAAATTAGATTTTATTGTATGTATAAGTGCCCCTTCATAGGTGGTGAGAATCACGCAGATATATTATAGTTGTTGATGGCAGTGAATCATTGATGTCTATACATAGGCTGGAACTTTGGCAGCATCCTTTATCAATATACTGCCTCTGATTTTATTTTATGTTCTTGTTTACTTTGCTGGATTACACCAAAACCCTGCTATGTTTTTTTCATTGGTATGCTATTTATGTTCAAATTGCAGGCTTTTCAGGTCAAGAGTAATATCTTGCGGTTTTCTGGCTTTGTCTGGCCTGAGAATGAGGTAATAATCATTTCATCTGTAGTAGAATGTTGATTCTGTTTTCTCAGTGGTGTTTATAAGTCAGAGTAAAGTAAGGGCTAAAACTCAAAAGAAAAAGAAAGCATATGGTATGACAAGCATGCAATTGCTGAGAAAGAACAAAGGAACTACATTAAGAGTACAAGCTACAGAACTATTTAGATTGATATTCAGATTGATATTCAAACTCGTGTAATTAAGATATATTAGCATATGCATTACTGTATTGTCACATAATATGCATGATCCATTTAAAACTAATTGATATGGATACATGTATTGGTTGTGATACATTTATCATTATTGCTATGAGATTGAGTAGTAAGTATTTATTATCATTTCAGGAAAAGCAAAAATCAAAAATTAAGGAAAAGCTTGACAAACCTAATAAAGAGAAGCTTTTGGAGTTCTGCGATATATTTGACTTGACAGTCAGTAGAGCTAATGCAAGAAGGTTTGTCACTTTATGGCTCTTTCTATTAATTTGCTGTCTGGACTTTTTTTTATTAAATGGCAGCTAAGGAAATTCTTTGAGAGGTTATGGTTGTGTTTAAAAACATCTACACTTTTATTTGTGTGGCTTTTATAATTTTCTACCAAATCTATCGTATCCTGTTTTTGAACGTCAACCTTTTCTTGAATACTAATTTATCTGGTCCTGCGAATCAAAATTACCAATCATAGTTTAAAAAAAACAGACCCTGAAAGTGAATCTTTTTGAAACTTAGATGGATAAATGGTTTATATTTTTCTGTGAACATAGTGTGACATTATATATGGTCTGCATTCTGCAAACAGGAAGATATTGTGGTAAAACTGATGGATTTTATGATGGCTCCTCATGCCACAACTAGTGAGTTGCTTGCAGAGAAAGAGCAGGTTTGCATTTGAGCTTTACTTCTTTCTATTACATTTTATTACTGTTATAGCTTCCTTCTCATATCACATGTTATTCAGTCGAGCCAAGGCAAAAAACGTAAGAGGCCAAGCAAGAAAAGCTCATCAACCTCCGAGGCTACACCTTCAAAAAGTTCATCTAAGGTATCTGCCTCTTGCTTATAAATACTAGTAAAATCCCAACTGAGTCGAATAAATAATTTAAGCTGGCAAAAGTAACTGATCAAACGGGCATTAAAAGTCAATTGGTCTTTTCAAAGAATTAGATTATTATTTTCACAATATTTGTATTAGATATTTCATATTTGATGTGGTATACTTTCTTAGGCAAAAAATGTTTTTGGGCCAAACCCGTACCGCCATATAACCTGTCACCCACCTGCTCATCTTTCCACCTCTAGTTGTAATCACATGTTGCAGGTGAAGAATGGCAGACTATTATATATGTGGTTTAATAATTTATATCTTAATTTCTTTGTGAAGAAGCAGAAAAGAAAAAGTACTTCTGAAGATGATAAGAAAAAGGCAGATGATACAGACGATTCAGAAGAAGAGAATGATGAAGAGGAGAAAGAGGATGAAGAAGATGAGAATGTCGATGATACTCCTGAAAAATCAGAGGAAGAGAAATCAGAGGATGCTGCAAGTGAAGAACATGTGTCCGAACCTGAATCTGAAGAAGAAGACAGTAGTAAAAAGCGCAAAAGAGGTTCAAACAAATCTAAATCTTCTAAAAAGGAATCAGGTGTGAAACCTAAAGAGAAGAAAGTGGTTACTACACCTAAAAAGACTAGCTCGGCTCAAAAGCAAACAACAGTTGTATCATCTAAAAGTGGTTCTAACACTAAGGATAAAAGTGATTCTGATCCAAAGACTTTCTCAAGAAAGAACAAGAAGAAAGATGCAAATGAAGAGAAGCATGTAACTCCAAAGAAAGCTGCTCCAAAAGAGAAAACTGGTACAGCTTGTTTCTTTCTTAGCGTAATATTAGAGGTGGCAAAAGGTTTGGGGTCAAAATGGGGGTTTCTAGTAGCGCTGCACTGACTTGGAAGCACATTTTTTGTTTTTTCCTTCTTTTGAATCATATAGATATAATGCATACACAGGCCAACCAAGTATCAATTTGGTTTCGTTTATGCTAATTTTAGAGAGAAAAAACTTGTCGGGATACTTTAAATCTACAAAATGCTCATAAATTTACAGATTTGCCACATTTACAGTTCTAAAATGACTTGTGAGTAGGCATCTTTGTCATTTCTGGGGAGTATGTTGCTTGATTATGAATCAAATTGATACCTAGGTGGCCTTGGTGATAAGGTTTGAACACTTGCAGGTGTCCTTGGTGAAAACTTTTAAATAATTGGGTCCCTATGTATACATTATCCCTTTTAGAAATAATTAATGTGTCAAATGTTATTGCAGAGAACTTTATTATCAAAATACTATCTTATTTTATTTAAATAAATCAGATAAGAATGTTTTATGCATTTTGAAAATTTTTAAGTGACTTTCAACCTGTGTGACCCATTTCCATTGTAGCTTAAAGATGCCACCTGTAATTTGATTATTTTTACCTTCTGGTTGATTTACAGTTCTATTTGGGTTGTTTTGTTTGTTTAATCCTAAAAGAATTTATTACTAATCTATTTATTCTGATTAATATTTTTTTTAAAAAGGTAAAAAGACATTGAAAGAGAAAGAGAAGCCGAAATCAGAAAAACACAAGATAAGTGATGATGATCTCAGAACTGCAATATGTGAGATCCTTAAAGAAGTTGACTTCAATACGGTAAGAATCATTATAAATTAATTTCAAATTGTCGCATGGAAAACATGACTGGTCTCGTAAATCTTGTCCATGACATCTATGACTTGTCAGTTTCCACAATTATTGGGTGCGATACAATTACCAAATCACTCTTTGATAAAGCATATGGCTGGTCATCCTTCCATTTCATGTAGTTTCATATGAAATATATTAAATTTAGCATTCATTCTTTCTTTTTAATACTTTCACATCAAGATACCGCATGCCCTTTGTTAATTATAGTTACTATGGTCTTTATTAGTATATGGCCCCAAGGCAAATGTTAGTTTCCTCCAGGATTTCTGGTTTCTTTCTATATATTGAGGATTCCCCTCCGTCGCAGCATTCAGTGATATTCAGTTAAATGCCATTATCAAGCCTGTTTGGTTTACACTTTGGAACATTACTCACCTACCTTGCATTACTGATCTATTCTGTGTTTTGCAGGCAACCTTTACCGATATCCTCAAACAACTTGGTAAGCATCCTGTGGTCCTCTTTACTTCTTAGTAGAGGGAGAAATTATGCTCCGTCTGGTAAATTCAGAAAATAAACTAGCTTAAAAGGAAACTTGCAAACTTAGACCTATGAAGGGTTGGTATAGGTTTTGGCTTATTTCAATCAGGCGTAACTGGTAAATTTAGAAAATAAACTAGCTTAAAAGGAAACTTGCAAAAAATACTTGAAGTGTATTGAACATTCTAATTCATTAAAAGTTAGAAAATAAACTAGCTAGTCGTTACCACTTACCACTGGCTTCACTTGAGTTTATAACATGCTTCTTTAATTTCTTGTTTCAGCTAAGCGATTCAATACAGATCTGACATCAAGAAAGGCATCCATAAAGTTCATGATCCAGGAAGAGCTGACTAAACTAGCCGATGAAGCAGACGAGGAGGATGAAGAGGAACCCGAGAAGACTGGAAAACAAGCATCCTCGCAAGGGGTCAAGGCCTGAGTATCTTGCACAATAAATGCAGAAAAAGATTGACCATTTCATGAAAGTTTTTGATTTGTTGTTGCTTTTGGTGTAAGCATGTAACTTGATATTAGTTATTGCATTAGGGTTTCTACTGTAGATGTAGAAGAAAAAGAATTAGAAGTACAGTGGCAATGCTGCTAGTTATTTGCATAATACACGAGTATAAATTATAGGGAAATTTGTCTGTAGTTCTAATAATTGATAACCCGTTCAAAACCCGTTCATGGTTTTTATATCTAGACTTGAATGACCGTATTGCCTATATATGTCGAGTGCTTTTCATACAGGGCTGTTGATTTTTGATCTGAAGATGTATGTTTTTATGAGTTTTTGTTTTCAGTGAAAAGTATTCCTGGTGATGAAGGTTTCTTGGCAACTCGGGTTCAAACATCCAATGTTCGCTTGTTGCTTATAGGCTACATTAAATTCAGTTGACAAAGTTTGATAACGCAAATATGGAGAGATTTGTATGTAGTCATTATTTTTTGGAAGGAGAAAATTTCTGTCTATAGCAGAGTAGTAAACAAAGAAAATCATAATCATTACTTACTTTCATTTTCCATGTAGTCAATAAACCTTAGATGTTAAATAATTTATGCATAAAATAAATTTTCTTATCAAAATATAGAACTAAAAAAATATATTTTAGAGTTAGTTGTTGGTGTAGTAATAGTTTTGAGTACTAAGCAAAAAAGTAACTAATTTAGGTACTAGCTTACAGTTTTGTAATGCATTTGGATATTTTGTTAATTTTTTGTTAAATAGGATGAAATGTAAAAAGTTAAGCTTAATGCTCAAACGTGTTATAAAATTTAAAATTGTTATTATTTTTTGCTTAGTACTAAAATTTGTCACTTTGTCCGACCACAGTGTGGTGTCTTTGCAATCAACTCTATGTTTCCATTAAATCAAATAGACCTTAAATGTTAATGTATTGACAATGATCTATGCTTTAGTTCACATCTTTCAGGTTATTGACTCAGATCCTACTCAAATGTCAAGGGGTTAACTTTGAAAAGGTATAATAGTCGTTTAATCTAACCTTAACAACACCTAACTTTAAAAACAACTAATGAATTAGCGGAAATCTTTAAAACAAAAAGTGCCATAGAGACTAGATCTGTAAAATTTTGAACTCAAAAGACGATATCTATAATTTGACCTAAACCAATGAGAGTATACATGTAAGAGAGACTAATTTTTTCCACATTATTGTCAATAGAACACTTCATGTTTACTTAGTAGGCCAATCAGTTTATTTTCTCACTTAGAAAATCTAGTCCATCGGCACCTTTTAAGTTCAATTATCAAAGCCTAGCATAATCGACACTAAGGTCTTATCCTACAATCAAGACTAAGATCTTATGTCAATAGCAAGATTAAGATTAAAACTTAACTAGCCTCAAAAATGAACAATGCTTAAGCACACAACCTACACCCATCCGTCAAGGTAAGTACTAAGCCCTAAGAGTTGGTTGTTGGTTCAAGGAGCTACTTCCGCAACAAAGCAGGTCACTGTCCGCCAACCAACTGGCAAACAGACTGAGAATGCCCTCTTTAAGGGCCTTCCATGAGCATCAAAAAGTCAACTTAGAGGCAGTACTGGCAAGGGCAATCCAACTGTTTAATTTGATCAATTAAGATCATCTAAGCTAAGACTAATGCCAAAGAGCAGCATGTAAGGATCATGTCTTACAATAAGAAGGAACAAGCTAGCGTCCAAATTGATCCAGATCTTAATAATAATGTCACAATCTTTATCTAGTTTCAACACAGGATATCATTTGTAGACAGCTCATGTCACTTATAGAAGTGTTATAAGTTTGGACAGTTTTACACTCAGATCCAAACTTATGCAGTTAAGGATATATGGCCATGACACTCTAACAGCTACATTTATATTAAATAAGTCTACAACAGACTAGTTAAACCCAACAGTAACATTAATCATCTATATATATACATGCAGGTTGACCAAATGTACAATTTGAGGTTCCAATGTAGACATCTACTGTTCAACTGGTCAGCTCAGCCTAGTCAGCTACTCTCTAACGAGCCACAGTCGCCAATCATGTCAGCACCATACATAAGATACATATACAGAAAAATGATGAAAAAAATACAACAAAAAACAAGAACGAAAAAAGGAGGTTAATCCTCCAAACAAGGTGCAAAAATCCTAACACGTCTCACATTCAAACAGAGTAAAGTCTAGGTTAATCAACGCAGATACATCAGCCACAACATAGTTTCAAGTATATGATAATTTCAAACAAACTCTAATATTAATAAGTAGGTCTGGATTATCATCATCGTCATCTAAATCTGCAGCTCAAACCCCAGGTCTCTTTCGCATAGTGTGAGCACTCTGAACAGCTTCCGTTCTCTATCAAGCCTACCAATGCAGAAAGATTATCAAAAGCAGCATAAAAAATAGATTTGTTTACTATGTGATAACATCTTATCAATGTATCAAATAAAACTGAGATAACACATGTTGGGCTAAAAGTAACCGAAGGACTCGTGCATAAAAGCTTCAAGCCTTCAACTAGTCACTTCCAAACTAGTGTTCTAAGAGAATTGATGATAAACAAGCTTTAATATTGCACTATACGATTTAGTGACATTTTCTAATCACCAAAGATGATCCATTTTACCGATCAAAACAACATAATATCATTCTCAACAAAGATGCAGACTAAATTCTGTACTTGCCCTCGCATGGATAAGAGAGAAACTCTACAAGCTTCAGCAGAAATGTTACATTCTGAAAAGAAAATGCAACTTTCATGTAAATTTACAAAAGTGCTAACAAGCACTCAAGCAGGACCCTAAAACATCACCAATGATGTTTTAACAACTTTCAGTTTCCTTGCACTGAAATCCATTAGATTGAAAGGAGACCCAAACCCTTGGTTTGAATCAAAAGCATGCAAAAGTTCAAATGAAACGTTCTTAAGTGCTCAGGCCAATAAACCAAATAACATTAATTTTTGGGAGGGATGTAAAAGTAGTGCAGAAAACAACTTATTACGACGTATATAATAACTATTGTTTTTTAGGAACATGTGTAGGCTCAAACTAATAACTTAAAAAAAACATGTAAGTACCTTAATATACATACAAAAGCCAACTCAAAAAGTGAGCATAGAAGAAACTATTCACTATGTAGAGAAAAGATAATATAGAAGGATAATGTGTGAGGAGGTCATTTATGTATTGACAGCCAGTGTTTATACCAAATCTGGCCAAAACAGGCATGGCAAATATGCTCTTGAGATTTTTGAAAAGCCAATAACACCATTATATCAAGCTATCAATAGACAAAGCTTCAATATCATTTTACAATCTTTTGGTATGGTTTTAACTGGATTTGGTATTAAACAGAACTGGATACATAGTGGGTTGACCTATATGGTATCGGTAGCCTTAGTGACAAGTTGAATACCTGAGTAGAATCCACAGTTCCACATACATTATTCCAAAAGTAAACACGGAAGTTTCAAAACATATCAGCAGGTTTATAACATTAGCAGGTAAAGTACAGATTTGGTATCTTACCTTTCCAAAGATAACCACATTCATCAACTTGATAAACAGTTCAGAGAGAAACCACCAGAGCGCAAAAAAAACCACAATAAAGAAAGCTTGAGTTTCACAGATTTCTGGATGTGATTCCTTACAACATTAAGCATCACCAAATACAGTCATTCGGCAGTTACACGCCGCCTTTTCCCATAGTCAGCATCCCTAGATCTAGACCTATGTTCGTCCTCTTGAGCCAATCTTGATTTTCCATGGGCCCGTGAGGACCGCCCACGCTCCCACTCATCATCATACTCTGGTTCAACCTCCCTGTACCTGTGATGATCAGCATACCTGTCCCTTTCATCCCTATGGCGATCCCTACCACGGTCACGGTCACGTGAACGTTCACGATCCCGGTCCCTATCTCGGTCACGAGATCGTTCACGATCCCGATCCCTGTCTCGGTCACGTGATCTCTCACGGTCCCTCTCCTCTCGGTACCTTCTTTCAGGCCACTCATCCTCATGAGCCACATCTTTTTCTCTTGGTAAGTCTCGTTCATACCCAGGTTCACGGTCTCTATCGTCTCTAAGTCTTCTGTCTGATGTACCAGACCAATCTCTATCTTTTTCTTTTGTTTGATTATGCCATGTTCCTCTATCATGGCTCCCTTCGCCATATTGTTGATCAGATGCAGCTTCTTCACCATAACTGGACTCACCTACTCTACCACCATGCTCATCACCAGTCCAGCCGGGCATATTAGGGTCTGACCACATTCCCATGTTGGCCCCATCCACGCCACCCGTTGGCATCATACCCATTCCATTCATGGGCATTCCTCTCCCGAAGAACGCAGGGTTAACATGGGGTGCTAACCCGGGTACCACAGGTGGAAAAGAAGGTAACATGCCTGAAAACGGAGGTGTCGGCCCCCCAGGGAAACCTCCATAGCTTCCCATCCGGCCCATCGGGCCACCAAACGAAGGATCAAACCCTTGACCCATCATCGATTGAGGATGCAACATAGGCGGTGGTCCAAACCCATTTCCACCATTCCCCATCATACCACGCCCACCCATCCCACCACCTCTACCCAGCCCCCGACCCCCCATACCTTGTGCATTACCTCTACCCCAATTCCCCCTTCCATAACCTCTGTTGTTATCACCACCACCTTGAAAGTTTCCGCCAGCGGGCATATTGTTGCCGCCTGTCTTACCAGGAAGATCTCCAGGCCCCCTTTTCGCTTGACCCGCAGAAGCCTGAGCCATCTGTTGGTTCCTATTCACCTGTGCTTCTCCCATCCTTTTAACACTATATGGCGAAGCAAACGCAACAACACACGGACGCCCGTTGAAAACATGCCCGTTCATTCCCTCTTTACAAGCTGTGGCAGCCGAAGGATCATAAAACTCAACCTGACAATACCCTTTCGATTTCCCACTAGCTTTCTCATCAAAGAACTTCACCTCTTTCACATGACCATACTTGCAGAGCTCAGACTCAAGCTCTGCATCAGTCGTCCACCAATGCAAATCTCCCACAAACAGAATCGTCCCCCCACCGCCTCCACCACCACCTCCACCGTAACCACCACCAGCCATGTTCATCCCACCAACGCCACCGCCTCCACCACCATTACCATAAACATTCCCTCCAGAACCATTAACATTCCCACCACCTCCACCATCACCAACAGCATTACCTACACTCCCCACATGATGCTGCTGCTGTTGTCCCATCCCTACGTTCAATGCGCTGTTATCATTAACCGAAATACGCGTTTCTACCTCACCTACTTTACCCAATGACTCCCCTAACTCACCTCTAACTTCACCACCACCAGCACCACCACCAACCGGACCACCAGACCCCCTCCCTGCAACCTCATCTACTCCTACCCCATGATTCAATTTCGCCTCTACCCCATCATTACCCTCAAACTTCCCATCACCACCACCACCACTACCACCACCGGCGGGAGCATCATCCACCACCTGAGAAACTGTCTCCACCTTCTTCTCACCTTCCTCTACATTCTTAACCCCTAAATCCTCATTCTTCCTAAGCGACTGAAGAAACCCCTCACCAACATTCACATCATTATAAAGATCCTCATAATCATCATCATCTTCCCCAAGAAACCCCTCATCAACAACGGCGGAGATGGCTTCGTTCCGGTGAAACTGATCACTCGGGTCTTCGCCACCGTGGCCCTCGTTCGGATCCATATCCCCAATTCTTAATTTCTAGGGTTTTTAGGGTTTCAACAGATTTGAGGTGTGAATGAAGTGATCATGAATGAAATTAAAAGAAGATGATAGAGAATTGAAGTTAGATTTGAGAGATGAGATTGTGAGAAGAAGAAGATGATACCAGAAACTACAAGAATTTGAGCATGGGTTTGCGTGAGAGGTATGGATCGATTGAAAGTTTGATAGAAAAACCCTAGTTCTTTTATTATGTTTTTTTTTAATATGAGTTTATTGCCTCTGGAACTTGATGGAAAACTATCAAACATACGATTATCTTTCTTTGAATAAATTTTTGATTTATTAAAAGAGGTTTAAGCATTTTATATTTTAGAAAATATGTCTATAAATCTCACAAATGAAAATACCAGAAACTAAGCCTATGCAGCGAGACGTGTTTGTAAAATTCATTACGTATATTATGACAGTGATATTAACATTGTTAAACGCATAAAAGATACATATGAAGTTGCGGCGGTTAAGCGTTGCTGATCGAAATATAGATCCGGTCAGTTGTATATCGGTATTGATTCCTTTGATTGGTATTGGTCTTAGTTTCACGCTATCAGCACGTTGTTAAAAATGTGTATTTCTTTTAAAAATTATATTATATATTAAAGTTTAAAGTATAAATAAAATAAAATAAAAAGTATAATAGTTATTTACAAATGTATTTATTGTGTAAATATGATATTATATATACTTCCAAAAGGTAATGTCAATACGTTAGGGTAAAGTTATTGTTCATTTTGTACAACCGCTTATGCAACACTTACAATCCTTAACTGTGATGGGTGGGTTTACACAAGTTGGTTTACGCATGTGTTTTTCTACTCCTACTATTGTTTCTTTTTCCGACATCAATATGTCAAGTTCCCTAATTTTGTTGTAATTCTTCTGCTACTTGAATCCTACATCGATATCATTGGCTAATTATGCCACACCTCAAGTTCAAGATACCTCGGGCGTGTGGACAAGGTTGGTTGGTATCACCTAATGGGTCCCAATTCTTTTATTTAAAACATCATCGATGTTTATGAAATCATCGAAAGTCTATGGAATATGCTTTGTAAATCATCAACACTTTCGATTGATTCCCAAAAAGATTCTGTATTTCAAAATTTGAGGTGATTACTTCTATTGATCGATCAAATAATCCAAACTAACGCATGGTGTTGCAACGCTGAAGGTGAATTCAAGTAAAACAAGGATATATGAAATCCTTAACAATTTACAAACATTAGACAATGAAATGAGATGCATAACATAATAAAGCCACAAATTCTATCATTTAAAGCTGTAAATTCAAGTATGTCTTTTCATTTTTGTTGAGTGTTCTGATGGTGAAAGGTAAATATAAATCTTTTTAAATAAGTAAACAAACAAATAATTTACCTAGAAACAGTTTAAAAATGAAACATCAGCATAAAACTGATGAATCATGTTTATGGACATTTTATAACAGCAAAACAACATGATTAATACTAACAATCATTAAGACGACTTGTTTTATAGTTGTCCAGTTTGTTGACAAGGTCCATGGGTATCTGATGTACACCAAATTCACCTAGTTCATATACGTTGAAATTGTTTCAATCGTATTATATCATAACACACAGTTACCCGTCAATGTTTGTGCACATTGACATATCATGTAAATGATGTTTAGAACACATGTTCACCTTAACAGTAGGGCTAGATTCATGGCTTAATGTTCTTTTAAACCTTGACAACATTTCCACGTATCCACATAAAGCCTAACGTTATATCACACAAGCTTAAATAGGTATAATGGGGGTACTTGGGGTGACAAGTGTAAAGAAAATAAACTTTTGCATCGTTTTTCACCCCCCCCCCCCCCCAAAATGCAGCCATTTATAGGCTAGTCAGACCCACCATCGCAAACCATTACTCAGGGTGGTTGCAACATTTGTGGTTAAGAATATTCTCGGTCAATCATATTTTGACATGGTCGATACATGTCACTTCCAGGGCCTCGTCATGAGATGTGTGTCACTCAGTATACATGTATCACCCTATCGATCCTCGTCAGCATGCCATGTATCAACCCATGAGGGTTTTGCTTGGTGAACAAGTATCATGCTACCTGGTCATGGTTTGTGAAAAGGGTTGAAACCCTAATTTTTTCAAAATTTCATTTCTAACCTTGAATTTTCTAATTTTTTATTATCACATGTGCATAATCTTCAAGGTGTTATAAATCAATTAAGACGGGGGATTGTGAAGTTGATGAAGATAATTTTAAGGTTGTTGATTTGAACCATGATGAAGTAGATAAGATGATTTCATTAACTAATCAGTTGAATACAAAAATGGTAGAACATAACAAGTTTGGTGATTCGGAGCAACAAGAGAAAATATCTTTCAAAAAAGGGGTTACCACCCTTATAACTTTGTCTTTGACTAGTATCATTCTCCAATCCAAGTCGTGCTAACATTACCTAACTTTACCTTTAATTATGTTTTTAAGCTTTTATTTTTTATTTAAGATGATAAAATTACGAAAATTACAATAGATAAGAAGACATGTTTTTTATACTTTTTAATACATGGATTTGAAATTAAATTTACAGGTTATGTAAATAAAAAGTTACTCTATAATATTTATAATTACAAATACTTTACCAAATACTTGATATTAGCATCAACTTCCGACTATTAGCCTATAACAAATGGTTTTAGCAAAAGAGTGACAAGAATGTGTACTAAACCTACAACAAAACGAAGGTCATGTTGTTGAGGAACCCAATGCATAGATACATCCATCCATCGAGTAATTATGCATGGTATAACTGGACACATGATGACCACCGGAAGTGATTCAAAATAACCTATTTTCTTGCAATTTATTGTTTGATCGGGAGGAGACTGTGTAATCACACGCTCTTTGATAATTTTAAAACTTGCACATGTACGAAGAGAACTAACATATTTGTGAGGGTACGTATCTTACTCATAACCCATGTGACATGAGCTTTAAATGTCATTGATTTAGGGAACTTTTCCATCATGGTATAATGTGTATTTTAATAATGACTATTTTTATATACAACTGGTAAATATAACATAAAACATATGAATAATTTTTATAATTTATATTTATAATTATATTCATTTAATATAATTTGTACATCTAGGTGTAGTAATTAATCTAAAAGTTTTAAAAAATTGCGAGCTTGACAGGTATCATCTTATTTTTTTAAGGTGGATAGTATTTTGGTCATTGTTTGATATTTTAGTCCATGGTGTCAGATACTTTTCATCATTTGTTATATAGATATATTCATCATTGTATTTTTATGTTTTAGATTATTTCATGTTATTTTTGTCATTATTTTTAATATATTATATCGATCAGATGTTATCTTATCATTTTATATACAAGTAGAGGCACACAAATCAGTATGTTTAAAGTTTTTTATCTAACAATCTTTTTCCTTAGAATTTGCTTAATTTCTTATATATTTAATTTAATACATGGTATATAAGTTAGCAACTTACACATTTTACTTGTTTAACAATTTTAAAACTACTATTTACCTAAAACTAGTTGGAAATACCCGCACGTTGCGGCGGTACGGTTGTTGCATGATTTTTTGGGAATTCGATTTTAGTCGGTATAGGCTCGGTGTGTTATGACGTAAATTAAAAAATCAAAACATAATTATTGAAAAAATTGAATAAAAGAAAATAATTACGTATATTACAAAAGTCTTTAAGAATATTATATTATCCAATAAGAATAGTGAAAATATGGGTGATATTTATGGTCGGAAATCACTTATTACCTAGATTTTAGGGATATTTATTTTATGAATGTAGGTTAGAGTTTTATGGTCATCGGAGTTAGTTTTTTGTGGTGATTTGCATATATCGAAGAAAGTTAATGGAAAAATTATCACCACAAATTATCATATTAATTGTTATTGAGCTGTTAACAACTGATAAAGGAAATGGGAAGAGAGATTAGTGCTTAATCATAATATATAAACGACATTGAAAGTAAATGACGATTTTGTTTGACCACATGTATATGTTTTAGCATTTGTATTATAAACAATCATATATCATACTTTATTGTAAGAGCATAAATAAAATAAAATGATTAATTTTTTAAAATGTAAGCATTACTTTTCATATGAGCATCTTAATTCATATGTAAAATTATCATTTTATCCTCCTATCACTTTTATTGTAAAAAATATATATAAATATTAAAATTATTAAACTTATAATATGCCCCTAGAAAAATTAATGAAGTAAATTAAATAATATATTAATAATGTTTATTAAATAAATGACAAAGACAAGGCAAAAATATAAAGTTTTATAAAAATTAATGGATAAATTTACCATATTACCCTTAAAGTGTTTTAAAATTTTAATCAAATTCCTATTCCACCCCTCTTAAATGTAATGCATTATTTGTACATGTTATTTTAAAATTTGTATTTTTAGCAAAATTACATCTCTATTCAAAAAAATGTATTATATAATAGTATAGATATAGATAATTGATTCGTATCGTTAAACAAGATTTCAATGGTGTATGAATCTCCGCATCCGTTTAAAAAAACACACAAAAAAAAAAAACGTAACATAGTTAATAGTTATGCATCATTTCTCTATTTCTCCATGGACCCATCACCCCATCATCATCTAAAGATCCACATTTTGAATTCACATTCGCGCTTCACCACCAAACCACCAGTCCCCTCGTCGGCGATCCAGTTAACCACCGGTTAACATGACGACGTTGGAGAATCTCTTCGTTCAAATCTTCGATCGCAAAAGCTGGATCATCGACCAACTGCAGCAGCAAGCCGATTCCTACACTCAACAACTCGCCTCCACACTCCTCATCGATGGAATCACACCGCCTCCGTGGCTCCTCAGCCCTAATTCCCACCATCAGCCTTCAGATCCAACGGTACGACCACAATGTTTCGAGATTATGTAGACGCCGTTGTTGATTGATTAGGTTTTCCACTTTTGTTTGCTCGTTTCTGTTTTTTTGTTACGTTGTGTTAGTGACGTGCGTTTGGTTGGTGTGTAGTTAGGTTTTGTGGAAGGAACGGTTAGAGGCTGTTGAGTCGGTTAGAGACGAGTGTGTTTGGTTCAATTTTACAAATCTGTGAGGTGTGAAGTTCTAGAATCGGACCTTTTTAGTAAGTTGTGTTATTGACGTAAGTTCGTTGTTGTGACATTAAGTTTCGTAGAAGGAACGGTTATGAGTTCTAATGATTACAGGATGAGCAGAGTGTGTTTGGTTCACTTAAAAAACACATTTATGAGGTCTAAGGTTCATGGAACCTCTTAAGTTTATTTTGAAACACGATGACTGGTTAAGAGACTATTTCTTATTTGGTTGGGGCTTTTAGTGGCATAGCACCAGGTTGTCAAACATGCTCTTAGTAAAATTGTATGTACTTAGTTTTATCTGTGAGGTGTGAAGTTTTGGAATTGGAGATTTTGTTACTTGAAGTGTTTGTGTTACATAGATATGTTAAGCTGTTAACTTGTCATTTATCATGTAAAATGTGTGAAGGAGCAGATAATTGCTCACAGATGTTATTGATGTGGATGTTAAGACGGTGTTTTAAGTTCTTATAGGGTCTTTCTGGGGTCAAAGGGGGTTGCTGGAAGGCTGTGGGAGTTCAGTTAGCTATAATGCTGCCATTCAGGCGCTAGTCGCTACATGTTTCATTTTTTGAAAGTAAAGATGAACTATACTAGTTATGGTGTTGTTTTGATTGTTGTAATTAACAAGATATATTATGAAAGTAGGCATCCAACTGACCATTTGACTGTCTGAGATTAATTTGATCAATTGCTAGAGAGTATGGATCCTGGAGTTAAGAACGTGGTAGGAATTAATGAATTATTACACTTAGTATCATAGAGTTTTGTAGACCATCTGACTGTCTGTATCATAGAGTTTTGTAGACCATCTGACTGTCTGAGATAAAGTGCTGCTATCCAATTGTTAATGATATGTAGAATAGTGTTTTATGATGCTTAATCTGTAAACCTTTGTTCTTTTGCAGAGTTGGAGAAAGAAGAAATTATCTCTAAGCTCTTACTTCGACCTCCACGTGATTCCACTCGATTCTCAACTGGTGGTCACTCTATGTATTACCGGCCAAGTGTTAAGGAGGGGAGTATTAATAAACGGTTATCCACTGCAATGTGCATAGAAACCCATGCTCCTAACAAAGCTACCAGTTTAAGCAATGAACCCATTTTGCCACTTGAGTGTCAAAATAATGACATAGTAGGTAGATTAGATAATATTCCTGAGCTAGATGACAATGCTAAATCTCCTCAGAATGAGACGGATGCTAGAATAACAAGCATTTATGCTGATCCAGATATGTCGCTTGCAAGAATTCAGAGGTCCAAGTCTAGGCAAAAAGCTCGGGAGCTCCGAACTAATGGGAAAACTACTGCCAAAAGTTGTTTGAGCAATGAAAATAGAACCCGTATTTCATTTAGTGGAGACTCAAAATCCAAAAAGTATTTCAATCAAGTTATTGAAGATAAGTGTCCTTTAGATACGAGTCAATGGAATAATATGAGTGGTGCAACTTCCATGGCAGAAGAAGGAAATGGTGAAAAGGGAAATGATACAACCAGCCATAGTCATAAACTTGCAAAATCCAGTAGCTCTCATGAAATACCAAGTTTAAAGAACGAGCATAACAAGATTGGGTCATCTTCAGGTAAGGAAGAATTAGATGATATAATAGTGGAGGCAGCAGGTGATTCATTGCAACAATCTTGTCATGCTAATGGTGTTATGGAAGAGGCCAATCTTCCTGATGTCAATTTGGGAAGTTATGCAGGCAAAAAATCAATATCGGGGAAGACAAGGGGTACACAAAGCCAAAACAATCTTTTTGTGGTAGAATTACAAGTTCCAGAAGTTCAAGCCAACAAACTAGTGGAATAAACCACTCTTCAAACTTGGGTAAATCTGTTTCTTGCAATCCAAAAGGTGGAGGTGCACTTTCTCATTCTGTTGGTGATTTAATCTCCAACAAGTTATCAAATGCAGTTGAAATTTCTCAGGTGCCTAGTGATATGAACGTGGAGACACAAGTTATTTGTAGCCATGTAGGTGTATTAAAACCAGCCATTTCCTGTTATATTGATAAGAAAGAATCTTCATTTGGTGCTACCCACCAAGAAAATGCAGAAATTGTTGTAGGAAATGGGTCGATAGATCAGCCAGTTGCAATGCACCCTGTAAATTCAGGTGTTAAGTTGGACCAGGTAACCTTATGCATGGAATCAGAAGGTTTAGCCTTAAGGAAATCTTCCGACAGTTGTATGAATGTTAAACCAAAGCAATTGAACTTTGATGATACTGAGGAATGTGATTTAAATGAAATCTTTTTGATTTCCAAGAAAAGAAAATTGGATGGATCGGCAGGAAAAGAATGCTATCCTTTAAAGGAGTCTGCATCATCAATAGATCATAAATCTAGTTGCAATTTCTTTGAGCAGCAATTACCAAAGGCAGATGTAATGTCAAGCAGCCCGGAAACCGCAGAGGCACGTGGCAATAACAACATTGACGAAATTGCAAAAGATGAGATGAAGAATACTGGTTTGGACATGAATGATAACCCAGTGGTGGAGGACGTTGAACACAACTCTAAATTTTCTTCAAATGATGATACTGATATAACCTGTGAGCCAAATTTATCTCCCAAAGAAGTCGATAATAAACTTGATGAAGAAATGCATCCTGCAATATCTCATTTGAATGAAGATCAAGCATCCTCATTACATCAGCAAACCAAAGAGGTAACTTTTAATGTGGCGGTTTCCTTTATAAATACAACAAATCAGTTCAATAAAGCAACCCATTATTTTTATCACATGTTTTAGCCGTATTAATCTGCTAAAATGTATTTTGATATTCAGTGGGAGACCATGAATAGGCTTCTCCAGCTACTTGACATTTGCAGCTTAAAACAATATATGATTTGAATTAATGTTGTTCACGTCACTTTTGGTTTTAATTATCAAGCCTATGTGATACAGGCTTAAAAGTTGCAACTCTACTTGTATTATCACATTGTTTATGTGGTATTTTTATTTTATGATAGGATGATCTTGGCCATAAAGGCAAGGAAAGTGCAGCTGGCGTTTGTATATCTGTATCCAACATTAACTCATCATTTCCTTCAAGTTTAACCAAACAAGGAAACAATGGTTTTGAAGATTGCTTGGATAAGGAAGTCAAAAAACCAGATTCTGATCTTGATTCTTCAGAATCCAAGCAACTTGAAGTGGGGACAAATGCCAAGCTTTCCGATATGAAACTGAGTTCTGCCAAGGTTAATGCATGGCCTTTGAATCCACAGAAAAATGTTGAGGACCAACCAAATTGTTTTTCAGATTCCCAAAACTCTAGGGTACATATCCAAAGAGATGCAATTCGTTGTGATCTGGAGCACGCTGAGAATGGTTTAAATTTGTTAAATGAATCTGCATCTATAATTTCATCAGAAAAGATGCATTACACCCAATCAGATGGCATGCAGAGCTGTGATAAGAGAGTTGATGATGTGATGATCTGTGATTTGCCAGAAGGAACAGAGTCCTTACTTGAGGTTCAAGCCGCAGAGGTATTAATATTCTACAGATGGCAACTAATCCTTGTTTTTCAATAAGTTACATTTTAATATGCCAATTTTGTTATGCTACCAGGTAATTATTACTGAAGCGGATGTTGACACTATTGAAATCACTGACACGCTCAAACATTCTGAACCAGCTTGTGTCTTAAATTTGATCAAGAATGCAGCTGATGATTCGACTTACAGCTTGGAAGCAGACGTGGGACCTGCAAAATCAACCATTGATGGTGATGGTGCGGTTACCGACAATAATAATTTTGAGATAAGCATTCCTGAGAGGGTGTCTTCATATGGCCCTGTTCAATCTTCACAAAATGATGACGAATCTATAGTTGTCTCTGATGAAATTACTCCTGTCTATGAGGGTTTTATCATAGATGATGGAAATGTAAGTATGGGGAATAATGAAGGTGGAATAGATTTTGACACCCTGGAAATCCCAAGTACCACAATTGAAAGAGCTAGCATTATAGAGCAAATTTGTAAATCTGCAAGCATGCAGACACCATTGTCTCAGTTTTCATCCGCATTTGAGCAACACCAATTTCAAGGCTTGTATGGATTTATGGCAGATGGGAATCTTGACCACATGGACCTTGGAACTACAGTATCTATTGATGATTCTCGAGAGCATATGCAAACAAGTGATAGTGGTATAACCAAAGTTGATTCTATTTTTCCACAGCAACAAAAACTTGATTATGCTACTCCATTTTGCTGGCAATCGAAAAACCATTATTCATCTCCTGTTGGAAAGCTTTGGGAAAAATCAGCTTCAAGCTCAGGTAGTTCAGAGATTCAATTGAGCTCAAATCCTGATCTTACTTGCTTCCCAATTGAAGAAGATCCTAGCAGTAATGAAGAAAATGAGAACATGGAGGAGATGCATGATGAACAAGAAAACATAAGTCCAGATGCAGAAAATGAAAATTCAATTAGGATTTCTAGTGAAATGAAAACCGAAAGAGAGAGTGATGATGAGGTGTTTGTTGAAAATCAAGAACCACCCATTGAATCTACTAAAGTATGCACTCAACATGAAAATCATGTGTCCAAGTCATCCATGAAGTATCCAGATAGATATAGCTCAAATTCTGTCGGTATAGAGGTTAGTGTCCCAAGGACACATGATAAAGTCAAACATAAGCCAAAAGTTCATCACGGGATCAAGGTACGTAGGTATGAAGAGGAGAACCGGAATTCGTCTATTGTTACACGTGCTAGTAGTAGGGGGAATGCATCTATAAATAGTAAAAATAAGAACAGTATGAGAAGTGGAATAGCAAGGCTGTCACAAAAGGAGGCTAAAAGTAATAACATTGTATCAAACATCACATCCTTTATTCCATTGTTCAACAAAAACAAGCAGCCGCTGTTTGCACAGGTTTGTCTATTTCTTTATCTGTTTCCTTCTTGTGTTGCCTTTCAAACGCATGAAATACCAGGAATGTCTTCAAACTAGAGGTGGAAACTTTGACCATTTACATATGTGTGGGTAGATTGTGTTGTGTTTTATCTCAAAAGGATCAAATAGGCTGAATGGTAAAATGGATGTAGCCATGTAGGAACTTTAAAGCCTATCTTTGATGCATACAACCTCTTAAAGCATTTTTGTTTAAAGGTTTGGGTTATTATCATTATAATAGTTTATCTGCAATCATAATCGATTTATTTATTTTTAAGAAATAGTAGAGTGGGTTAAAATTGACTGAGTCAACCTTGCATGGGTCTGGCTGTGTGCCTGTGTTACCTAACCCACCCATCGTGCCACCTCTACTTCCAATTCAGGATGATGAAGAGCATGAAGACTTGTTTTTCTCATTTATGTAATTTTATTCCATGGATAAACGAACACATTCTGATATTCTTTTAACCTTATTCTTGAAGGGAAGAGGGACATCAAAGTGAAGGCTCTAGAAGCCGCGGAGGCTGCAAAACGACGTGAACAAGAAAAGGAAAATGAGAGGAAACTGAAGAAAGAAGCATTAAAGCTTGAACGAGCAAGAATTGTAAAAGAAAATGCAAAAGAAATGGAATTAAAGTTGAAAAGGCAGCAGGAATTAAAGAAAAAAGAAGCTGAAGCAGCAGCAAAGAAAAGGCACAGGGAGGAAGAAGAGAGGAAACAGTTGGCCAAGAAAAGAAAGCTTGTTGCAGAAGCACAAAAAAATCAGAAATTAAAACATGAAAATTCACGTCTCGGGAAATTGGAGCTGGAAAAGCAAGTCAAAACTGTTAGTTCCTTTTTAATCTTTGTAGTTCTTTGTGCTTGTTGTGTCTAGATAGATTGACCATATTGATGTTGTTACAGGCTGCAATGGCTGGAAACAAGAATTCTGAAAATCTGAGACAAAATAAAAATGCAGATGAAAATGGTTTCCAAAAGCAAGATACTGAATTGAGGATAGACAAAACTTTAGCAAGTGTCGACCAGAAAGTTACATCTGCTCCTGAAAACCATGATGCTTCCAATGGTTGTGGTGAGAAAGATAAGGTATATCTTTATTACAGTCACCATTATTATCAATAATATGTTATGATTGCCTCAGGTATTATCTGTTTAATAACTGGTCAAATTTAGATAATTATGAATAATTAGCTAAAGTTAAAACCACTCAAAAGTCATCTAATGTGTATATTAATGCTTAAATCACCCTTCCTTAAACATATTATCTTAAAGAACTATATTATTGTTCTACTAATATAGTATATTTATTAATATCATTGTTATTAGATTAACAACTTATGAAATTAAAAAAAATGGACAGTGGCTGGTCTGATCTAATCCACACATAAAATTACCATTGTGACCTGATCCCATTTGACTCAGTTATCCAACCGGCCTGTTTTCTTGAATAGGTAACAAGCATACAAGAAATGTCACCTGTAAAAGTTATACCAGTGAAGTTGACCAGTCAAGAAAGTTCATATGATATTCTCCATATCAATGTTCTGATGACGAGGATGATGATGAAGAGGATGACCTTCCAACCAAGAAGTTTATCCCTTCATGGGCCAGGTGAATAACTCGATTTTTATATCATCAAATTACTCACTCCCCATAACCTCTCTGTTTTTACTTATAATATTTTTGGCTTTCTTTCATCAGTAAAAATCGTGTGGCCATGGCTCTGCCTCTGCAAGAGAAACTTGATCCTGAATCAATCTTCTCTGCTGATAGCTTTTGCAGTATGGATGAAGGTAATTATTGTTTTCATGGGCATTGAACTATGCTAATAACCACTGATTTGTGATCATTCTCTTGCAGTTCTCTTGCCTCGAAGGCTACAAGCACAGTAGGTTGCACATGCTAATTCTGTACTCGCCTGTAAGAAGTTCTTGTTGTTTAGGTCAATTGCAGAATTTATTATTATTTCTTACTTTTTTAACAGATCTTGACTTTGCACACTCTTACTACCATGCATACAATTTATATGCAGAATAAATCCCTTCATGGTTTACATTTGTTCCTATGGGTTACGTTTCTCGAATTCATGCTGGTAAGCAAATATGTTATTTGCTGCATCATTCGTTGGGTGCAGCCGTGTAAAGGAATGTATGATAATGATTGTGTAGCTGCATGATTCTGATCATGTAATAGGTTACGAGTGCAGGCATTTTCTTTTTTGACACATGATCTTGAGCACGTAATAGATTTGTATCCATTTCGGACACTTTTACCATCTGCACTCTTGCATTCATAATTGTCTATGAATGAAGTGTCCATCTGTCTCATAATATAAACTTGAGTAAATTACAAATTTTAGATATTGTTTTTAAACTTTTATAAGTACACTAAACGTTAACTTTTTTTTTATGTTCTTTCTACTGACAAAAGTTAAACTTTTAATTAGTTTTTTGTAAAAGACCAATTTACTCTTACCGATGAAATCTATAAATTTCACTAATCTTTTATTTTTTTCCTTTTTGTTTTTATTTTATTTACTTTACTTTAATTTTTTTCTCTTTTTTAATCATTTTTATTTTTATAAACTTATTTCTTTTCATTATCACTTTGCTCTTAACCCTAAAAATGACGAAATGTGTTATTATTAATCTTTTGTTTTCTTTCTTTATGTTTTTTATTTTTATTTTCCTTATTTTTATATATTTTAGCCACTTTTGCTTAAAAAAATTCATCATAAATATTAGTAATAGTTATTTTTTTTTAATAAAATGTAATTTGATTTTTATTTTCTTACAAATTTATTTTCATTTCTTCACTTTGTTCATTACCTTTGTAATAAACTAATAGAAATTAAACAATTCAACTTTTAATTTTTACAGTACAAGATTTTATAGTCGTTTCAAATTATTTGGTTTATGGTTTGAGGTTTATATTTGAAACGGTTGAAGAAAGTAAGATTTTGATTTATGATATAAATTTTTAATTTTTTGTATTCAATCAAGTGGAATGTTTTTAAAATATAAATATAGTGCGATAGCTTGTAACTTTAATTTAAAATAAAATATAAAAAAGGTTTCTAAACAACTATTTGGAGTTTTTAAATAAACAAATTGTTTAATTTTTTTTAATTAAATGCACTTTTATTTAGGGCTTAACTTAAACTGTTAATAAAATTTTTTAATCAATTTAATTAAAACCAAACCACTTAAAATTAAAACGAAACTGAACCAAACAATTACTAAGGGTTTTGCGTCGATTTGGTTTTATAGATTAAGCTTATTGAATATTTTACATTAAAAACACTTAAATACTGCATGTATTAATCGAACTTAATTATATATATAGCTCAACTTAGAATAATTATAACCAAATAAAATATAAAAAATCACATATTAATTACTAGTTTAAGTTTTATAACATAAAAATATATTTTGAGCTCTCCAATTTGTTCTTATACGATTAGAAAGATAAATAACTAATTTTTAAAACAAAAAATATAATAAACTAAAAACTTATGAAACAAAGTATACTTAATAATTAAAGATTAAAATAATTAAGTAATAATATTTTAGATAAGTTTATAAAATAAAAAGTAATTAAACAATTAAGTAAATAAGTAAAAACAAAATGGAGAAATTAGACGATTAATGAAAATTACAGATCTAGTCCTTTAAGTGGTAATGATAAAATGGTTCATTCACACAAAATTAAGTGAAAAAAGTTAACATTAGTTAGTAGAAAGGACATAAAACATAATAAATTTTCAAATAAAGTACAATGTAGTTATTAAAATTCAAGAACAAAATTCATAATTTTAAATATATTTAAGGGACAAAAATTATAATTTACTCTAAAAACTTTGTAGTTCATGTGCATGAGATTACATTTTTGTTTTGATTTTGAATCCGACATGTTTCGAAGGGTTGTTATTATGTCTATCCGCATGTGAATCAAATAACTATTTTACAAATTTTGCTTTATTATGTTTAATTAAATATTATATATTTAAATAACAAACAGATCTATATGATATATGCCTAAATAAAATGTCATTTTATTTCTTTGAATTTTGTTAGAAGTAAGAGTCCGTTTGATTCATAAAATGTTTTTAAATAGAATTGAAATCTTGAATTCTTTACAATTTCTATGATTTGTTTGGTTGGTAGTTTTATAAAAAAAATTGAAATATTTAAAATATTAAAAATACAATATTACCCCTCCCTTTTTTTCTTCAACCCCAAGCCTTAACGTTAAAATCAAAATCAGTGTATCATCACAACCAGCCTCTATTAACTTGTCTTCATCTTACCACAAAATCAACCTCCATCATCGTTCTTCACAATCATCATTGAGCCCAAATTGTTATTTTCTGATGTCGAAGGTTGAATGTTAAAGGTCGAAGGTTGCAAAATCTAAGGTTGCAGGTTGAAGAAATTTGTTTGGGTTCTATTTTGTATCAATCAATAGAAGAAATTTTGATTAGCTTTTTCACATTTTAATCATATGGTTCTTGAGAAGATGGTAAATGAGGGTAGTTGAGAAGATGAATGATAAGGGTAGTCTAGTAATTCATAATTATACTAGTTTAAAAGAAATAATATGGTTATATTTATTTTATTGTCGTTTATTTTTCACCTATTATTTATGATTAAGTTTATGTATACGCATATGTAGTTTGGTTTCAAAAGTAGTGGTTATATTTTGATTCGGTTGTTTACAAATTACAGTAAACAACTATGATACATTATATAAGTCATGTTGGTGACACATCATGTGTACAACTTCATTCTTACACTCTGAAAACCTTTAGTTTCATGTTACACCAGTAGCCAGTGTTTTCACGTAGCATCACATCGAATTCTCATATGTACTCCAGAGCATTACCCTCCTCAATGACTCCTACTTGGTGATGGTGTCGCCAGTCTCTTTTCTGATTTTAAAGACCAACAAAAAACTCAAGATTTTTTTTTGTATGGGTTTATTTCAACATGAAGATTTCCGGTTGGTTCAGGTAGAATTGGTTAGATCAATTAATAAAAATTTGATACCGTAATAAAATACTCCACCATTTGAAACACAGAGTAGAATTTTCATTAGAAAGATTGATAGGTTTCTTTCTAAACATCATTCCATAACTCCTAAAATTCAAGTTTGAACAATTAAAATGAGTAATGAAAACTTATAACGTCTCAATTAAAATTACTTAAGTTGATAACTATTATGTTTTGAGTTTCAGTTAAAATCAATAACTTTAATCAAATTTCAAGTTTTACAACTAATTTCAATGAGGTTTCATTTAACCAAGCAAGTTTTAGGCTCAATTCTAAAATCAAGTTTCACATAATAACATTTAAAATTTTAACATGATTGTAGTTGAAAAAAATATAAAAGACACGTGAAGAAAGCAACTTTTAAATTCCGTTCAAGAATCAAGTTTTGCTTATTATATCATGATCAAATCATGAAACCTTAATCATGTATATTGATATCAAATATGAAACTAAACATCAAAACGATAAAACTTACATGCAAGAATACAGATCTTTGATGAAGAGAATGATGTCATGATCTATTGATTCGTTTCCGTTATTATATCTAGAGGGATCGATAAATGATCTTAGAGAGAATGTATTAATGATGTGTTTATTGTCTCTTTTTTCCCACTATTTATAACATCTAAGAGTTATTATAATTATGAGTTATTTTCATCAAATAATCTCCTCATACTTTTAGGGCTAATTAAGACTACATATTACACGTTATTTCCCATAAGTTTCACATAATCACATGTAACCTTTAAAACTATCGAAGTTGGAAAGAATAAAAATACACTAAGGGTGGGCGGGGCACACCTACCGTGAGGCCACGACATGTGTTGTCGCTAAGCGGCAACACCACCACTGCCCACCTCTACGCCATGTTTTCTTTCCTTTTTGTCGGCATGTACTCGCCATGAAGTTTTTTGTGTGTGTGGTATAGTAGTGTTGTGTGGCATAATGTGACAACACCGCCACTATCAATTTGAGTTTGTGGTGTAGTATGGTGTAACATGACAAAATGTGATTGATGGGTGTGTGGTATGGTATGATGTGTACGGTGAGGGCACCCCTCCCACTCTAACCTGGTTGGCGGTCGAAGGTTGCACACTTGGATGGCTCATAGAGTCATAGTGATGGTCCGTTGATTGCTTCTTGGTCTGTGGAAACCTTGTGGTCGACTGGTCGTGTGGGTGAAGACCTGATAGTTTAGAATCTACAAAACATGTTCAACAATCAAGGAGAAGTTGATAAATGAGTTATGTGTTATTAGATAGGCAACTTAGATTATTGATGTTAGTATTTTTATTCTTTAAAAAGAATACATTATTAGAGTTACTTACACGATTGGTCCCTATGGTTTGCCCATGTTGTAATATTGTTCACGACTTTTGAGAAATTACAGGATTGGTCCAACCTGATTGCCAACTCGTAAAATGATTGGTCTTTAACACTAACGTTTATTAAGTTTTTCAGTTGAGTGAATGTGAAAAGTCTAAAATACTTCTACACTACAAAAAATATTTAAAATATAAATTAAATTAACGCGAGTCCCACTCTACCCACCATCCCCCTTCCCTCCCCCTCCCTTTTCGTATCACAACTACATCCTAAACCATTGGATCACATAAGAACCATCGTTGGACCACCGTACTACAACCCTCAACACAGATCGGTGGGCGTGGCAACAGTGGTGCGCATGCAATGGGGCGACAACGGTGGTGCATAGGAGGTGTTACATGTATTTAAGATATATATAGTGGAGGGTTCAAATGAGAACCACTTTTTTTGTGAGAACTCTAGAAACCAATCTCAGCCACTCATTTTTTATCATATGCAAATCACATGCCATTTCCTCCTTTTTTTTAAACGTTCGTAACTTTTTTACGACATCATTTTTTCAAAAAAAATTCATCATAAAATTCAGTATTTTTTATCTTTCCAACGCCTACCGTATTGATATACTTTTCTAAAAAAATCGTACATCCATTGTTTACATATGTGCAAATCTAGTTATACACATGTGTAGTACCGGATTTACACATGTGTAAATCCGATATTACACATGTGTAAAACGAATTTCGTTAAAAAACGAGATTTTTTTTTATTTTTTATAAATTTTTTTATGAAAGAGGGAAAGTTGGGGAACATTTTGTGTTTTTATTTTTTTTATTTTTATGTTATTTTGATTTATAAATTTTTTAAATATGTTTTTGTTAATTATAATTTGCCATTAAGAACTAGTGGTTGAGATTTGTTCTTAGAGTTCTCATAAAAAAACTAGTTCTTATTTGATCCTTCCCCTATATATATATAGAGAGAGAGTTTATTATAAATTTTAATAAAAAGATGTATTTTGGTCTGTTCACATCTACTTAACTGAAAATTAACAGAAGTTAGGTCAGGGACTAATTATGTTACGATTGACAAATAGTAAGGATCAATCCTGTAATTTCTCAAAAGTTGATACCAATATTGCAATATGAACAAACTAAATAAACCAATCGTGTAATTAACTCAAACTATTAAATACAGTTATCTTTAATGGGCTAAAAGTTTACATAATTTCTGTAAGTTCAGGAGTCACAACTCACAAATTTCATTATGTTCATATTTAAAAAACAAAATGATGAGCTTAATTTCTTTACTATACACTTTACATAAATTTTAAATGATAATGGTTTCTTGACTGTAGAGTATTGACTGACTTAATGTAAGACCATCCATATTGGTAATTGGGTGGTCAAGTAAGCTGCACAATCAATTAATAAAAAAGTTTTTTTCTTCGTAACCTTGTCATTCCACCTACCTAAGGTACAACCTCTTTGATGCTCTAAACCATGTTCTTAGGAGTTCGTCTCCATTTGGAAAGAAAGAGGTTCAACGGTTGTTGTTTCTAAATTTTAGTTTCATGGGTCTTGATTTGTGCTTCTCTAATCGACCTTCTTTGCTATATCTATGCTTCTACTCTTATTGGTTTTTGATTTTGGAGTTCATGTTAATTAGGTTTTGTGAAATCTTATGCAGACTTATTGTTAATCTGATGTTGGTTTTGTGATTGCTCAACTCTTTAATCAATTAGGGTGATTTTTAAGTTGTTGGTACTTTATTTTGGGTTTGTTATCGTAATTGAGTCCATTAATTTAATATCATGATGTTTTCTACCATGAAGGTATTGAGATCGATGATTTTATGCTCAAGTCTCTCAAATTGATGATAGATAATTGTATTTTTAGCTACAGTTTCGTACGGTAGTTGTTTGTTACTTTGATTACTTCAAGACCATGTGTTCAAATTTCACATTGACATCGAGAGACGAAAGTTGGGGGAGCGAATGGGATTAGATACAAAAAGCAACGGGTCAAATGGGTTCTTGAGGTCCTTTCATAAGAATTTTCTTATAGGAAAAAAGAATAAGATTTTTTCTATCATTCAATTCAACTGAAAAAGAACTTAATAAACATATAATAACTTACAAATTGGTGTTAGAATTATTCAATCCTCATCTCCAATAACTTATATTATCTTTTGGTTAGTACTTTTGTGAACATATTATGGCCTGTGTCTATGTATCTACAGATCTGTACAAAGCCTGAGCAAAGCGCGGTTGTAAGTACTTCTTTAGATTAGCTACCTTAAGGTTTCATCATGGAGCTTTGGAATTTCATTGTTTTGTTAACTACATTTTACTACTGTTGAGTTGATGTCACAAGTTTTGTTATGTTACTTTTTGTTTGGAATTGTTATTGGATGGATTTAAAATCATAAGGGTAAAAAAGTATTAAAATGTTCATTAATGGTCAAGTTATTTGTTATTTTAGATCATTTGGGCTTCAAACAAATTTATAAATTCATTTAGGTTGTTCTGTATACAGGCTTGAGATTTTCTGATTTACTATCATTAGTATGGACTACAAATGAATTCTTGAGTTTATATCAGTTTTGTGCCAACATATATGTTACTCAAACATCAATTTAGTACTTCATCATAAGCTCCTTCGCACATTGATTTTCCAATTGTTGATTAGTGGGTAATTTTTATTGATTAGTATGATTTTTTTATGTTCCAATCTGGTAGTAGAATTAACACGGCTGCGCTAACGGGTGTAGACGAGGGTGTTTCGATAACGGAGAAAGGATGATCAGAACCAAGTGACGACTCCATGGTAGATTGAGTGGGAACGGATGAGGTTGGTGTTTTAGTATTAGTGGGTGGAGTTGTAACGGAGGGGATGGGAAATCAATATCCGTGGGTTGTGAGGGGGTGCATGGATCAGGAGTATCCATGCAGAGAGTGCATGGAGAAGGGGAGGTTGCATTAGAAGAAGTCAGGCTAGGAGGTATATGTACGTAAGTAGGGGAAGACACGGCAACCAAAAGTTCTAAAGGTGTTGTAATTTGGAACACGGAGGTATATGAGCTCAAATGGTGACTTACCATTTAACACGGGAGTCGGTAAGCGGTTAATAATGTAAACCGCGGATGTAAACGCATCAACCCAAAATGATGAGGGTAATCGATCATTAAATAACATAGCCAACCCCATTTCAACAATATGCCTGTGTTTTCGTTCCGCTCGAGCATTTTGTTGGGGAGTGTAAGGACAAGACATACGATGAAATGTCCCATTTGACTCAAATAGTGATTGAACCTTTTATTTACGAGTTCCGTCCCTCCGTCACTTTGAAAAACTTTTATTTTTCGGGAGAATTGCGTTTGAACAAAATTAACAAAGACCGTTAAAGCATTATAAACGTCCGATTTATGTTGTAGGGGATATAGCCAAGAGAAACGAGAATAGTCATCAATAAAAACCACATAATATTTGTGAGAGTCATGTGACTCAACCGGTGAGGTTCCCCAAACATCACAATGAACAAGATCAAGAGGGTTAGTTGCACGTTTAGTGTTAATGTCAAATGGCAATTTGTGGCTTTTGGCCATTTCTCAAGAGGAACACACACCTGGTTTGGGCAATAACGCATTAATAGATAACAGTCCTGCTTTTTGTAACTTAACAATAGTATCAAAATTAGAATGTCCCAACCGGGAATGCCAAATTTCAAAAGAAGCATGAGGGCTTTTATGAGATGTAATTAATGCAAGATGACTTGGGTGCCAAACATGTAACCGTTTTCAACTCTTCCTTTGGCTAGAACTTGATTGGTGATCCAATCCTGAACAAAAAAATTTGGATGAGAAAAATGAACATCGATATTATTATCTCTGCTAAGTTTGCTTATGGATCAGAGGTTGTTAGTGAGGTGAGGTACAACCAAAACGTCTTTGAGAATCAAATTATTAGGAAGAGAGCAAGAACCTCGGTGAGTAACGGGAAGAGATTTTCCATTCCCAAAAGTCACATAATCATTACCTGAGAGTGGAGATAGATTGGTCACGGTTGCAGCAGATGTGACCATGTGGTCTGATGCTCCCGAGTCAACATACCAATCCGGTCCAGAAGTAGAAACGTGGCACTGGGCAACAAAGGCTTTTGCTAAGTCATCATTGATCGGGCATGACTGAGTAGCATAGGTGGACAGTTTTGGACATGCGTTGGCATAGTGACCATTTTCACGACAAAGTTGACAGTGAGGTGGTCGTCTACCATGACCACGACCCAACGCAGATCCATGATGACGAGCGTTTCGGCCTCCACGATCTTGACCCGAAGGGGCATGCGCTGCAGCAGAGAAAGCAACAGTGAGGAGGAGGACCGATGAAGAGCCTGGAGGAACAATTCATGGCTTTCAGCCCGGGCAAGCAGGTCCGCAAAGATTGGAGTAGGGTGAGTGGAGCGGACGGCGGTGGAAAACGTTTCAAACGTCGGACCTAGGCCACACAAGAACCAATGCAGTTGATCATTGATATCAACAGGATGGCCAATGGCAGAAAGTTGATCGCATAAGATCTTGAAGGCTCGGCCATAGTCCGCAACGGTCTTGGATCCTTGTGTATGAGACGAAGTTGGTCACGAAGAGTATGAACCCGCTCAATGGAGGAGTTGCCATAGGCAACCTCAAGAGCGGTCCATATTTGTTGAGCCTTTGATAAGCCAACAATCAGGGAGACGGCTTCTTCAGAGAGGGAAGCATGCAGAATAATGACGGTCTTTTGATCAGCAGCCACCCATGCAATGTAAGTCGGGTTATCCACTGCCTTTTCGGTTTGAAGAAGTGTGGGGGCAGGGGCGGAGGAAGAGCCATCTACATGGCCAAGGAGATTTTGATAGGCAAGGATCGGGATAATTTGATTCTTCCATAAAAGGTAGTTGGATGACGCAAGTTTGATAGTTAACATGTGAATAATGGTGTTCATGGGTATGGAGCCATCAGAGTTGGATGAAGATGCCATGAGAATGTTTGAGAGAGGAGAGGGAGAGGCTTAAAGAATGGAAAGGGTGGGAAGAAGAAGAGAAGAAGTTATGCAGGGGAGGTGAAGAGAGAAAAGCTCAAGATACCATATTAAATAAAAGACTCAATGCTCCCCAATTAGTGGAGGAAGGATTATATAGAATATAATAATACAATTACAACCTAGAAGAAATAGAGAATAACCAATAAGGATAACATGTTATGACACATTTACAAGAATGTACCAGTTCTTTTAAATTGTTCATATTGCCATTGGTAGGTAGTTGATTTTTGGGTTCCTGAAGTCTTATTTTTTCTTGTGCTTACATGGTATAGTAGTGTAGTAGTGTTTGCAATTTGTATATTTACTTTGTCGATTATTTATCTCTGCTTTTCAGGTTCTATGTACGTGTGTGAAGAATGTTTAACAATCATTTTGTATTTCGTTGATCACCAGATTTACATGACTACACGTTACTTTCACCTGTTATGTTATGAATGCCGCACTAGATGTTTGTGATTTTGCATAGCTATGATATTAAATAGAAACCGCACAATGCGCGATTGGACCTACCTACTTTACTAAATTCTTAAGATACATCAAATGTTATCATTTTTTATTTATTTATATTTTTTTACCTTTTCTAACAATTCATTTTACATATAATTTGATTATCTAAACTTGTAATAGAATAAAAATTAATCATACATATCCTTTATCTAATTAAAATTAAAAATTGGTTCGGATTAGATTGCTAGTGAATATGAAAAAATAGGTTTAGTTTACTTCTATATAAGAGAGACAAATTAGATTTCCAATGAATAGTTAGATTATGTTATTAATAAGAACGGTATGAGATCATCAATACACTGATGGTCCTAGTTTTTTCTCTTTCATCATCTTACAACACACCAATTGTTCCTCTAACTTGTATACAAATTCCGCATGAAAATTTCATGCTTCACAAAGTACTAATTTTCATCATCAGTCTGAATCCTTTATCCTTTATCACTCGTGTCAACTATTTTTTTAAGGTTTTAATAAAGTTCTTAAGAAACAAGTAAGTGGAAAAACAAATAAATATACTTGCTTTATTTTTTAATAAAACAAGACATCGTATAATGTATATAGCATTAATAGGGCATTCATATTAATTTCTTTATTAAAATTATATACTAAATAGTCAAGCAATGTGCATTTTTTAATTTTTATGAGCATCATTTTAATTGGGGCGTAATGATGAAATCAAGTTTCAAACAAACTTAATATGGGGTGTAATGATGAAATCAAGTTTCAAACAAACATAAAAGACAAACAAAGTTACTTGTAATCTTCAAATGTTATGGGGCGTTAATTCTTACCCATCAACAATACAAAATGAAACGTGATACTTTCAATATTATGAATAAAAAAAATTAGTAGGTTTTATTCATGAGATATTGGCATTTAGTATATCTATAATTGCTTAATATAGTCGAGGACGGTATGTTGCATGTATCATTATATATATTATTAATTACTAATTTTTACGCATTGAGTGTTGTACCTTATATTTAATAGGTTGTACCTTTAGTTTTTATTATTTTTAAATTTTTACTTTTAATCTTAATATTTTTACAGCTTTTACAATTTAACTTCTATAATTTTTCACTTTCAACTTTGTCCCCCATACTTTTTATATTTTGTAATTTTTCGTTTTACGAATTTTACTAGTTAATACACTGCAACGTGTGTGTCTGTTTCAAAGTTTACGCTTATTTTTCCTCTTTAACGGTTCCGTCACAACAAGTGGGTCTTAAATAAATTTAGTTTTTAATGTTTTACATTTCACGTGCATGATTCGACGTTTTTACATTTACTTTCCGTTCAGTTTTATAATTTTTCGTTTTTATTTCTTTTTAATACGAGCTTTTTGGTGTTGCTGGTCGTTGACGGTGATATAAAATTGATATAACTTGACACGGTTTTAAGCCCCCGCCGTAACGCGATGAGCTTAATACTAGTTAATACTAACCATCAACATATATTAAATAACACATTTTAGTTACTACAATTGTTCTTGCAATTTCCATACATTAAAAAATGTGAATTGTAACATAACACTTTTTAAATTGTAGCAAATGGAGAATCACATAACGAGCATGGAAGGTGGAAGAGCTAATAGAGTTGTCATTGGAAATTGAGAAAAGGTGATTTAAGGTAATTAATTGGAATTGTTGAAGAGAAAAATATATTAATTTAAAAAGCATAGTTCTAAATTGTAATCTGACTTAAGTTATATCTTATTAATGAGATATAACAAGCCAAATTAAACATTTATTGATAGCATCCGATGTATATCTCAATCTAAGTTCCCTATAAATCATGTAATGTCATAAAGTTGTTGGGTTAAGGTCGTATAAATATGATGATTAATATTGTATAAATTTGAATGCTTATAAATATTGTTACATGCATGTCTTATTTTGTTCAAGTTGTAAACCTAGCGAAATATTTTGTGTATGTAAAATACAACCATATATGGACCATGTCAGTGTAAGGTATAAGATATTGTATTTTCATTAAACATTGAAGGTAAAATACAAGTTATATGTCCATATGGCTAAAGCAAAAGGTTGTACTCGTGATGCCTTCACATCGTCTTTGTATAAATACATTCTACACTGGTAATAATACACTAACCGTATGAAAGTCAAATGCATATAAAGAATTACTCGATATTCACTACTATGTGTTAGGTTTATCCCAAATGTAAAACACAATAATCAAGTGTTGCTTATTAGTAAAATGCAAAACACAAGAACTTGATGTGTATGTATGGATAAAGAGGCTTACGTGTTTGTTTTGACTATCGCTATATCATAACAATTTCATCTAGTCAATTAGAATAATGAAGCGGGTCAGTGTTTATATTACAAGTCAACATAGAAATGCAAGCGAAGATATTACGTATGGAATGCACTTGGTCCCTTAACGGAAGAGCCAAATGAGGAGGATTTGCATGTTATAGGCGGAGATAATGATGAAAATGCACGAGAGCAATAGAGAGCGGAAATCACGTACACGAATTGCACACCATCTTCCCAATCACGTCATAGGTCATCTAAACAAAGTTTATTTTACTACCAAAAATGTATTCACACAACCAACATTTGTTAATTAAGTCGATTATTTGTTGCTTCATGTCTCATTTATATAATAAGAACTAACGAAAAATAAACTATAAGCATGTGTTATCGTATATAGCCTAGGTATGCTCAATGTGCCTTTGATAAAATTGAAACTTGATTTGAAGAGGAGCATTATTCATATAAGTATGAATACTAGAGCCATTAATGAGATATACCATTGTACATGAATAAATATATATTATGAAAGTGGTTTGGGGGCTTGTAAAAATTATCCGGAAAACATTTAAAAGGTAGACAATACTTATAACCTTTTAAAGTCCTCTCTAATAATGTCGTATATGCATGCATTGTTGGAATTATAAAACCAAACATAAGAGTCAGGAATTGATTGTAATAATGAGCACTATGAGCACATAAAACTTATATCAACCAAAACTTTAGATGTAAACTCCTTATTCTAGTGAATCCACATGCGAGCAATATGAAATTGATAGCCCTGCAACTCTAAGTTATTTTAGCTTCCTCAACGATTAATAACTTGAATGATGAAAACACGTTTTCTGAACCCTCGAATGACGAAAGGTATCTCTTCAAAGTTGAATGAGATGAAGAGTAGGATTTTTTCACTCCACACGCTACTATTATTCTCCTAATCTGTCAACTATGACGTTAGTAGTTCGTATCTAAGATTGAATGCTTTAAAGGCTTCACATTTCTTTAGTAATTTGACAGAAAAAGTAAAAGGAAAAGTTTCAATAAATAGTATTACCCCTTTAACAACAAAAATCAATTTTACCGCATCTTTTTGAATTTTATCTAGTTGATCAAAGTACGGATTAAAGAATGTATAGTGACTATGTGAAGTTAACTTTTACAAGTTTTATAAAATATGAATCATACGTCTTTCATGACCATGACATTCCCCTATCACAACTCTAATACAACTCACAAGTAACGAAAAATCATCAAATCATCAAAACTTTTATGCTCAAACATTTTATATTACACTCGTTATATTATAAAACCAAAAACAATGTAATCTAATAACTTCAATACTCCCTTGAGATCACGATTCCCATCATTGATATCTTCAAAACACTTTGAATACTTCATGAAATCTTTCATTCATAACAAAAACCTTTTTAAATTAACAATTCACTTTAACAAAACACAATTGTTAAAATTGCCAATGGTAGGTCGGTGAAAAATTATATAAATCCCCCATCCCCTTCGTTTCTTTATGCAAATCGTTCATACGACGACAGTATAGCTTGTTGCTTGAGTAATTCTCCTTCTTCATCATCATCATCTCTTCATTCACCCTTTATATCTCACACCCACATCTCCAATCGCACAAAAAAAACCCTTCAATTTCGCTTTCTTGATCAACCGCCCGAACCCACATCACAAGATTAAAAAACCCTTCTCCGAAAACCCTTGAATCGAACCCTCGATTGATTTGTTCAATCTTGATTCGATACAATTTGATCTTTTGTCGTTTTGATTAATCTTGACGCTAATTGGGTATTTAAAGTACTAATCGTGCGATCAGCGGTTCGATCGGGTGTGTTTGTGTGGGCAATGCTATTTGTTAGGTTGGTTTCAAGATGAAGTTGCGGAGAAGGAGGGCATCGGAAGTGGTGAGTGTAGTTGTTGTTGGTTGTTTACTGTTTTGTTGTGAGTTGTAGTTTAGGGTTTATTTGTTGCTTTAGTGTTTTTGATTGGGAGTTGTTGTGTTGGAGTGTGTAGTTTGTTCAATTGTTTATTTGGGTTGATTGTGATGTTTTTACTGTTTAAATGTATGATCAGCACGCATGTTTAGTCATGTGATCTTTTGAGTTAATGGAGATTGGTTATTTTTTATGTTTCTATGCTTGTGTGCTTCATCAGGTTGTTCATTTTTCATGTAACTTTTTGGATTGCATTGTGTTTTATTGATTATGCATTAGTTTTGTTGGATTGCGGGCGTGTGTGTTAAATATATAGTTCGCGAAACTCGTCTCCCATCCTTTAGAAGGAAGGTTTGATTTTGTTGCAATATTAAGCTTAGTGTGAGAGTATGAGTTTTTGGTGATGATAAATGATGAACAAATTGGGGATTTCTTATTCAATTCAGTATATGAAGTTGTTTAATTCAAGGTTTTGTATTTTATCTTATGATCCTCTAAAACATGATTTTTTTTATGCTCTCTCTTTATTCCTTTATCCCACTCTTATCTGAAGAGATGTTTGTTAGGGTAAATCTTCTTCATATTAGTTTATGTAAGCCAATTCTGCATGATGAACGTATTGTTTAATGTTATGTTGTGAGATATTTAGAAGTAGATGTGGTTGCTCGAACTTGTTATGTGATAATCAGACAAGCTGGAAGCTCCGCCTGAATAATTTAATTTAATTTAATTTTGGTTGTCTTGTATCGAGTGTGCTTAGAAGTCATATGACTGTTCTTGGATTTTAGATGTGTTTTTAATATTTTCTATGTATGATTGGTTGTTAGCTGAATTGTTTATAGTATGATATGTTAAAACTTTAATAACACGTGTGGTATGTTTCTTTTTATTGTTTATCAGCCTCCCAAAATTAAGTCGTTCATTAATGGTGTAATTGCTGCTCCACTTGAAAAAATTGAAGAACCCTTGACAAGCTTCTTCTGGGACTTTGACAAGGTGCCTCTACAAATCTATTTGCTTTGTTATGTGTAACTTTTGCTTTTACACTAGTTGATTGTTATTATTCTTATTGTCATTAATACAGGGAGAATTCCATCATTGGGTTGATTTGTTTAATCATTTCGACACCTTTTTTGAGAAGTACATAAAACCAAGGAAAGATTTGCAAGTTGAGGATGATTTCTTGGAGTCTGACCCTCCCTTCCCAAGGGAGGCTGTCCTGCAGATTTTGCGTGTTGTACGAATAATTTTGGACAACTGCACAAATAAGCATTTCTATAGTTCCTATGAGGTATATTCTTTTTCAACTTTCGATATTATATAGTTTACAGTGATCTAAAAGCCCTTCTTAGTACCGCTAGTACCACGCGTGCGACCACAATGCATTAAGCATTTCATCACTGCTTATCAGTTAAAATTCTTAATTTGCCTCTGAAGAGCTAGTCATTCTTTTAAATACTTCAATAAGCAATCAATCGTTGTATTAAGTGTTTCAAATTAAATAGAAGAGATTAATCGACCGTTTTGGATTTGTCTTCATCAATCAAATATTCTTGATTTGGAGAAAATTTTACCGGTTTTTAAGTGAATTGTTCAATGTTGTATTGTGATTTATAAACACTAATATAGCAAGCTGACATGCGCACACAATATTCCGAAATAAATCTTGTGACCAGTATTGCGTGATAAGTCTTGTCTATAAGCCTTCGGGGGAGATGTCTATGTTTTAAGTCACTTTCTTTTCTATAGAAAATTTTACGTTCTTCTAACTTATGTGATTGCCATTTCTGTCCTTCAGCTCTTTTGCTCTCTAGTCTCTGTGTGAATTATCTACATTATATCATGTATTATTAATCCTGGATTGTTATCATGCAGCACCATCTATCTTCTCTTCTGGCTTCCACAGATGCAGATGTGGTTGAAGCCTGTCTGCAAACTCTATCATCTTTCTTAAGGAAATCGATTGGAAAACACATAATAAGGGACACGTCTCTAAATTCAAAGCTATTTGCTTTTGCACAAGGTTGGGGCGGGAAAGATGAAGGCTTGGGATTGGTTGCATGTGCTCTAGAGAATGTATCTGACCCTGTAGCTGACGAGCTGGGTAGCACCCTTCATTTTGAGTTCTATGACAACTCTTCTGCAGAAACGTCAACACAAGGGTTGCAAATAATCCATTTGCCTAAAATCAGTAGTTACGAAAAGTCTGATCTTGAACTTTTACACAAGTTAATTGAGGAGTATAAAGTGCCAAGTAGTTTAAGATTCTCACTTTTGACAAGATTGCGTTTTTCAAGAGCTTTTAGTTCTTTTAGTGCCCGCCAACAGTACACTTGTATTCGTTTACATGCATTTATGGTTCTTGTTCAAGCATGTGGTGATACTGATGATTTGGTTTCTTTTTTTAACACTGAGCCTGAGTTCATCAATGAACTGGTCACACTTTTGAGCTATGAAGATGCAGTCCCTGAAAAAATTCGTATTTTAAGTCTGTACTCATTGGTTGCTCTTAGTCAAGACCGTTCTCGCCAGCCAACGGTGTTGACCGCTGTCACATCTGGTGGACACCGTGGCATCCTATCAAGTCTCATGCAGAAGGCTATTGATGCTGTGGTTAGTAAATCGTCCAAGTCATCTATTCTGTTCGCTGAGGCATTACTCTCATTGGTCACGGTTTTAGTTTCGTCTTCTTCTGGCTGTTCTGCCATGCGTGAAGCAGGGTTTATACCTACCCTTTTGCCTCTTCTAAAAAACACGGATCCCCAGCATTTGCATTTAGTGAGCGCTGCTGTACATGTTTTAGAAGCTTTTATGGATTACAGTAATCCGGCTGCTGCTTTGTTTCGTGACCTTGGTGGATTAGATGATACAATTTCTAGATTGAAAATAGAAGTTTCTCATGTTGAAAATGGCAGTTCTGTTCAGATGGACAGTAGTACCTCATCTGAACCTCTTTATTCTGAAGCTATGGTGGCATACCACAGGAGGTCTTTAATGAAGGCTTTACTTCGTGCTATATCACTTGGGACATATGCACCTGGAACCGCTGCTCGTGTTTATGGCTCTGAAGAAAGTTTGTTACCACAATGTTTACATGCAATTTTTAAAAAGGCTAAAGATTTTGGTGGTGGGATGTTTTCACTGGCAGCAGTTGTAATGAGTGATCTGATTCATAAAGACCCAACTTGTTATTCAATCTTAGAACAAGCTGCTCTTCCATCTGCATTTCTAGATGCCATAATGGATGGTGTGCTTTGTTCTGCTGAAGCCATAACATGCATACCTCAGTGTTTGGATGCTTTATGTCTTAGCAATAATGGCCTTCAGGCTGTTAAAGATCGTAATGCTTTAAGGTGCTTTGTGAAAATATTTACATCACGAAATTACCTTCGTGCTCTTATGGGTGATACTCCTAGTTCATTGTCTAGTGGTCTTGATGAACTAATGAGACACGCTGCTTCATTACGTGTGTATGGTGTGGATATGCTGATTGAGATTTTGAAAACCATTGAAAAGCTTGGTTCTGGACCTAAAGATGCTTCTTCCACCATGGAAGCTTCTTCTGTTCCAATGGAAACTGACGGTGAATCTAGCAAGACTGAAGATCCTGAGAAGCTTGTGGACCCATCTGCTGATACGTCTTTGCTGAATGTTGAGTCTTTTCTACCTGATTTTGTTAATAATGTTGCTCGTTTGCTTGAAACAGTCCTTCAAAATTCTGACACCTGTCGTATATTTGTTGAGAAAAAGGGTATAGAAGCTGTTCTGCAGTTATTTACCTTACCTTTAATGCCCATGTCTGTCTCTATTGGACAGAGCATATCAATTGCATTTAAAAATTTCTCCCCACATCATTCTGCGTCTCTTGCTCGAGCATTATGTTTGTTCTTGAGAGAGCATTTGAAATTGACAAACGAGCTACTGGTTTCTCTTGGAGGTATGCAACTTGCACAGGTGGAAGATTCCAAAAGAACAAAGGTATCTAGATGTCTTTCCAGTCTTGAAGGTATTTTGTCTCTTTCCAATTCTTTGTCAAAAGGGACTACTAATCTTGTGTCTGAACTCGGGACGTCTGATGCTGATGTGTTGAGAGATCTTGGAGTTGCGTACCGAGAAATACTTTGGCAAGTTTCTCTTGGCTGTGATTCTAAAGCAGATGAAAAACAGAGTAATGAAACAGGGACTGAAAATACTAATGTTAATAGTACCGATGCTGCCATTGCTGCAAGTGATGATGATTCAAGCATGCCTGTGGTGAGGTACATGAACCCTGTTTCGGTTCGTAACACTTCACACCCGCATTGGGGTTTAGACCGTGAATTTGTTTCAGTGGTTCGGTCTGGTGAAGGGTTCAGTCGGCGTAGCCGACACGGGTTAGCCCGTATAAGAGGAGGAAGAACCAGCAGACATCTAGAAGCCTTACACATTGATCCTGAAGCTTCCATGGGTAACACAGAGACAGGTTCATCACAAGATATAAAGAAAAAAAGCCCTGAGATTCTTGTTATGGAAAATCTCAACAAACTTGCGGCCACTATGCGATCATTCTTTACCACATTAGTAAAAGGATTTCCATCATCTAACCGCCGAAGGGCTGAAAGTGGATCATTAAGTACTGCTTCAAAAAACATTGGGACTGCATTAGCAAAGATTTTTCTTGAGGCACTTAGTTTCTCCGGGTACACCCCAGGTTCGGGTCTTGATATGTTATTGTCAGTTAAGTGTCATTATCTTGGGAAAGTGGTAGATCACATGGCTGCATTAACATTTGATAGTAGGCGGCGTATCTGTTATACGGTGATGATAAATAACTTCTATGTTCAGGGGACTTTTAAAGAGTTACTCAACACTTTTGAAGCTACAAGTCAGTTACTATGGACATTGCCCTTTTCTGCTTCAACATCTGGAAATGAAAACAATGAAGGAAATAAACTGTCACATAGCAAATGGTTACTTGATACATTACAAAGTTACTGTCGGCTTTTAGAGTTTTTTGTCAACTCTACTTTCCTTTTGCCACCAACCTCTACATCTCAAGCTCAGTTGCTTGTACAACCAGTGGCTGTTGGGTTATCAATTGGGTTATTTCCAGTTCCAAGAGATCCAGAAGTTTTTGTTCGTATGTTGCAATCTCAGGTTCTCGATGTAATTCTCCCCGTCTGGAATCACCCTATGTTTCCAAGCTGTAATCCGGGGTTCATTACCACAATAGTGACACTTGTCACTCATATATACTGTGGTGTTGGTGATGCAAAACGAACGACTAGTGGTGGATCTGGTGGCGGTAACCAGCGGTTCATGCCGCCGCCTGATGAAGCCACTATTGCCACTATTGTGGAGATGGGATTTACCAGGGCGAGAGCAGAGGAAGCATTAAGACGGGTCGAAACAAATAGTGTTGAAATGGCTATGGAATGGTTGTTTACTCATGCTGATGATCCTGTACAGGAAGATGATGAGCTGGCGAGAGCACTTGCTTTATCTTTAGGAAACTCATCTGAAGGTTCCAAAGCAGATAATAACACAGAGAAGTCTACTGATGGTCCAACAGAAGTGGTAGAAGGCAAGACACCAACACCGCCTATTGATGACATTCTTGCTGCAACTATGAAGCTATTTCAAAGTAGTGATTCATTGGCTTTTCCCTTAACAGACTTGCTTGTCACTTTCTGTAATAGAAATAAAGGTGAAGATCGGCCGAAAGTGATGTCATATCTTACCCAACAGCTAAAACTTTGCCCACTTGAAATTTCAAAAGAAACCAGTTCACTCTGTATGATATCTCACACATTGGCATTATTTCTTGCTGAAGATGTTACTGCTAGAGAAATTGCTGTGAAAAGTGGTATTGTTTCCATATCAATAGATATCTTAGTGAAGTTTTTAGCAGGAACAGAGTCACAAAACGAGCTTGTGGTACCGAAATGCATCAGTGCCCTTCTTCTTATATTGGATAATTTATTGCAGTCCAAACCCAAAATATCATCTGATACCAAAGAAGGAACCGAAAATGAAGAGAAATCTAATCCATTTAATGTTGATGAGGAAAAGGGCAATAAGTTTGAGAAGATTTTTGGGAAATCTACTGGTTATCTTACTGTTGAAGAGGGTAGTAGAGTGGTTAATGTTGCATGCGATCTAATTAAAAGACATGTGCCTGCTATGGTTATGCAAGCAGTTTTATTACTGTGTGCTCGTTTGACTAAAACACACGCTCTGGCTTTGCAGTTTTTAGAAAATGGAGGTATGGTTGATCTATTCAATATACCAAAGACTTGCTATTTCCCTGGATATGATACAGTGGCATCTGCTATCATTCGACACCTCATTGAAGATCCTCAGACATTACAAACAGCAATGGAGTTGGAGGTAAGACAGGCTCTAAGTGGCAGTCGTCATGGTGGTCGTGTTCCTCCACGTGTGTTTTTGACATCTATGGCGCCTCTTATCTCCCGAGATCCTGAGGTGTTCATGAAAGCAACAACAGCTGTATGCCAACTGGACACGGCAGGTGGCAGAACGGTCGTTGTATTATCCAAGGAAAAAGAGAAAGAAAAGGATAAATCAAAAGCTCAAGGTGTTGAAATTGGAGCATCTTCTGTTCCTGAAAATAAATCTCAAGATGGGCCAATAAAGTGTGGCAAAGCCCAGAAAAAAATTCCTGCTAATCTCACACAGGTTGTTGATCACCTGCTTGAAATTGTAATGAAATATCCCTCACTGAATTTTGAGGAAGATTGTGCTAGATCTGATAATGCCATGGAGGTGGATGGTTCTGCTGTGAATAAGGGTAAAATGAAGGTGGATGATACAAGGAAAGAATTTGACAGCTCATCAGAAAAATCAGCTGATGGCTTAGCTAAGGTTACTTTTGTCCTTAAGTTGTTGAGTGATATTCTTCTAATGTATGTACATGCAGTTGGAATCATCCTAAAACGTGATCTGGAAATGCATGGTGGGATCGTACATCATGTTATGCATCAACTTCTACATCCTTCTGTTGATAAGACATCTGGATCTGATGAATGGAGAGAGAAATTATCTGAAAAAGCTTCATGGTTTTTGGTGGTTCTATGTGGCCGATCAAGTGAAGGGCGTAGGCGTGTCATAAATGCACTTGTTAAAGCTTTGTCTTCATTTGCCATGTCTGCAAGCAGTTCATCTAAGAACAGTTTGTTGCCTGATAAAAGGGTGCTTGCTTTTGTTGATTTGGTTTATTCAATTTTATCAAAAAATTCATCCTCTAGTAATGCACCTGGATCTGGCTGCTCTCCCGATATAGCTAAAGGAATGATTGATGGGGGAATGATTCCATGTTTATCCAGCATTCTTCAGGTGATGGATTTAGACCATCCTGATGCCCCGAAAGTGGTAAATATTATTCTTAAAGCTTTGGAAGGTTTAACACGTGCTGCCAATGCGGTGGAACAACTTGCATTATCTGACTTGGCTAACAAGAAAAAGTCTGTTAGTTTGGGTACCGGATCTGATAATCAGACAGCTAATACTTCCGTCAATCAGATGCCGGAGGGTGGTCACAATAGTAGTCAACTTGATATCACAGCTACTGATGATGCTGAGCAACACCATGAAGAAACAAATCAGGATGAAGGTGATCATGAATCAAATTTAAACCAGCCTGTAGAGCAGGAATTAAGAATTGAAATGGATGAGATGGAAGATGGTGGCGTTTTAAGGGATTCTGATCAAATTGAGATGACTTTTCATGTTGAGAGTAGGGGTGGAGGTGATAATACTGGTGATGAAGATGATGAGATGGGAGATGATGGTGAGGATGACGAGGATGATGACGATGGTGACGACGAGGATGAAGATATTGCCGAGGATGGTACTGCTTTGATGTCATTGGCTGATACAGATGTTGAGGATCATGATGAAGCTGGATTAGGAGATGAATATAATGATGAAATGGTTGATGACGAGGATGATGATTACCATGAAAACCGTGTTATTGAGGTAAGATGGCGAGAGGCTCTTGATGGAGTTCTTGGTCAACCAGGAGCCGATAGTGGACTTATTGACATTGCTGCAGAGCCCTTTGAAGGAGTCAATGTTGATGACCTTTTTGGTCTTCGAAGACCAATTGGGTTTGACCGCCGCCGCCAGCAGAGCAGAACCTCGTTTGATAGGTCTGGTACAGATGGAAACAACAGTCTGCAGCATCCTCTTCTATTGAGACCGTCATCACAGTCTGGTGAATTAGGTCCAATGTGGTCATCAGGTGGTGGCAATTCATCTCGGGATTTGGAATCATTATCCGGCGGGGGCTTTGATGTTTCCCATTTTTATATGTTTGATGCTCCTGTTCTTCCTTTTGAGCATGTGCAATCTACTGTGTTTGGTGACAGAGCTGGTGGTGGGGCACCACCACTGGGTGACTTTTCTGTTGGTTTGGAGTCATTACGTGCACCCACACGAAGAGGACCGGGTAATGGCCGGTGGACGGATGATGGCCAACCACAAGCAGGTGGTCAAGCTGCTGCTATTGCACAGGCTGTAGAAGAGCATTTCATGTCTCAATTAAGCACAACCACCTCTTCATCCAATGATAATCAGCTGGTAGCAGATGCTGCTGATAATAATGCTCAGCAGACTGAAGCCCCACTTGATGAGAATGATCAAAATGTTAATCAGATGGTTGAAAATGTTGAACAAGCACCGGAAGAACATGCGAGTGGACCCAGCCCTGATGTTGCAAACAACGTGCCGGATAGTCTTGATAACATGGAAATTGGTGAAGGAAATGGAAGTGTGAATGAGCAGCAGGTACAGTTTGCTTATTATTACTTCAATCATATAATTTTTTATAAATGAGTTTTATTAATGTGATTATACATGATGTGTCATTTTAGGAGTTGTCGGCACCTAATGACGAGGCAAACAATAACATGCCTAATTCCGGTGAGCTTAATGCGGATGCTGTAATGGATGTTGCTGGAGTGGACCCGCTACCTTCAGTTGGGGTAATTGAGGAGTCATTATCTGAACAGGACACTCACATTGATGGTGATCAAACTGATCAACCAGATGAAAGTGGTGCAACTAACATTGCTCAAAGTACAAGTGACATAGATCCAACTTTCTTGGAGGCACTACCTGCAGAACTTAGGGCAGAGGTCATTGCCTCGCAACAAGCTCAATCGGCCCCACCTCCAGTTTCTGCTCCTGCACCTACTCCTGCTGCCGCTGAAGAAATTGATCCAGAGTTTTTAGCTGCTCTTCCCCCAGATATCCAAGCAGAAGTTTTAGCCCAACAACGTGCACAGAGGCTTGCACATCAAGCTGAAGGGCAGCCTGTGGACATGGACAATGCTTCAATTATAGCTACTTTTCCAGCTGATTTGCGCGAGGAGGTTTGTTATTTTTGAAATATAAAGACTTGAACACTTGTTTAATCATCCTTAACATTGTTTTTTGTTCTTTGCGTGTTTTAGGTGCTGTTGACGTCTTCAGAGGCGGTTCTTTCAGCATTGCCATCTCCATTACTTGCTGAAGCACAGATGCTCAGGGATAGAGCTATGAGTCACTATCAGGCTCGTAGCTTGTTTGGAAACAGTCATAGACTCCATAATAGAAGGAATGGGTTGGGATTTGATAGACAAACAGTAATTGATAGGGGAGTTGGTGTAACAATAGGACGGAGGGCGTCTTCTGCTCTTCTAGAAAGCTTGAAAGTTAAAGAAGTTGAGGGGGACCCGCTTTTGGATCCTGATTCTTTGAAAGCATTGATCAGGCTTCTACGACTAGCACAGGTGATAAGTACTCCATCTAGTACTCTGATTAATTATGAAGTAGATGTCTTTTTATTAATTGTTTGATTATTTGGCTTCTTGCTGTCAGCCTCTTGGGAAAGGCCTTCTTCAGAGACTCTTCTTGAACTTATGTGCTCATAGTCATACAAGGGCAGTTCTTGTTTTCCTTCTACTGGGCTTGATCAAAATGGAAACTGAAGGCCGTGCAGGTGGATTAACAACAGTAAATTCTCAAAGGCTTTATGGGTGTCAGTCTAATGTTGTTTATGGTCGATCACAAATTTTAGATGGTATGGTTTTCCTTTACATTTAAAATTCCTTTTCCATTTGAGATTTAGTATTTGTTGATATTGATGCTAATCTTTCCATCTGAAATTTAGTATTTGTTGATATTGACGCTAAGTCACTAATCTTTTCGTTTTCAGGTCTCCCACCACTAGTACTGCGTCGGGTTTTAGAGATTTTGACATATTTAGCTACAAATAATTCTTATGTTGCTAGTTTGTTGTTTCACTTTGATTCTTCACTTGTTCCTGGGTCCTTAAATGTCAAAAACCATGATAGAAAAAATGACAAGGGAAAAGAGAAGATTGTTGAAGGAGATATACCCCCTCCTGTTGGATCTGAGGGTGATATTCCTATATTACATTTTGTAAAGCTCTTGAATCAACCGTTATTCCTTCGCAGCATTGCTCATCTAGAACAGGTTTTTAGCCCGAACATATTGTTGTTACTAGAAGTTGGAGATTAACAAATCCATCTAAATGGCTGGATTTGTGCCATATTGTTGTTAGGTTTGACATTTAGTGTATTTATATATGTGGTGCAGGTTATGGGTCTACTCCAAGTGGTTGTATACAATGCTGCCTCAAAGTTAGAAAGCCAATCTAATACTGAACAAGCGGCCACCAGTTCTCAAGGTCTACCTGGCAATGAGTCTTCTAGTAACCCCCAAGGAGATTCTTCCTCAGCAGGAGCAGAACAGAGTCACGATGATGCAACTGTGGGTGATGGATTGTCAACGTCAAATGATCAGAAAAGTGTCAACATGCATGACATCTTCATGAAGCTTCCACATTCTGATCTACAGAATCTATGCAGCCTTCTTGGCCACGAGGGGTAATATTTAGTTTGCAATGATCTTTTTGGGTGTTGCACTACTTGAAAGCATAATATATGAATTATTTTTGTTTTCTATAGGCTATCAGATAAAGTTTACCTGCTTGCTGGTGAAGTTCTGAAGAAATTAGCTTCAGTTGCTCCATCACATAGGAAATTCTTTATTATAGAGCTTTCAGACCTAGCTCATAGTCTGAGCGGGTCTGCCATCCGGGAACTTGTCACACTGAGAAACACACAAATGCTGGGTCTGAGTGCGGGGTCCATGGCTGGGGCTGCTGTTTTAAGAATTCTGCAAACACTTAGCTCGCTCACTGTACAGGATACCAATGCCAGTGATTCAAAAGATGATGATAACCAAGAGCATGCTACTATGTGGAAATTAAATCATTCACTTGAGCCTTTATGGCAAGAATTGAGTGAGTGTATAAGTGTGACAGAAACACAGCTGGCACAGGGCTCTATGTCTTCAGTTATATCAGATTCCAATGCAGGTGAAAATGTCCCCGGTGCTGGTGCGGGTGCTGGCGCTTCATCTTTATCTCCTCTTCCACCTGGCACTCAGAGACTTCTACCTTTTATCGAGTCCTTTTTAGTGTTATGTGAAAAGCTTCAAGCAAACAATTCTAATCTACAACAAGATGATGCCTATGCAACAGCACGGGAAGTGAAAGAGTTTTCTGGAAGCTCATCACCAAGTGGGACAGGAATTGATGGTGCTGTGACATTTGCTAGGTTTGCTGAGAAGCATCGACGGCTATTAAATGCTTTTGTGAGACAAAATCCTGGGTTGTTGGAGAAGTCGCTTTCTATGATGCTGAAAGTGCCAAGGTTAATCGACTTTGACAACAAACGATTGTATTTCCGTTCTAGAATCAGGCAGCAACATGATCAACACTTAACGGGCCCGTTGCGAATAAGTGTTCGCCGGGCATATGTTCTAGAAGATTCCTACAATCAGCTGCGGATGCGACCCACCCAAGACTTAAAAGGACGTTTAAATGTTCATTTTCAAGGTGAAGAAGGAATTGATGCTGGCGGTTTGACTAGAGAATGGTATCAATTACTGTCTAGGGTCATATTCGACAAAGGAGCATTGCTTTTCACAACCGGAGGAAACAATGCAACTTTCCAACCAACTCTAATTCTGTCTATCAAACGGAGCATCTTTCATACTTCAAATTTGTGGGCCGTGTGGTACCTTTCTAAAACTTCTTTCTCCTTAATATAAGTTTTTTTTTAATTGTAATATAATGATGTTTTGTGTTCTTGTTCTAGGTTGCTAAAGCTTTGTTTGATGGGCAACTTTTGGATGTTTACTTCACTCGGTCCTTCTATAAGCATATTCTTGGTGTGAAGGTAACATATCATGATATAGAGGCTGTTGATCCTGACTATTACAAGAACTTAAAGTGGTTGCTAGAGGTTAGTGCTTTTAAACATATGGTTTATACCAATATACTTTTGTATATTTTTTTCTTTATATTTGCATAATGTTTTTAACTTTACTATCACTGTTTCTTGTACCAGAATGATGTCAGTGACATACTAGACCTGACATTTAGCATGGATGCTGATGAAGAAAAACACATCCTCTATGAGAAGACAGAGGTTCGTGTCTAAAATTGTATAAGATTCTCATCCGATTAAGTTAAATAAGTTTTAAAATTTGTTTTATAATTTTTATATGAAAAGGTTACTGATTATGAGCTCAAACCGGGTGGAAGAAATATAAGGGTAACAGAAGAAACCAAGCATGAATATGTGGATCTTGTTGCAGAACATATTCTTACAAATGCAATACGCCCTCAAATTAATTCTTTCTTGGAGGGTTTTAACGAGTTGATACCTCGTGATCTCATATCTATTTTTAATGATAAAGAACTTGAGCTGCTGATAAGTGGGCTTCCAGAAATCGATTGTGAGTTATCCTACTGCTGGTGTAATAATAATATTTCATAATATGTATTTCAAGATTCTAAATGTATTACCTATTGTTATTACAGTGGATGATTTGAAGGCCAACACTGAATATACAGGATACACCGTAGGCTCTAGTGTAGTTGTGTGGTTTTGGGAGGTTGTTAAAGCATTTAACAAGGAAGATAGGGCTAGATTGCTTCAGTTTGTAACTGGTACATCAAAGGTATTGTGAATAGTGATAATAATTTTAAAAAGTAGAATATATCATGATTAAATAAACCCTACTATTGAGTGGGACTTAACTGGGTATGTTTGTTTTGTTTATAATGATCTATTAAATGCATATTTGCCTCAGGTTCCATTGGAGGGTTTTAAAGCATTGCAAGGTATATCGGGCCCACAGAGATTTCAAATTCACAAAGCTTATGGAGCTCCCGCGAGGCTGCCATCAGCTCATACCTGGTTTGTGTTATCTTTGAAAGGTTTTTTTTTTTGCTTTTTGATGCAAACATTATATTTTTCAACTTGTAATTTGTTATTTTCCCCTTCAGCTTCAATCAATTAGATCTTCCTGAATACACATCAAAGGAACAGCTTCAGGAGCGGTTATTACTTGCTATCCATGAAGCCAGTGAAGGTTTTGGGTTCGGCTAATGATGCTGAGCTTGATGTTATGGTGTCGGGACCACCAGCATCTGATTCGGCCATTGCTGTTATGTAGATGTTAGTTTCACCCCCTCACTTCACCTTTATAATGTTTTTCACTAATATAAACCTTTTTTCAATAAAATAAAGAGCGGTTAAATGAATGAACCCATGGTGTCTTTTCTTTTCTTAGATATGAATGAACATTGATTATGCAACGTGATGCAACTTGAAGAACACCAGTCCTTGTGAAGAAACAGTGATGCATGTACCTTAAGAAGATTATAAGATGATGTCAAGCAAGTGGTTATAGCGTGGGACTGCGATCTTACGGGTTGTTTTTCGCGTCATGCAGACTAGAATAAAATGATGAAAACTTGAAACACAGATCCATAGGTTTATGTAAATGCTAGCCCTTTTTGGTTGGTTGATTGGTAGCTTTTGACCAATTTGGTTTTGTGATTCATGGTACCATGTATTTTGAAGCCTTTTTGAAACCATCTTTGGTTCATATTTTTACTTTCTACAAAAGTTTATATCATTCTTTGCAGACAACACTTCAATCCAAATGACCCAATTTCTGCATGTCAAAATGGTTTGGTAGATCTTTCTAGCACGTTTAAAACAAATTACTATATTTCATACTATTATGAAAACTATCAATGATACTTTCTTAGAAATATATCAAGTTTAGCTTTTTCACCTATTTATCTTTTTCACTACTTGTTGAATCTTTACAATGAGAGTGGCTATTGATGGTGATTGGTTATCTGTGTCACTGTGTGATTATTCTGATGTTAAGGACTAGATGCAATCTTTTATTATGGATATTGATTTGTTGTCATTATGTTTGGTAGGATAGTCATGTTATACTTTTGGTGTTGTATAAGAGCATCTAATAGGAGTATCCAAATTCCAAATATAGGTGTGTGGACATGAGCTCATTGGACCAGACCAAGAATATGCACATAAAAATAAACCAAATATATTAAAAAATCATTAATCTTTATAGCAAAATACTTCTGTTTTCTTAAAGAATCATTTTGTGTATATAGAAAACCATCAACTTTTTAAGAAATAGATCCAACTTTTTATTAAAGTTTTTGCATTATTATTATCTTTTATAAAAAGTATATTCACGTTACTTATCACTTAACTTTCAGTGCATTATCCTCGTTGATAGACTCACTTTCCTCGAATTCGAACACGTAGCTGTTTGGGAGAGTTTCAAGTTAGGAGAGGTGGCTCCCCGGGTGCTTCGGTTCAATTGTTGTGGTTCACCCATGGGCGGACCCAAGTCTAAAACCTAGAGTTGGCCACATTCCATGAAAATAAAAATGTTTAGTATATATAATCTAATTCCGATTGACCCCTAAAAAATTTGAACACCGACCATAAAATTGTGACACCAACCGTCATGCAATTTTGGTATCAACACTCACGTAAATTTGACATCGACCCAAAAAATCAATTAAAGAGTTTAACCATTGAACAAAGAATGAATTACCTACTAACTATTTGAATATTTAACCTTAAGATCTCTAGATAATGTAGTGACAAGATTTAAAAGATAGGAAGCACCGTTGAAAGCAAATTAACGACATTATATTTCTATTATACGCTTATATAATGATTGACGTACTTTTATACCTACTAACTATTTGAATAATTAAGCTTAGGATCTCTAGATTATGTAGCGACAAGATTTAAAGGAAATGAACCCTGTTAGAAAGCAAACAATGATTCCTTATATTTCTGTTTATAGCGTGACTTGAACTTAAGCGGACCAGAGCGAAAAATGTTAATATTTAGTTATACACAAATAACCTCTAAAAATTCAGATCCCCATGAATTTTTTTTGGGTCCGCCACTAGGTTTACCAATGATCCCCCATGACCTCTGCATGCAATCTTTCTGATCACATCACTGTTTTAACATTTAGTATTATTATTTTATGCAATTGTGTTTCTTATTAATTTAATTATTATAAAATTAAGCTACGTGGCTTTCCTTAATTGTAGATTAGTGGTGTGTTAGGGGCTGTTTGAAATAAAGTCTCGGTCAAACAGTCAAAAGATGGTGACCGAGTAAGGGGTTGCTTTAAAACTCACCGGGTAAGGGGAAAGATATGCATGGGTCAGTGGTGTCGGATCGGATCAGACGTGAAAGAGTGAGAATCAAACACGCTGACCGCTAAAATGTCTGACCGGATTAGTGAGTCAGACATTTTGACCGGTTTTGACCGGGGCTGAAGCAAATCAAACAATCCCTTTGTTTGTTTCCTATTGTTCCTTTTGTATTGGTCATGAATGAATGAGTGGCATAAGAGTTTGAGTTCTAGTTTCTTCTCTTTGAGAAAATCTTTTCCTTCCATTGTTATTTCTATCTTGCCACTAGAAAGGTGAATTTTGGAACCTAGAATTGAGTTGGGTGGTGAAACTATATCCCAATGTCAGTCCCAGAATCGCTCGACAAGAAGACTAGTGGTGAAATCTGTATCTCGTTAACCCGTTGTGTTACCAATTGTGTTTGATATTTGAATCTCTAAGCCGTTGTCTAACACTCTCTTTAGGAATGGCCTTCTACACTTCTTCTCTTCAATCTTCCTTAGACGAACCAACCATCTATAATGTTGAATGAGTATGTATGAAACCAGTATAGTCCATCGGGTGGTTTACGTACATACCCTTGACCAAACTGACACAATTGAGTGACGAAATACACATGTAATAGATTCATGCCTCACTGTGCTCGCATAGTCTAGAGTCGTTCGACGTTGTTGGCACTTTGCTTTTGAGAGTGTCATTTATCACACACCTGTCTTGTGTACGTTGTTGGCTCAGAACTTTTTAAAACAACCATAAAAACACAGAAGCAACCACAAAAATTCAAAAATATTAGTGATTTTTGTAGAACTCCACGACTCTTTACTTGTATCATTATTAAACCAAAGTTCACACCTTACAATGATCTCTAGACCCTATATATTTACTAAAAGCTTCACTAAAAAAAGTAAACCCTAATCACTTATTAGAAAACTCTATCAAATAAAAACAAACTTAATCAATTTAGCAAATCAAGTCAAACTACTAAAATAATAATCTATCTTATTTCTAAATTTCAACCCATCAAAAATAAACTGACAAATTAAATCAAGATTAACCTAACAATGTACATGGTTGGACAAATAGTTAGACGCTAGTTTGATTGTGGGGTCCCGACTAAGGATTAGTCGGGGTTAATAAGCATTAATCGGATTGGATTTCATATGTTAATTTTCAAATCTACAAGTATTTATACAATAATTTTCAAAATTATATATATAATTTCAATTTTAACCATTTTTCACTGATTTTCTTCATTTTTGGCCGATTTTAATCAAATTTGACCAAAATTTGCCTCCTTTTGACCAATTTTGACTTATTTAGGGTGATGTTGACCTTTGACCAATTAGTGGAGCGATTATTTGAATTTGAAATCGGGTGACCGATTACGGATTAATCGGCGTTGATTTTTGCAACACTGCTTGTGTAACGCACCCTTTTTGTGTGCCTTTTCATCTATCTATCAATCACACACCCACACACCCTTTTTGTGTGCCTTCACATCTATATAATTGTTGATCCATTGCCGTTTCTCACAGTTGGTCTCTTCAATAACCAGATGTTTATTAAAAAATTTGGCATTTCACATGCCAAACTTACCTTATTCTCACTTCATCATCTCCGCCGTAGCTTAAGAATCATGTAAACCTCTTGTTGATCCTACCCAATATCGTCAAATTGTGAGGGCACTTCAATATGCAACACTCACTCGACCAGATATTGCATTCGATGTTAACAAAGTTTGTTACTTTATGTATCAACGTGTTGATATATTCATTATACAAGCTTCGTGCTGCTCACACCCTTTGGTTGGAGGGTTGTATCAAACCTAGTGTAGACAGACCCAAATGTATAGATACATGTATCAACCTTGCTATCATACATACAATCATATACAAAGACGAGATTTCGAAACTAAACCTGGGAATCAACAAGCTATCTAATTTGTATATAACTGGTTACAAGAGCGAAATTAGTGTTTGTTACATCAATACGTAAATTAAAAGTTAATTACACGCAGCAGCGATCTGCAAAGAATCTATTTACAGGTTCAATATGGAAGATTGAACAAACTTACTACTAGCATTCAGTTGATGGTATAACACCCTATTCGGTTTTGATCTCCTTTGGTTCGTTCAAAACAAACTCTACATACAAATCCTAATCGCGATGACCACAGTCGTTATCAGCGGCCCCACTATCGCACCCTGCACCATCATATAATCATACCAAAGTCAACATAGTCAAAGTTGAAATCAACAGGTCAAATTATCCTAAATCTTAACTTTTGAAAGATGTCATACTATACAGTTTGATAACAAGCAAAGTTCGTAATCCAAAATATACATCATAGTGTTTAACTTATGCAATTTGTCCAATATGTTGATATATAGCTTGAGAGTTGTTATGATATCATTATTTACCTCGAGTGCAGAGGGGAAAATTGCAGCTCCACCGATGATGCTAAGGCCAGTAAGATACGGATTATGCCCCGGTATATGCTCTAGTATTTCACTATCACCATAGTCGATAAGCAGAGCGTGAATGATCGGCAAACATATAGCTACGATATACCTACCTTCCATCACTAACTGCAAAATTGCAGGAATAGTCGCAAACACGTATGGAAGTAACGGAAAAAACGGGCTAACGACAGCAAGTAACGTCGACACATACAAGAAATGAATGTTGAACAACCTAAGCAAAAGACAAGTAAGACACCCCTGAAAAAAGGCAATCTCAGCAGTGGCTAAAAGTATACCGGAAATCGCCTTATCAAGCACTTCAACACATCGCGTTCTCACATACTTTGAAATAGGAATCATACACATAACCTGTTCTGTCACTCCACTCGAGTCTGATGTGATAAGCGCGTACAAAACCCATATGAAAACCATCGACTGCGAAAGAAAACTGAACAGTCCAGCTGCACCTGTCACAATCGACTCAATGATCACAAAAATAAGCCTCGTACTACCACCCAAGATCGACTGGCCACTCGCTAACACTCGTTGGATCACATCTTTCCCTTGAAAAGCAATCGCTTTCGCCTTCTCGATAATATCCTCTCGACTGATCAACACTTCTTTAAACAACGCGTTAACCTCAGGATACAGTTCAGCCCACTCGCGATTCTTAACCCGCCTTCTCAAATTCAAAATCTTTTCAGCAAAGGGGTTAGGCGTAGCCAACGCAGTCGAAGGCGCAGACGAGTTAGTCGACCTAGGCGCCATTATATGCTTCATCTCCTCCACAATCTCCGTCATATTATACTGCATAGCCAAACTATCAATCTGATCAAACACAGTCCCATAAAACTGCGTCGTGTACTTGGCCACCATAGCGCGCACATTGTTCTCCGACATCCACTGCACCGCGTAATCACTCTCCTCAACACGCGATTTGATCGAATACACGGCGTCCCTCCCTTCAACCCCGATCTTATACGAGAAAAAGAAGGCAGCGAACAAAGTACCAAAGATCATCGCCATAATCAACCCAACGGCGACAATCGTCTCCAATCTTTTCAACACCCCACGAGTCAAAAACGCCGTATGAGGCGTCCGTTTAAAGCTATAGCTTTTAAACGACGAAATGGTACACCCAACGTTACGAGAAGTGAACATAAACCCTAACCCTAGCAAACAAAAAGCCCCAATTCCCCCAAATTGCTCATACGCCATTACAAACACCCATAAAGACACCAATCTCCGCAACAAGATCGAAAACCCACTTCGCGTACGTCTCTGGGGGTTGAATTTTTTCATCCGATGACCAAGGATTTTACAGAAAAGCTCTTTGATTTCAACAATTGTGCCGATAAAAGCCCTAAACATGGAATTGGGGACTGCTAGAATGGTGTCGATGAGGCCTGATTTGAGGGGTTCTGACCAGAAGGAGACTAGGGTTTGGTGGATGCCGCGAAGGGGGATGGAGCAGATGAGGGCCCAGAGGAGGGGGCGGAGGTAGACGTCGAGGAGGCGGCTGACGCCGTAGAGGACGAAGATGGCGAAGGCGACGCCGGCGTGGGCCATGGCGATGTAGAGGGCGAGGCGGACCTGGGGGTCGTCGGTGAGGGATGGGGGGTCCATGTCGGATGAGCGGTGGTGGGGTGGTGGTTGGTGGAGATGTGGGGGTGATGATGGAGGATGAAGAAGGTGGTGATGAGGTGAATTTGATGGTGGAAATGGGTGGTGGTGGTGACATGAAGCCATAGCCATGCATGGAGTATTGTTGTTACAGCTGAGGTTCAACGTAAACTGTCGTATGAATGTATGATGAAAATTTTAATATTGTTTTATTATTGAGGTTGGTTGGTTAGTATTACAATGGAATTATATATAAGTGAGCTCTTAAATAACACTTGGATTCATAAGTGATTCAATAGTTTTTTTTTTTTTTTGTTTTTATAGTGATAGGTTTCTTTGTTAATGATATTTTTTAGATGAGACAGTTCTAAAAACAAACAAAATCTTATGATATTTTGGGTCATAATGTTATATTATAACTTAAATAGTTAAATCATCTATTTCAAGTGTTTAGTTTTTTTCTTCTACCGAGTATATTATAACTTAATAACTGTACCATGTTAAGTATGGTAATATTTCATACCTTCAAATTATGCTTATATTTTTTTTAACATTTTTATTTTTTAAAATTGATCTTTATTATTGATAGTCTTTGGTATTCTTCTGATTTGTTATACTGATTGACTTGAAAAAACAAAAAAAGAAACAAAGGTTTACAGATTATTTTTGTATTCCGCAGATGTTAAAAAACAAATAATATATTTCTTGCAAACTGTAAATGTTTGGTTCATCTATTCTCCTACAAATGTCTGTTGATATGATCAGTAGACTACAGACATTTTAGTGCAAAAAAAAAAACAAAACCTATGTTTTAGAAAAAACTCACTCAAATATTATGAATGGTTTCATACACGGTTAAAAAGTTACTTTTATTATTATTATTTTCTGTATGGCACTCATGAAATAAAAATATTTTACGTTGACGATGTAATTGCGAGTGTAATTATGTAACATATGATTATGATTATGCGAAGTAATGATTATACAGCTTATCAAGAGACTTTAATGATTGGATAATTCTAATAGAATATTAAAGTTAGTTGTTTTGTTATGGGTTAGGATTATTACGAAAACATTTTTTTATTTTGAGAACCAACAAACTATTGATTTACATAAATGTAAATTAAGTCCGGTGATTCTTAGCAGTTTTACATATGCGTATATCAAACATGAATAATAAACTGTTTAAAACAATTAAATATCATAAGCCTTAGCTTAGATTAATGTGAAACAATGATTTATGTAAATCAATGATTTGTAATTTATATTTATGTAAATCAATGATGTTTTTTGTTTTAAAAATAAAAAGTAGCCCTATAATGATCCTAACCCGTTCTATTATAACTCTAATAAAAGAGCATATAAATATGCTCTAATGCTCTATGCATGCTTCTTACAAGTTACATCTCGCTATCGATCGATATGTCAAATGTCACAAGTTTTAAGACCAACAAGTATCGCATGACTGAGACCTATAATTATTTCATAATTGATGTAATACGTCATTTCAAAAGGATTTTTTTTTAAAAAATAGGGTTTTTTTAGAGTTGATGTTGACAAGAGGGTTAAATCTTGTCGGGAGTTGACATTGAGGGTTCCCGCCCTTGGCAGGGGCGGGTTTTGCCACTCGAATTCCGTGTCATTTTGTTTTTGTGTGTGCAGTTGTGTGTAGGTGTGTGCAGATAGGAGAGACCACGCCCTTGGGAAGGGCGGGTTCTCCATTAAATACGATCCGTCCGATCTACCAACACACTTAAGATCTACGGTTGAGAAAATGCAGAAGAACACGCCCTTGGGAAGGGCGGCTTCTGACTTTTTGACCGGTCCAAAATTTTACCTACCTTCATCTATTTATTTAGCTTTGTTATTCCATTTCTCACAATTTGTTTCAAAATCCAAATTCTCACTATTTAAACCTAATCTTTCTAGAATTTTATATTTCATTTCAAAAATAAAAAATGAGCTGGAGAATTACACCCGGTCCATTAAATAACGATTTGTTATTTTTAAGTGGTCAACATAGAGCTGATTATTATTTTCGAGATCCAGAAAGCGATGAAGGAATTTTACGTGCTAGACGAGGTGATAAAGCTTTTTGGGATTACATTGATGAAGTGCCTATCCCTTAAAATGTTATGAGATATATAAGGTTGGCTGGTTTTGCGGGTGTGATCGAGTGTGGTTATCGAAAACTTGATCGTGCTCTTATTTCAGCTTTAGTGGAGAGATGGAGGCCAGAGACACACACATTTCATTTACCGGTTGGAGAGACCACAATAACCCTTCAAAATGTTCAAGTTTTATGAGGTTTGCCGGTTGAAGGTTTGAGTATTTAACCGGTTGTACATTCGCTACAAGTGCTGTAAGTGGTTATAAGTTAAACCTAAGGTTTATTTTAAATGAAATAATAAAACAATTTTCTGATAATGCCACTGATTTTTAGTGTATTCACCGAGCTAGATTAATTTTATTTTTTATGATTGGTGCCACTTTATTTCCTGATACTTCTAGCAACTGGGTGCATATAAATTATTTAAGTCATATTGAAAACTTAAATAATTATGGTAGACTTAGTTAGGGAAGTGCAGTTTTAGTATTTTTGTATAGACAGTTATGTAAGGCAACGAGTGTAACAAATCGAGAAATTGGTGGACCTTTATTCTTGTTGCAATTATGGGCATGGGAAAAATTACCTTCTATGTGTCCCAAGAATACAAGATCTATTGATTTCAGGTTACCATATGGTGCACGGTATGTTAAAAAAACTTATGTATTAACTATTTATCTATAGTCTTATATTTTTTAGTTAACCTGGTATATTTAAAAACTTGATTACAGATGGAATGGTGAACTTAGTTATGTAAACACCACTCCGCACTGTTTGAGTGCGTATCGATTTCAGCTGCATTCATTAAGCGAGGCCACGATATTAATATTAATCTGATATTATTTTGTATATATTAATATTTTGTAAACATATTAATTCATATTTTTATATCAGTTTAATTAGAGGCCTTATGATAATATTATCCACTTTCTACCTGATATCTGCACAAGTGGACATCAAAGCTAGAGAAGTGACACATACCTTATATGTTGGGAAGTTGTTGAGACTCACATTCCAAGTAGGGTTTAAGACAATTTGGAATGTTTCAACCAATCCCTACAAGTGTGTTACTAACCCGGGAGCAACATACAAATTTACATTCGACTGCTCGTAGTAGAAATAAAAACTGGTTACAACATCATAATATCTTTATTCAAGCATGGGCGTCTCGGCTTAATTCAGTTGCTAATAAAGCGTATACTGATTCGCCAATTGCTTCTGAAGCATACATGAGGTGGTATCTAGAGCGTACTGTTGTGTATACAACAAACCCGCTCATCAAGACACGAACCTTCATGGCTTTCAAAATGATGGACAAAGATTGAGAATGATGGTATTATTATTAATAATTTAATTATTATTATTATTATTGTTATTATTATTTTTTTTAATTAATCTTTCATAATGTTATTTATAGATGGATGGGATGAGTCAGTTTTATCAAAGACCAGGGATAAAACGAGGAGGAATATGGTGAGCCGTTATATGGATTTTGCACATGCAAACCATATAAGTTATCTACCAACGCATGTGACACAGAATGTTGATGATACTCAACTTCCTCTTGTCCCACAACGTTTACCCAGAAGGGGTAAAGGACGAGGGCGGGTTGGTAGACAGGTTGGTGATGATAATGTTGTTGTGCAACAGAATATGACAGGACAAAGGGATTTCACGGAACAATAGCTTGACTCCCCCTTTTTTAGCCAAATGGGCGACCAAGATTTTTTTTATGATGGTACCTCAAGTACTTAGTTTCCACATTTTAGTCAAATGGGGACCCAGAATTTCGAAGAAGAGGGGCCGTCAAATCCTTATCAAAGCCCTGATAATAGTTATCAACAATCATTTCATCATTCTTCCTCGTTACCTTATTACCCTCAATTTCAAGATACGACTCAATCAGTTGACCAGTTTTTTAATACATCTCATTGCATGTTCGACTTAAATGATGAAGCACAGATGATAATGATGACACTCGTTAGATATTATTTCTTTTATATTTTTAGTGATGTAATTTACCTTTTTAATTATGTAATTTTTTATACTTTTATCTATTAATTATATAATGCAATTTTATTATAAAATACGAACTTAAGCTACAATATTATTAGAATAAATATCCAAAAACGAACAAGTAGTACAATAAAAGTAACAAGTAAAGCGGTAATACAACAAAAAATGCCACTTGCGGGTCTTGCGTTTGACTGTCTTTTCTGTAAACTATTCAGGGTGACTATATGTATAACGATACTGATAAAACTCTTTTGCTATATAGCGCCGATATCTTGCACAAGTGTCTTTAAAATCTCCCTTCATAGTTAAAGTTTTTTCTTGAACTAGCTTTTGCATTAACATACAAATAAAAACCCCTGAATCACCACCAAGGTCACCCCCACCTTTAGGCAAGTACTCCTCGGTAGTTGTAAAAGACATCTGATCCCTTTTATCAAGATGAATAAACGGTCCAGTATAATTTTTTTTTCCAGTAACCAATCTGTTCCATCAGACAGTAAAAATTACATGGAATAAAATCTAAAATAGGAAGAACTAACTCATGATATAGTTACGATATAAGTTATTTGACCAATACTGAAGGATCTCCATTGTATGCAAGTTGATTCTGATAAGTAACCAATCTTCTACTGCTTTTATAAGAATTAGAATATAAACATATTGCACCTCCCAAAATGGAGGGTACAACTCATCAGTTCCGTTGGCATATTTGACAGGCTTGACATCTTTCCACACACATAATTCATCCCAAAACTGAGGTGGTAAAATTGTCCAATTCAACCCTCATGGTTCAAATTTCGCAAGCTTTTCACGTCTCATCCGCATCATCCGTTTTACCCAACCTTCTATATGCTGTGATATAAAATATTATCATCTAATAAATATTATATAAAACTAATTTATTTAACTGAAAAATATATAATATTTTTACCAATGGAGAAAGACGACCGTCGCGTTCGTACCCTAATAAAGCACCCCAAAAATCCTTCCCAAGCCAATTACCATCAAATAGAATTGAAACACAATATGGCGCATCCCCATTGTTATAGAAGTCAATAGCATCTTTTGACCAGTTTTTAGATTCTTCTTCATCTGCAACTAAAAATGGTATATGCATCGGGTTGTTTTCTGACGAATACGATTCATGTTGCTTCTTAGGCCGCCTCAATCTTTGTAGAATTGAACTCGTCGATCGGAGTTCATGAACTGGTTCTTTACCGGGGCGATATGCCATTTTTATGGTTTATGTAGTGATTTTTTGGAAGTGTGATGGTGTTTGAAATATGGTGATTTATGATGATAAGGTTGGTGGTATTTATAGAAGTTTTTTTGGAATAAAATTAATATTTATATTTTATAATATAAAACTAATATTATAATATTAAACAATAATAACTAGTACACATCAAATAAAATTATGATACAACAATCTTCTCATGAATATGAGTTTGGACAAGTGTTCATGTTATGACCTGTTTGTCTACATATTGAACATCTACGTATGACAGGTGCATCTGGATGATTAACATCCATCTCGTTGTGTATCATTCTCGTGCGTCTCCTACCTCGTGACGTGGTGATTTTTGAGGGATCACCTCTTATCTTCCAACCCGGGTTCTTCCAATAATCAATGTGACTTAGCGGGTGAAAATATCCGTTATACTGTTCTTGATAAACAACAGTACTATAGACCTGATGAACAATGTTATGAGGTGATTCACCTCTATGGCGGAAAACTGCAATTGCATGTGAGCATGGAAATCTTTGCATCTGCCATTTACCACACGTGCAAGTTCTGTTTTTGTATTCCACGATATAATCATTTCCACCAGCTTCATTTGTTTGTATCTTTGACAGAACTCTATACCTCGCTTCTCTGTAATCAAACTTTGTTATAATATGCTCTTGCAAGTTAATATCACGTGTGTTAAATAAACGTCATATGTGAGGGGGTAACGCGGTGTTACAGTTGGTTGCAATGTCAGTGTGCTTTCTGAACTGTTCGACTGTTTTCTCGAACGTACAATTAATAATAGCTTTTATTGGCATAAGCCTGACACCTCGCAACGTATTGTTGAAGCTTTCTGAAATGTTCGTCGTCAGGTTACCCCACCGACGATGATTTTTATCATATAGAAGCATCCATTTACTCTCTTTAATAGTTTTTAAATATTCCTACGCTTAAAGATTGATGCTTGTCATTTGACTTACACAGTAGTTATACTTCATTTATTGGGTGGTGCTTCCGATAGACCAACATAGCCTTTTTAAGCTAGAAACCTTGAACTTTTGCATGAGGTTACTTCGAACATGTCGGAGACAAAATCGATGCACAGCATTATTTTTCCACTCTTCAATAGTATTCATTGCACGAATAATTCCTTTGTGCCTATCGGAAATAACACATAACTTTTTTTCCGAACCAATATAATTATGGTGAACTGCAATGTGTGACCAGAATTGGTGGAAAAACCAACTCCAACTTTCTACCGTCTCTTCGTCTACAATTGCATAAGCTATCGGCATTACGTAGTTATTTGCATTTTTTGCAACTGCAATTAACATTTTACCACGGTAAGAACCTTTTAAGAAAGTACCGTCAACAGATATCACAAGTTCACAATAGCTGAACGCTTTAATTATTGGACCGAATGCCCAAAACACATATTTAAATGTGTAATAAGCAGATGTACCGGTCGGATGATGTAACCATTCCACAATAACATGGTTCTTCTCTTGTAATGCGTTGATGTATGTAGGTAATTCCTCAAAATTATGTCCCAACTACCATAAATATTCTCAATAGCAGCTTTTCTAGCTCGCCAGGCTTTATTATATGAAACATCAACATTCAACGTGTCTTTCAAATACGCTTGAATTTGCTTGATGGGAAAAGCAATATCTTGACGAATAAAATGGATGATACGGGTAACAATATCTCTGCATTTGAAACTTCTATTGTTGTTACCAACAACAGTACCAAAGCAGTTGTGAGAATTCACCCATCTTGAAATTCTCCACATGTGATGATCATGGTTCTTGGAAGCATAAACATACCATGAATATGGAGGACCACTATGAAGATTATTGTTGTAATTAGGGCTGGTGCTGTAGCACTTTGCTCTCCATCTTGTACGTTTACTTTCAACTACAACAGCCTCTCTGTTACGTGCAAGATTCCATAACCGCACTACATGCATCACTTCATCTTTCGATTTAAAATACATTCCAACACGAATTTCTTTTGACTCTTCATTCTATATATCCATATGGTCTTCATCGTCAAAATCAGCAGCTTCATAATCTCTTAACTCCTGAGGATCTTCAGAATAGTTCACCTCCCCGTAAGATCCTGGATTAACACCAGAACTATAATTGTTTGAAACTCCGTAAGTGTTGTTGTCATCATCACTGGATTCTTCTTGTGATGGAATAAGTTCAGTATCTTCATTGTTGTCTGAACGACCATCATCCGACTGATCAAAACCTCCATTATCATCATCGAATTGATGATGAGAATTGGTTGACGGACCGGCTTGATAATCATGCGATCTTACATTGCCTTGATGATAAGAATTGCTTGACGGATTGAGTGCTTGAGATACAGAGAAACCGCGTACGAGATCCATATAATTGGATTGTTGTACAGACAATTTTGACTCAATGATAACATAAACATTTGCTCGAAAATTTTCAACATTTTCTCCCAAATAATACAAAACATCTAGACTTGAGTCATTGAAAATTTCAGAACTTTGAGAGAAACCAGCATATGAGTAATATAATTTTAATTTTAATTATAATACTCTTTTTGAACCTGAAGATGATTATAAATCAAATCTACAAACTCTTCGTATGAAACTCTATTACGAAGAATAATAGTTGAATTTCTAGTAGAAACATCACATATGATATTTCCATTTTCGAATGAAATATCACCACCCCAATATATTTGTAGAAAATAAGGCCGAGACATTATAATTATTAGTTTTTTGTGAAAGTGTGAATTGATTTGAGTGAATTCGTTTGAGTATATATATATATATATTATATATATATATATATATATAATATATATATATATATATAATATATATATATATATATATAATATATATATATATATTATATATATATATATATATGAAAGTAGGTTAAATGTGTGGATGGTAGTGTTTATTTGAGAACCCGCCCTTGCCAAGGGCGAGTTCTCAAAAAATTACGCGATGTCAGGTAAATGTGTGGTGGGGATTTATGCATTTGAGAACCCGCCCTTGCCAAGGGCGAGTTCTTAGAAACCAAAACTAGTCAAATCGATAACAAGGTCACATAATCACATGGCGTGGTCAAAGCAGCAGAACCCGCCCCTGGCAGGGGCGGGTACCCCTAATGTCAAACATAAACAAGATTTTCCCCCTTTGTCAACTTTCTCTTCAAAAAGTCCTATTTTAAAAAAAAAATCTTTCAAAAGTGACTCCAGTTAATGCTTCCTAAATGGCTACTTCTTACGAACAAACAGGCCGTCAGTCTCACTATAGGAGAGGGTCTAACCTCGAGCGTGAGGATCAGCTTTGGTAATTTGACCGGAAAAAGGTGTAGAAGTGTATGCTGTGGTGGACAATGACAGAGGATAGTGAGGGCCGGGGGGGGCCGCAACCCCCCCTCCCTTTTTACGCCGGTAGTGTAAAATTTTAGCTCGTTAGTGTAAATTTTTATATAAATATCGAGTTTGCTCCCCTCTCATAAAAAAATTTTAATTTCGTCCCCGTCTCTCTTACGGAGATGTTCAAGCTCCGCCACTGGTGGTGGAGTGGTTTACCAGGTCATTAAGTGTCTTTTTTTTACCCAACATAGAGAATCATTCAAAGCATGGGATTAAACTGGTGTAGCATTTGATCTTTTCTGGGCTTCTAAACTTTCTCTTGGTACCTCATGTCTGAATATTAATCTTTTATGCAATTAATATTCACATAATACAAAAATAATTGCAAATATCATCTCATAAATGTCATTAAACAATAAATTGTATACATTTAAATGAAAAATGAAACATTTTTTCCTAAACAATTGGAAAGATTATACATGTTCAATGACTATCCATTGAACCCGAATCGTTTCTTGAGTGTAAACCGCCCAAATTCCATCGACTTATGGCATTAATCACATTATCAGAGAGCCCATTTACATAGTATAAAGATCTTCAAAACAAGCAACAATTTTTCATAATTCAAAAGTTGAAACTCATAATCTACTCATCACACGTTTGATTCACCAAAAGTTTCAAATCTTTCACAAAAACACAAGATTTCATCCTGAAATTTGGTTGAACATATACACACCAACCCACCACACCGCGAAAAAGAACACCAATATTGTTATAATTTACACAGGTTTCTCACCAGGTAAATACGACGGAGACGACCCACCATCGACCTGTGATTTCTTCCTATGAAACATGCCACTAAAACTACTAACGAGCACTTTTTTCGCCTTCGGTTTCTGTGGTGGACTATGCTTGTAGTTTGGAGTTGAAGGCAATGATGGTGTCTGCTGCATTTGTGTTTCTTGAAGTATAAGTGCTGCTGCTTCGGCCGCCTTCTTCTGTTCCCTCTCCCGCCACCTTTTCAGCTCGCCTTCCACCGCTTTCTTCGCGGCTTCAGCCATCTCCGCCTGCTTCAGTGCTGCTGCGGTTGCTGCCTTTAAGTCATCAATCTCCTTCTGTGTTGCTTCGAGTTTCTTCATTGCTTCTTTCTCACTGGCTCTCACTGCCTCCACCTGTGCCATTGCGGCCTCCACTTTCATCTCAGCTAGCTTCTCTGATTCCACCACTTTCCTACTCAACGCCTCGAATTCGTCCTGTGAAATGGTGATTTTTGACCCTGATTCTGATGTTGATGCGCGTGCAGCATCGGTTCGTTCTGAAATTTCTTTTATGTCTTCAAGAGCTTTTGATTCGGCTTTTTTAGCTTCTTCAGCTTCCATTAACACAACCTTGAGGTTACTTTCGGCTTCTTCTAAAGCAACTCCCATGGCTTCTGCTTCCTTCTTCAGTTCTTCAGCTTTCTCCTTCATCTCTTCTGACTCTCGTTTTGCATTTTCACTCTCGGATATCAACTGTTGCAAAGTTAACATCATTTCATCAGCAGCACCTGTCACTTTAGCTTCTTCAACCTGAGCATTTTCAAGCTCAAGTTTGCTTTTATGCAATGTTGTATTCAGATTTCCAACAACAGTTTCTGTTTCAGCTTCCTTCTGTTTCAGTTCTTCGTGTTCTTTCTTCACGCTCTCAAGCTCAACCTTTAAAGACTCCAATAAGTTTTTCAATGTGTTCTCTTCATCGACCAGTTTCTGCAACGATTCTTTAGCACCATCAAGCTCTAATGTAACAGTTTTCAAAGACTCGCGATCTGAAGCTCTCACGTTCTCCATTTCTGTTTGCAGCCTTTTGATCTCGGATGTCGTTTCTTCATATTTGGTTTCAAGATCTTTTGACAACTTTGGGTCAAACCGTTCACGTAAAGCAAGTAACTTTTTTTCAGCCTCTTCAAGTGCAGCTTTGTGTGCTAACTTTTGAACATTTTTCTCTTCATATACCTTTTCTTGTTCTTGATGAGCTTCCATTGTTGCGAGCTTCACCTGCTCGATAGTCTTTTGAACAGACATAATCTCCTTTGATATCTCACCCGCTCGATCCAAATTCACTTTTTTTATAAGCTCGGATTCGGTTTCTTGCTTGATAGCAGCATTTTGCTCTTCTAGGGCCGCCTCACGATCATGGTGGATTCTTCTTAACTCTTGTTTGGCAGCATCATGTTCCGTGAACACAGCAGCATACTGTTGTTTTGTGTTTTCCAAATCTTGTTTTAAACTGTCATTCGGGTTTGCTTCTCCAGTTTCAAATTGCTTTGCTTGATTCTTTGCAGTCTCTGCCGCCTTGATTACCGCCTCTTTAGCCTCGTTAACAGTCTCAAGCTTTTTCTTCAGGTCATCAACTGTTCTTTTGGCCCTTTCAAGCTCAGTTAGTGCACCGGCTTTTGTAGCTTCAGCACTCGTTAACCGTTCATTTAACTTATAGAGCTCCTTTTGTGCCATATGGAGCTTTGTCTCCTTCACCAACACCCTCTGCAAAAAGTTGGTAAAAAGATAATAAATTTAATGCCTGTTTGATAATCAGTTGTTTTGCAGCTAATAATCAGATAATAAGTTTCAAAATGAAAACCCAAAAGCCTCATTAATACAAAAGAAAATAATAAAAGATAAAAACTACGTACCTCAGCAGAATGAGGCTTTACTTTCTTGATGGCGATTTTTTCACCTGAAAAAGCACCCTCACCGAAAAGATTGACAGCATCCTTGACAGATTGGAATGGTGCCCGAGTGTCAATCTCTCCAACCTCCACCTTTGGGGAATCTGTTTTGCTTTGACGGTCTTTCGCGACCATACTGTTTATCAATGGAAAAGAAGGCGATAGTTAATTAATTAATTTGTTTCGAGTTAAAATTGAAAACAAAGCAATCAAACAAACATAACCAAAAGCTGCATATCTTTCAAAAGAACAAATGTTTTGGGTCATTAGTAAGTTAAAAAAGGCAACAAAAGAACTATTGTTTTGATGGATTCTTACATTGCTCTAATCATGGCTCTAAACACACCTACTTGGGCTGCTCACATATAACTAGTAAGAAAGGCATCGACACGAATTCCATGTACGGTATCTGTTGATGGGCCCCACAATTCTCCCCGAATAAATGGGACCCACACAATGAAACCGTTACATGACTTAATAGGATGTTTATGCTAATCTAGAGTAATTAAACTTAATTACCATAAGTTTTGCTTTTTAACTTTAAAATGCATTAATTCCTCTCATTTACACAATAACAAACAGCAAGACATCAACCAAAAGTTTTTTGCACTTTTGCAGAGCATTTTCATATCAATCATCAAAATTTTGATTTTTCAGCAGGATCAGTAATCATCAAACGATTTTAAGCAGTATCAATTCAAAAACACACAAATATAGAATCACATCATGAACACCAGAATTTCAGACTTAATTAGAAACTAATTAAGTATTTAACACTCAAAACTTACATCTTTTACACAAAAACTTGATTGATAAACAGTAAATATACAGAAAACAGCCATGAATAAACCTTACCTGGTAAATTAGAAACTTTCCTTCAGCCAAATAAACAGTTTAGACTAATCAAGAAACCTCAAGAACTCTGCAAACTGAAACAACAAAAACTTATTAACACCTTTCAATCAAGAACAACAAAAAACTTCTAAAATCATCATCAACAACAACAAAAAACTTTCAGAAAGATTCTAAAATAATCAAGAACAACAAAACTTTGAAAACCCTAAAATCACACACAGAGGATATGGTCATACGAACCCTAGGAGTGTAATAGACGACAAAATACAAAAATCAGAAAGTCTTTAAAACAAAGGACTTTCATGATCAAGAACAGCTGTATGATCATCAAACAACAGACACCCTTTTCGATTCCTGTAAATTAAACCAACCCCACCAAAAATCAACACCAAAAGATCATCGAAACACCTGCAAGATTGTTCAAAATCGAATCTTTGCAGTGGTAAATGAAGAAAAAGACGATCTTTTTGATCACCCAATGAAAGAAATTGCAGAAAGGCGTAGGGGAATCGAGGGATTACCTATGAAGAATCAGAGCAAAGGGGAAAATGTGTTTGAATGTTTGAATAAAAGTCAGAGAGAGAGTGGAAATTGGAAATGAGAAATTAACAAATCAGTGTGAGGGGGCCAAGTCAGGTTGAATCAATAGAATAATGACATTAGGGTGGTACCATGTGCATTGTTGGTTGTACTATGATATGGCCTTTTCTTGAGCTCTGCCTTTTAGGCAACTTCATACCCGTGTAGGAAAAGGCATTCAAAGAGGGTTTATTTTTATTTTTTCAACTTTATTTTATTATATTTTAGTTTTTTTTTAACTAAAATTATTTTTTACCACTCGAACGCTCCATCTTATAAAAAGTACATCTTATAAAAGCCTTCACAACGTATTTTTATTTTTATTTATATAACTACATTAAAAATTATTTTTTTTTCTTTTTATTTTTCAATTAAATAATACTTTTTAAATTATTATTATTATTTTTTTTCTCTTTTTCACTCACAACCATTTGAAATATATTAAAAATATTGTAGCGTTTTGAACAGTACTATCACAAATTGAACAGTAAGTTTTTTATATCTTTCACTCACAACCACTTATAAGCATATCATATACTATAGGGAATACACTCGTATAAATTGAAAAACAACCTATGAATGCTTTAAGAAGTGGTATGGATTTAATATATAAATATAGTTAGGAAAAGTAATTTTGGCCGAATAATGTATATCATGGCTTTTGAATTAACTATTTAGTATAAAAAGGTGCATTTAATGGATAACACTTTTAACTATAATTTGATAATTCATATGAAACGTTTGTAGTAGTGTTTTGCTTATTTGATGAGAGAGGTTAACTTTTTCTTTAGGGTGACGATTACTTAGTTGTTTTATGTATTGGAGTTAAAGTTAAAAATATAGATTTTTATAAAATTTATTACTCATGCTTATGCTTGTTGTTATTAAAACTATAAAACTAATATTATTATAAAATTTATTACTATAAAACTTATGCTTGTTGTGTACTGAACGCCTATAAAAACTTTCTTCCTTTAAATATACTTGGTCTATTAAATCTAATATTATTATCTTTACCAAATTTTATGTAAAACCCTTCAATGATTATTTTACAAGACCAAATAAGTAAAACACTTTTTCAAATCTTTAAAACTAACTAGGTTTTGGCGCGCGCGTTACCACGGCTAAGCAAGTTTTAACGTAATCCTAATCAAAATCAAAATCAAAATGAAGGTTCAAAACTATAAAACAACAAAATACACAAAGTAAAACATACCAAAACTCTAAATTCATAACACACCAAAACATGCAGAACCCAAAACTAAATCAAAACCCAACACCATACACAAAACAGACAAAAATCAAAAGCGCAAGAAGGCGACACAGTTCAAAATAAAAAACTGACAAAAATCAAAGCCCAAAAAAAACAAATAAAAGAAAAACTCAAACCTTAATAGCGAGGATCGTCAGGGCATCGATAACGAAAGAAAAAAAGTAGGAACCCGGAGAAAGACAACGCAAACGAATCCTATAAACGAACATAATCGAAACATCTCAAAGAGACATGTTCAAACACCAAAAACCCACAATAAAAACCTCACCCCAAACCTCGAATCCACACCCAAAACAAACTCTATAAAAACACACACAAAACCAAAAAAAATAATAATCCACCGACCAAGTGAATTAACACTAACAGATAATTCCGTTTTGTTCATTTCTTTACGACTTATTTTTTTAATAATTTTATCAATCTACGAAATTCCGTTTTGATTTAGCTTTTCTAAACACTATAACATAATAGTGTTATTGAACATGTGTTAGACAAAAACTTGATGTCTCAAACACAAATTTGATTCAAATTCCGTGTTGGATTGTTCGTTATCCATTTCACCTATTTTACTAACATAAATATATAATCTTTTGTTAGGTGACCAAGCTTAAACATATGAAGGAGTTTAAAATAAAATTTGGAACTTATATAGTATAACGTAAAGAATAAGTCTAGAGACAACTTCATAGTATTTTGGTTTTAAGTGTCATTAAGGGATATGGTTATCTTAGAGGATTTGTATGACACTTTACCCTAATTATAATTGAGCAACTCCACGTGTGTTTTAAAACATCAAATTTCTTTTTGGACCTTTATTAAGTTGCATTCTTTCCTAGTTTTCCAAATTTCTTACCATTTATTTTTGTTGACATTTCTTATTAGTGAAATTTACTCTAGAAATTAGTCATAAAACTTCATCTAGTGTTTGGGTTTCTTTCTCAAAACAGTGTTTTGTTTGGTTTCTTATTCTGATCTTATATAACTTAGAGAATGAATATTTTAATAAAAAAATAGAATAAAAAGTCATTTTCATCCCTGACGTTTTATTGAATTTGTCATTTTAATCCAAATCTTTTTTTTACCATTTCAGTCACTGTGGTTTACCAAATATTGTTATTTCCATCCACTCCACTAACTCCGTTAAGTTCTCCGTTAAATATGAGGGTATTTTAGTCTTTTTAACACCCTAATTGTCCAACTAAAACAAAGTTAATCAACAAAATATTCAACTAAAACTAAAAATAAAAATATAAAGCAACTAGTGAGACTAAACGTTTCAATTTAAAATTTTTTATTAACGCTAACTAGTTTAGAAACTCGTTTACTACATGTGTTATATGAAAAAATTAAATAATAATTATTTAGTAATATTAAAAATTTTAAAATATTTTTTTGAGATAAAATATACTTAAAGTTACATATAATTAACCATTAAGTAAATAACAATAACACTAATTTTTCAAATTTTCGTCTTTAAAAAAGTTTTGCTTTAAAAAATATTGCCAAAAAAATTATTAAAATGTTTGTATTAAAAAACTTTATATTTCATATAAATTGGTTTTTAAAAAGTTTTTTTAATAATTTTTTTTTATATTTCAAAAAATTATTTTTTAATTTTTAATAGTACTAAATAATTATTATTTTTTTTTCATACATCACGTGTAATAGACGAGTTTCTATAGTTAGCGTTAATCAAAACTTTTAAACTGAAGCGTCTGGTATCACTAGTTGCTTTATATTTTTCTTTTAGTTTTAATTGAATATTCTATTGATTAAATTTGTTTAATTTGGAAAATAGAGTGTTAAAAAGACTAAAATACCCTCATATTTAACGGATAACTTAACGGATTTAGTGTAGTAGATGAAAATGTCAAAATTTGGTAAACCACAGTGATTGAAATGGCAAAAAAAAATTTTGATTGAAATAAAAAATTTAACAAAACGTGAGGAATGAAAATAATATTTACTCAAAAAATGTTTCAAGGAGTTTTTCACTTAAAATTTATTATAGAGTATGTATATACAGATAATAAATTAAGAATGTCGTAAAGAAAAAAGAGTAGGTAAACAAATGTTTCTGGATAGATAAAGTTTGACTTCGAGGAAAACATTTGGTAACTAACTTTTTAAGGTATTTTATGTTAATTATATCTATTATAATAGTATATTTAAGCATAAAAGATATTCCATCTTATTCAAACGAGAGAATATGGCATTACCGACTCCGACTTAACCCATATATCATTTTTCATTGTATTTCTAACTGATTACTCTATTAGTATTACTCTATTCTTAATAGAGAAGTTAATTAACAATAAATTATGAGTTTTATAAGTTTGATCATTAAATGTCATGTTTTTTTTGTGATAACCTATATTTTGGAGGCGTTATTATTTAATTACTAAACTTTGTAATCATAACCGTTTAATTTTTTATTTGGTCTAGGTTTTGACGTAACTTTTGTTTGGAAATAAGATAAACTCAATTATAACCGTTTAATTTTTTATTTGGTCTAGGTTTTGACGTAACTTTTGTTTGGAAATAAGATAAACTCAAGGTATGCTACGTTTAGACATATTTTAAGATCGAGTTAGGGATATCGTAGTCTAAACTTTATTATGCTACATACGTGGCTAACGCACGTGCTTATTTTTATCTATGTTTTGAGTTGGTACACGGATTGACGGATCCGACCCCTCCCTGGACTATGCGCAAAGCGAGAGTTAAGTCAAGCACCAAATACGCCGATACATTTTGATGTAAATTTTATTTGCTCGTGTAAAATATAATATGTGTCCATTCAACAGTAAAAAATCTCAATTAGTCTACATTTAGACATAATCTCATTCCGAAACAAATCGGGTCAACTGTAGTTTAAACTTTATCATGCCGCGTATTACACCGCCGCAACACGTAAAATAACTAGTTTAATTCAATAACGAAAGAAATATATCCCAAATGTTCTTTACATCATTTCTGTTTCTAAATTATCTAACAAACCAATGTTCTCAATAGGAACGGCTTACTTATCCTCTACGTTAGAAGAAATGCTTATCCTCACCACTCTCTTTAGATCTTATCAATAGTTTTACTATAAGTAGAATCATTGGTACGTTGTATAACTAATTAACGTAGTATATATCATCACAAATTATACAAAAATAAACTCCAAATTTTACCCAAACAAACAATGATTAATCACAAATGTTGTTACCATTAAAGTTCCAATGGTAAAAGTGTAAAACCAAAGCAATTGGTCGAAAGAGCTACACATGACCTTTGCTTTTGATTCATAGCAGATAACACACACAAAAGAAGCAAGGAATTCCAAAATCAGCAATATAGACATATTTGGAAGTCTTCATTTTCCAATATAGAAGACTCACTCTATCACACAGAATCAAAGTAGAGGTCGGGCCGGGTTGAGCCCGAACCGAGCACCTGTCGACCGAGATAACGACCGTGTCAGGATTCTGCATTAGGTGCTTGCATGCAGCAAAACCATTTCTTCTGCAAATCAAAAGAATGAGAGACATGGTCAAAGACTCAAGACAAAAACTTTATGTTCATTGATAATGAATCAGTGGATCTTTAGAATCTTGAAATTGTGAATCATAAAGTACAAGGTTTTTTTAAAGAACATTGAAAATTGTTCAAGATCAAACCTTGTGGTGACTAATAAACAAAAAGACAAATCTTTTTTAGAGAATTAAAAACAGAACCATGCAGGGTAAAGAGAAAGTACTCCATGAAAAAATAGGCATGAGTGTTCCTTAACCTCGTGTTTTTTAAATCTCAAAGTCAATACTATTGATGCTTATGTCTTAAACACTTATTTGACAGTTGATTAGTTACAGAGCTAGTTATATTTCTCTGTTTATATTCACGCTCCTATATATTGAGGCCTTGTATTGTATACCATTTTCATACCATCGAGATTACACATTACATCAACACATACGTAGCTTCATTTAAGATGCTTCCCAGAACGGTTGAGCCAACCCACCTTGCCCCCTTTGATAATTCATATGAAACGTTTATAACAGTGACATTTGCCAAAAGGCATTAGATTTTATTTCGCCCGGGGCCCCTAAAACGGTTGAGCCAACCCACCTTGCCCCCTTTCCCTCATACCTACAGCTCAGATGCTATGTTATCAAAAATGATATAACATTATAACCTATTTTGGAGCCATTCTATGGAGCCCCTTTGTCTAGATGAGAAATCATGGCAAGCAATCATATCACAATGTTTAATAACTGAAGACTAAATCCAGCTATAACAAGAAAATATTAAGAGGCCACTTACAGCTGGAGGCTTCTTTACAGGGGCGCCGGCATACTTCGAACCACTATCAGCATTCGATGGCGAATCCGCCTTCCCACCTGTCTTCTTCTCATCCCTCGCTTTGTTAAAAATCACAGTAAAACCCTCTGCTGAAGCAGGATCATTCACATCCCAGTCCCCAAATTTAGGCAATGGCCTACCGTTCTCCTCCTGCCAAAACAAACAACAATATTAAAGTTAACCGCAGATTCGATCAAAAAAACACTAGTCCCCATTGTACCAATAACTAAACCCTCTCAAGTTCATTGGAAGATATGTAAACAAAATCATAAAATTTGGATGAACAATTCATATGGCTAAACTCTAACAATTTTTAAGTTCATTAGCTCTCATTAACTGCAACACAACTAGTTCATTGTATGTTGCGTTGAAGGCAGATCAATAAACAAAATTATAAGAATTTGACGAACAATTTGTCCAGCTAAAGCCAAGCAACTTTTAAGCTCGTTAGATTCTGTTTTTCTGCAGCGTAATTTCCACAAAATCCATCAGTAAGTTTTGCATACATCGAAATCTCTCAAACGCTAGTTGTAAAAGGAAGAAGAGTGATGAGCTGATGATTCCCAATTAGAATTTATTAGAATGATCGGTAATTCAATAACTAATGACGAAATTCCAATACTAATTGCTTCAAAACTACAGAATCATGAACAACAAGCGACAGCCTACCGTTCACTTTAACAAAATCATAAAAAAAACGGATGAATAATTCGTCCAGCTAAACCCTAGCAACTTTTCACTCATTAGATTCTCGTTAACCGCAGCACAAATTCTCAAAATCCATCACTAAACATTGTCACACATCCATAATCTCTCAAACTCCAATCCTAAAAGGAAGAAAATTGATGAGCTGATGAATAATGATTCCTAATAAGAAATTAACTTGAAAATGATCGATAACTCGATAACTAATAACAAAACTCCTAAGCTTAATTTTTTTTTTCTAAACTACAGAATCATGATCGACAATCAACGGCGTAAGCAATCTGTAACCTCAAAAGCAAACAAACGATCGAATCGAATGGTTTCTGAATCATCAAAACAACAAACGAACAAATATTGATCAATCAATCGATCGGTGGATGGAGCTATCTGGAGGCATCAGTTATGAATAAAAGTATGAAGATGAAATTATAAGAAGATGAGATGATTGATGAATGAATACTTACCGACATGAATTTGTAGAAGATGAAGTGATTGAGTGTATAGAGAGAGAGAATGTTGTGATGAATAATGTGTGAGGATGGAAAGGGAGACGTTTTAACGGAAAGGTGTGCTTTTGAGCTTTTTACACCCACTAATTTTAAATCAACACCCTTTTGATTTTATACGTCGCGTATGGGTCCATACGCGGCGTATAGGGTTGCGAAAATATTCCCTATATGCTGCGTATGGACCCATACGCGGCGTATAAGGTATATTCTGACAAGACCCTGACAAGACCCGTGTCACACGCGTGTTGATGAGGCTATACGCCGCGTATGGGTCCATACGCGGCGTATAACTTTTCCAAATTTTTTCTGCAATATTGCTATGTATTGTGAAGGGAGTATACGCCGCGTATGGGTTAGTACGTATAAAAATTTTTGTCGGCTTTATTTTGTACGTTAAGGTTGACACTTTGCGTATAAGTTATATTTTGTAACATATTAATCGATAATTTTAAATCTTAGTTAACAAATAAAACATATAAAACAAAACAAACATTAAATGATAATATAAAAAAATAATAAAGTTTTTAAATACATAACAAAATAAAAGTACAATTAACAAAATAAAACTACGGTGAATCTGGGTAATATCGAGGCGGTGGCAAGTCTGGAGGATCAATACCAGCAGCACGGGCTCATGCAATCTCAAGTTGAACGTGCCAATCCATAAGATCCTCAACTCGATCGAGGCGACGACCCTGATCCTGTAATCTCGTATGATAATATGAAGCGTAATACTCAGCTAAATATCTCGCCATGTTGCACCTGGTTCCCGTAAGCAAACAATATAGGTAAAATAAGTCGGGAATGGTACACCACTCCCAACTCTTACCACGTCCCGTGATGGATGTGGTGATCATCCGATGCAAGTAACGGATAAGAGGGTCTCTAATGCCAGTGACCCTGCCCTTAGTCCTCTTAAACGGACCTCCGGCAATTTGAGGCCACCAATCTCTCAATCGGGTCTCCTCCATCTCAGTAATTCCCTCTGTAAATAGAGGGGTAATGGTCTCCGGCTCATAATAAAGTCTTGAGAGAACGGCAAACTGCTCAATCGACATCTGATGAAATCGTCCACATAGCCGAAACGAAATCTCAGATCGCTCATCGTCCTCCACCATCTTATCAGGAGGAACATAAATAAAGGTGGATAAAAACTCCACCGTCAGCTCTCGGTATGAAGGTAAGAACGCCAGCTCAAATAATCGACTCCATGGCGTATTATCTCCGATAATCCCAGCGAGTCAATTGCACTCCCCAAGTTCGGCCATCACATTCCAATCCACTGCTTTTTGATGACCTATCTTCATACGAATGAATTTTGAGCACTTTGCATGCTCAATAGTACCGGGCTCAAACTGTAGCCATGGATGATTGGCAATAACATCAACCTCAACCTCAATGTCAAAATCGGAAGACATAACTGTAAAAAAAACGAAAAATTTTAAGACCTGCGTATAGGGTCTATACGCCGCGTATAGACCTATACGCCACGTATAGGTACCCGTGTATGGGTGTTGTGTGTGTCGTATGGGTCCTATACGCTGCATATAGCCCTATACACCGCGTATAGGTACCCGTGTATGGGTGTTGTGTGTGTCGTATGGGTCCTATACGCCGTGTATAGCCCTGTACGCGCGCGTATAGGTACCAACCTATGGGTGTTCTTCAACCTATGAACTATACGCGGCATATAGCTCTATACGCCGCATGTAGTTCCTAAAACAGTTTACACATCTATGTTTTTACCGCATAAAACATCAGTTTAACGTGTAAATTAGCGTACGATTAACATAACAAAGGTATGAAAACAATAATACATACCTAAACTAGTGAATATAGAGAAATCAACGAACAATACGTGTAGTATCGATCTATACGAGAGAGTTTTTTGATTTGAAAAAGTTTGGTAGGGTGAGTTTGTGAGGAGATGTCCCTTTAATGGATCCGGGAGGCTATACGCCGCGTATGGGTCTATACGCGGCGTATAGTTTATTATTATTATTAATTTTTTTTAAATTTTTTTAATTAAAATAAATTTATATAAGCTAGGGGATCTCGGTTAGCTTCTATTATTGTATTGTATGCCAAGATACGACTCCTATACATAATCTCCCATTCTACAGCACGTAAGTTTCGGTTAAGAATCCAAAGATTACTTAATGTAGGCATCGGATAATCTCCATCTAATTTAACGTGGACGAAATGATTATTGTTGACATGAACAATCGAAACGACATGATGAGGCATCATGTAACATCTTGTAATTTTGGGTTAATTTATTGTTAGTTTTGTTAAATTCTTGTGTGGGTTAGTTGTGTCATTCATGAGACTTATAGGTTACTGATGCCATAATTGGTCTATTAATCATTTAACTTGAAAGATAATAATTATTAGGTAACAATAACTAATATAATGATTTTAATAAATGAAATTATAACAATAAAAATTATAGTAATAATAAACAATAATAATAATAACAATAATAATAATTATTAGGTTTAGTAAACTTAAAATGGTTGAAACTTAAAAAGAAACAAAGTTCAAGGGGGTTTATTGTTAATTTACAAACTTTAATATAAAGGTTTAAGCATAAAATAATAATAAGTTAAACTACAGGGGTCGAATTGTAACTTAAAAAGTTACAACCCAACCCCCCGCCCACTCTTAAACCCGTGAATCCGGCGAGAGCTCCGGCCGTTCTCCGGCCGAGCTCCGGCGGCTTCAAATCACCCGTTTTTACTTCAAATCTTAAACCAAAACCGACCCAAATCATTCTTTCTGCAGGTTTCGAACTTAAATGCCTGATTTAATTGAGTTAAACCATCGGTTACTACTCGAATCATCGAGTAACCGAGGCTATCTAATGCAAAGAACCGTTTGAGCGTTTAAGGCTAATAATGATCAAATTAACTAAACTTAAACGAACGTTTGTCTGATACTAATCATTACAACTCCCAATTTCATCTGAATCAAACGCGAGCATAAGCATTCGATCATCACCTTTTTCGCGAACCTGCAACTACTCGAATATCATCTTCTGAGCATCAAAACTCAAAATCAACATAGGGCTTCTCATCATTTAGCTTACTCGAAGCTTTCTGTGAAACGAATTGGAGTTTCATCATTGATTATAACCTGAACGAATCGCAACACAGTCACGGCTGTTCTTCGAGTGTTCATCATCGATCCGTGCGAAATTCGGGTAATTGAACATACATACATACTCGATTTCAGTTGGGGAATAAAAGCCCTAACAATTATTTGTTTAAAAACATCATTTGATGCTTCAATTTGGGGGACGATTGAACCTAGGGTTCATACGATTTGAGGGGATTTGGTGCTTGGTGTTTTTGGGTTTTAAAACGGGATTATGACCGCGGCTGAGAGCCTTGGTTCACTGGTTATCCACTCACTTCGTGTACGAGAGGTCCCGGGTTCGAACCCGGCGACCTCCAATATAATTTTTTTGGGCTTTTCAGCCTTTAAAAAAGTATTTAAAATTTTCTGAAAACTATAATAAAAATGTTTTGTAAATTTTGTTATTTTTAAAGCTATCCTATTATTTTCTATAAATTTATCACTTTAACCACCTTAACAATTTTCTTATAAAATAAAATTAGCAAAGTATATTTTATAAAAATAGACTTTATATAATATTGGTAAATCATTTAATTATTTGGACACTATACAATTATGGATTAATCATGATAATTATAGAATTTATATATTTTATAATTAACCTTCACAAATTATTATAAAGAATTTAATTCCTTAAAAATTTGATACATGACATTTTTCTTGGACTAAAACATATATATGATTTCGCTAACCAACGTCATCAAATTATTAAGACCCTCAAATACCAAATTGAAACCCTAGTCTCGTTTAACCATTAAATAGATTATTAAATTGTAACCTTGTAAATATATATTTTGTTTTAGGTGCATTGTGAAAGATTACGTTGAATCGTTGCTTATTATTATTCATATTAATCATAATATACTATTTGATCAAATGAGTATTCTATACCCCTTTTTCCTATTTTCACACTTTGGGGTGAAACATGTTAACTTATACTATTGCACTCATAGACTTATTTGAGACTTGTAAACTTTATGGCAATCCATCATGTTAAGTTGTGGTTAGTTGAACTTTTGTGATTACCATGTTATGGCGTTATATGTGCAATCATTAACTATTGCTAGCCCAGCGAAGTCATAGATCTATGGGTAAGACAAGCCTGCTTGGTTGATCCAAGTACACTTAGCTGATCGTATATACTTTTAACGTTTGAGACTTGTAAAACATTGTCAAGGTTTGATTGTTGCATGGTCCATAGCATCCCTAATCACTATATTCACTAACTTATGACTTGAATTGCCATCTTTTATATACTTATGTATTGAAAACTATGGAATGCTCACCAACATTTTTATGTTGACCCTTTTATTTTTAACATGTTTCAGGAAACGCCCAAGTTTGATTCCTACACATTGAAGCTTGCACAATCTAGGAATGGACCTAGATTAATAAATAAAATAGAATGATTTGTTACATTCTATGTTATGCTTTTATTTTCTTTGAAACTTATGTTTGTAATGTGACAATTGAAACTTATGTTTAAATTATATTTGGATTATTTAATAGCGTTATGTGGCTGTGAACGATCTTAACTCTCACTCCTCGACGTTTCCGCCGTCAAGGTTGGGGTGTGATAGATTGGTATCAGAGCCCATAACTATAGGGATCTAGGTTATTAGAAATGGTGACCTAGGCTATAGTATGCATGAACCTTATAGAATTGTATTTCTATCTTGTAAATTATATACTTTTCATGCTACATAATGTTATGCCCCTTACGTGCAATTTGATGCCTTAGCATAGGATTGCCTAACCATTGTTATTTGTCTCCCTAAACTTAACTTTGACTCTTTGACTCCCCCGAACATGAACTCTCTTAATCTTATTCTCGTCGACGCGTGGAATATTATGCTTATGTTATGACTTGGATCTTTAGACGTTATGTCTAATCTATATAAATCTCATCAAGGTTTTGACTCTATGAACCTAAGAAATATTGTGTGACACATAGACACCTGTATCCTAGTTTTCCTGACAAAAGGCCCTCGGGCTAAGGCAAGCATATCGCATAAATCCTACGGGACTAGTTATGCTTACCTGGGGATTTCTGGGATGAGTGATAAACTATGGTCAACATACACAAGTTTCTAAGGTAAATGGTCCAATTCACCTTGGCGTGTCAACGTTTTCAAATGGTAATGCGTTACCAAATGGAAACATCCCGTGTACCTTAAAACCCTTAGCTTATCTTTGTTAAATTACTATCCTCTGTTATCCCCGCTCCTGTAACTAACTCATGTTTGTATATCCAGCATGTCTCGTCACCATGGAAAGCGTGGAAGTTCCGACCGTAAACTGGCTGCCATGATTGCGCGACAAATGGCTGCCGTTCTCCCGACTATGGTTGCTGAACTCAATAGCACACTAATGGCTAATAGCAACAACAACAACACCAATGGAAACAATAGTGGTGCTCATGGAGACAATAGCAACAATCAAAATGGGAACAATCAACAAGGGAACAACCGTACTTGCACCTTCAAACACTTTAACTCGTGCAAACCCACTAGCTTTAGTGGAAAAGAAGGAGCCACTAGACTTCTCGAGTGGTTTGAAAGTATGGAGAACACGTTCATTGTTAGTGAATGCCCCAATGAGTTCAGGGTTCGCTATGCCACAAGTGTTCTTCAACAACGAGCACTCACATGGTGGAATAGTGAAAAAAGAAACCGTGGAACCGAGATTGCCTTGGCCTTACCTTGGGAGGAATTTAAGGAGATCATGATCCAAATTTTGTCCGAGGAGCGAGCTGCAAAAATTAGAGGAGGAGTTCTGGAACCTTAAACAGGATGGTGGGAATCATTTGGCTTATTCCACCCGGCATCATGAGTTGAGTATGCTACTACCACACATGGTGGACACCGTGCCCCGTAACATCGAGAAATTTATCAAGGGGGTGCCACCTCAAATTCAAGATGCCGTGGTGGGTAGTAGGCCCACAACTTTGGAGGAAGCAATTACCATCACTGCACAGCTCACCGAGAATCATATAAGAGCTGGCACTATGTCGGCAAAGGGTTCCAAGTCTGTTACGAATGTGATACCCGAGGCAACAAAGGAGGTAAGGGCCGAGTCATCTTCCCAAAACAAGAAGCGTAAGTTCATCTCGACACGCAACTACGCCGTGACCGCTCCTAATGCTCCTCAAAAACAAATGATGGTTGCGAATCAAGCTCCCATGGCTAAGGTTTATGCTGGTCCACATCCTATGTGTAACACGTGCAAGTACCACCATGCAAGCAACATTCCATGTCGAGTCTGCTCTTTGTGTGGAAAGTACGGTCATTTAGTGGCTACTTGTCTTCGTGCGCCAAACAACACTGCCATGCTTACCAACCGAACCTGCTACAACTGTGGTGAGGCTGGTCATATTCGCCCTCAATGTCCTCGCAATGCGGGAACTGTGCCATCGGCTCGGGGAAGGGCTTTCAACATCAACGCCAACCAAGCACAAGCCAACAACGACGTGGTGAATGGTACGCTGTTAAATTTCTTCTAGTCTTTTTTTTTTCTTGTCTTGCAAAATTTCCTATCTATATTCATCATATCAATAATAGGTTGTTACCAAACAGGTATGTATCTCGTAAATAAACATTATGCATCTGTATTGTTTGATTCGGGTGCCGATAGGAGTTTCGTGTCCCTGGAATTCGAGGTTTTACTTTCTAAACCGCGCGTCAATCTAGAAAGATCTTTCATTGTCGAAATCGCCGACGGAAAATCTATTGTCGTGGACGTCGTAATACACGACTGCACTTTAAGCCTTAACGAACACGAGTTTTTCGTCGACCTTATTCCTATGCAATTGGGAAGCTTTGATGTTATCATTGGTATGGATTGGTTAGCCAAACATCGTGCGGAAATTTTATGCTTTGAGAAGTGTATCCGGATTCCTTTACCTACTGGAGATACTTTGAAGGTCTTTGGGGAGAAATCATCCCAAAGACTCAAACTCATGTCTTGCATCAAGGCTCGCAAGTGCTTAAGTAAAAACTATATGGCTTTCATGGCATATGTAGTTAATACGAAAGCTAAGTGTAAGGAGTTGAAAGACATTCCTGTTGTGCGAGACTTTCCCGAGGTTTTTCCCGAGGATCTTAAAGGGTTACCTCCCATGCGAGAAGTTGAGTTCAAGATTGACTTAATCCCTGGAGCAAACCCTGTGGCTAAATCACCTTATCGTCTTGCACCGTCTGAAATGCTAGAACTAGCTAGTCAATTGCAAGAGTTGACCGATAAGGGTTTCATTCGCCCTAGCTCATCACCGTGGGGTGCACCTGTACTGTTTGTGAAGAAGAAGGATGGTTCATTTCGTATGTGCATCGATTACCGGGAACTCAACAAACTTACTATCAAAAACCGATACCCTCTTCCCCGAATCGATGACCTCTTCGACCAACTTCAAGGAGCAACTCAATTCTCGAAGATCGATCTACGATCTGGGTATCATCAATTACGTGTTCATGATGATGACATTCCAAAGACCGCTTTCCATACTCGATATGGACACTACGAGTTCATGGTCATGCCATTTGGCCTGACCAATGCGCTGCTGTGTTCATGGATCTCATGAATCGAGTATGTAAACTGTATTTGGATAAATTCGTGATCGTGTTTATTGATGACATCCTTATTTATTCCAAGACAAAAATCGATCACGAGACACACTTGCGACAAGTACTTGAACTTTTGAAGAAGGAGCAATTATACGCCAAGCTTTCCAAGTGTGAGTTTTGGTTGGAAGAAGTTCAATTCTAGGGCATGTGGTGAATAGTCAAGGAATTCACGTGGATCCTGCTAAAATTGAAGCTGTGAAGAATTGGTGTGTTCCCACAACCCCAACCGAGGTTCGATCTTTTCTGGGTTTAGCGGGATACTACCGTAGGTTCATAGCAAATTTCTCGAAGATTGCTAAACCATTAACGGCACTAACCCAAAAGAATCGACTTTTTGAATGGGGACCCGAGCAAGAAGAGGCTTTCGAGACATTGAAACGCAAGTTGTGTAATGCTCCTATTCTCACACTACCCGATGGAAACGATGACTTTACTGTATATTGTGATGCTTCTAATCAAGGTCTGGGTTGTGTTCTCATGCAACGAGGCAAAGTTATAGCATACGCGTCAAGACAATTGAAGGTGCATGAAGTTAACTACACAACGCATGATCTTGAACTTGGTGCGGTGGTTTTTGCATTGAAGATTTGGCGACACTACTTATATGGGACGCAATGTATAGTCTACACCGATCATAAGAGTCTCCAACACGTGTTCAATCAAAAGGATCTCAACATGAGACAAAGACGTTGGATTGAGTTGATTAGTGACTACGACTGCGACATACGCTATCATCCTGGAAAGGCGAATGTTGTAGCCGACGCACTAAGTCCCAAGGTCCACAACAAGACTGTCTCGCTTCAAGAAATTCGAGATCGAAGGCAATGGTTTGATACGCTAGGAGAATTTGATACCGAGATTCATGTGGATGTCAACGAGGCTACTATCATGCTTCAAAACATAAGGATCGATAGTGACCTCAAGATGTGCATTCGCGAGGCTCAACAAGTGGCACTAACCGACGAAGGAAAAGATGAAGATTTGATGACTAACGTACGGTCACAATTGGAGACAAAACCGAACGGCATGTGGTACTTCTTGAATCGACTTTGGATCCCGAATCGTGACAACCTTCGGCACTTCATTATGAACGAAGCTCATCAAACCCGATATTCTGTTCATCCTGGCTCCGATAAGATGTACATGGACCTGCGTGGTCAATATTGGTGGCCTGGAATGAAGAAAGATATCGCATCTTATGTTTCTAAGTGTCTCACGTGTGCAAGGGTTAAAGCCGAGCATCAACGACCAAGTGGTTTACTTGAGCAACCTGAAATTCCTATGTGGAAATGGGAACATATAACCATGGATTTCATAACCAAGTTACCTCGTACACCTCGTGGTCATGATAGCATTTGGGTCATCGTTGACCGTTTGACCAAGACAGCACATTTCATACCCATACGAGACACGTACAAGGTTTCAAGGCTAGCCCGAATCTATGTTGATGAAATTGTGAGTCGTCATGGCGTGCCCTTACACATCATTTCTGATCGAGATGCTCGTTTCACTTCACACTTCTGGTCTTCGATGCAAGAGCTTTTGGGAACTCAATTGGATTTAAGTACGGCTTACCATCCTCAAACCGATGGTCAAACCGAACGAACAATCCAAACCCTCGAGGATCTGTTACGACTTTGTGTCCTTGATTTTGGTGGTGATTGGGATACGCATTTACCGCTCGCGGAATTTTCGTATAACAATAGTTATCACTCAAGTATCAAAATGGCACCATTCGAGGCTTTGTATGGCCGTAAATGTCGTTCCCCAATCTGTTGGACTGACATTGGGGAAAATATTATCACTGGGCCGGAACTTATTCAAGAAACGACCGACAAAATTTCCAAAATACGAAATAATCTTGAGGTGGCTAGAAGTCGCCAAAAGAGTTATGCCGACAAAAGACGCAAACCATTGGAGTTTCAAGTCGACGACATGGTTCTTCTTAAAGTCTCTCCATGGAAGGGTGTTGTACGTTTTGGGAAGAAGGGTAAGTTAGCCCCACGCTTTGTAGGACCTTTCAAGATTTTGAAAAGAATTGGGAAAGTGGCTTACAAACTGGAGTTACCTTCTGAACTTAGCGGAGTTCATCCTGTTTTCATGTCTCGAACCTGAGGAAGTGCTTGACTGATGAAAATTTGCATGTCCCACTAGAGGAAATTCAAGTTGATGAGTCATTGCACTTTGTTGAGAAGCCTGTGGAGATTATGGATCGCACCCTGAAGAAAACCCGAACAACTACCACACCTATCGTTAAAGTCCGTTGGGAAAACAAATGTGGAGCCGAGTTCACTTGGGAGCGTGAAGATCATATGAAGGGAGATACCCGTATTTGTTTGCTTAGTTTCATTCTTAATTTCGGGACGAAATTCTTTCAAGTAGGGGAGACTGTAACATCTTGTAATTTTGGGTTAATTTATTGTTAGTTTTGTTAAATTCTTGTGTGGGTTAGTTGTGTCATTCATGAGACTTATAGGTTACTGATGCCATAATTGGTCTATTAATCATTTAACTTGAAAGATAATAATTATTAGTAACAATAACTAATATAATGATTTTAATAAATGAAATATAACAATAAAAATATAGTAATAATAAAAAATAATAATAATAACAATAATAATAATTTATTAGGTTTAGTAAACTTAAAATGGTTGAAACTTAAAAAGAAACAAAGTTCAAGGGGGTTTATTGTTAATTTACAAACTTTAATATAAAGGTTTAAGCATAAAATAATAATAAGTTAAACTATAGGGGTCGAATTGTAACTTAAAAAGTTACAACCCAACCCCCCGCCCACTCTTAAACACGTGAATCCGGCGAGAGCTCCGGCCGTTCTCCGGCCGAGCTCCGGCGGCTTCAAATCACCCGTTTTTACTTCAAATCTTAAACCAAAACCGACCCAAATCATTCTTTCTGCAGGTTTCGAACTTAAATGCCTGATTTAATTGAGTTAAACCATCGGTTACTACTCGAATCATCGAGTAACCGAGGCTATCTAATGCAAAGAACCGTTTGAGCGTTTAAGGCTAATAATGATCAAATTAACTAAACTTAAACGAACGTTTGTCTGATACTAATCATTACAACTCCCAATTTCATCTGAATCAAACGCGAGCATAAGCATTCGATCATCACCTTTTTCGCGAACCTGCAACTACTCGAATATCATCTTCTGAGCATCAAAACTCAAAATCAACATAGGGCTTCTCATCATTTAGCTTACTCGAAGCTTTCTGTGAAACGAATTGGAGTTTCATCATTGATTATAACCTGAACGAATCGCAACACAGTCACGGCTGTTCTTCGAGTGTTCATCATCGATCCGTGCGAAATTCGGGTAATTGAACATACATACATACTCGATTTCAGTTGGGGAATAAAAGCCCTAACAATATTTGTTTAAAAACATCATTTGATGCTTCAATTTGGGGGACGATTGAACCTAGGGTTCATACGATTTGGGGGGATTTGGTGCTTGGTGTTTTTGGGTTTTAAAACGGGATTATGACCGCGGCTGAGAGCCTTGGTTCACTGGTTATCCACTCACTTCGTGTACGAGAGGTCCCGGGTTCGAACCCGGCGACCTCCAATATAATTTTTTGGGCTTTTCAGCCTTTAAAAAAGTATTTAAAATTTTCTGAAAACTATAATAAAAATGTTTTGTAAATTTTGTTTTTTAAAGCTATCCTATTATTTTCTATAAATTTATCACTTTAACCACCTTAACAATTTTCTTATAAAATAAAATTAGAAAAGTATATTTTATAAGAATAGACTTTATATAATTTGGTAAATCATTTAATTATTTGGACACTATACAATTATGGATTAATCATGATAATTATAGAATTTATATTTTTATAATTAACCTTCACAAATTATTATAAAGAATTTAATTCCTTAAAAATTTGATACATGACATTTTTCTTGGACTAAAACATATATATGATTTCGCTAACCAACGTCATCAAATTATTAAGACCCTCAAATACCAAATTGAAACCCTAGTCTCGTTTAACCATTAAATAGATTATTAAATTGTAACCTTGTAAATATATATTTTGTTTTAGGTGCATTGTGAAAGATTACGTTGAATCGTTGCTTATTATTATTCATATTAATCATCAAATATATACTATTTGATCAAATGAGTATTCTATACCCCTTTTTCCTATTTTCACACTTTGGGGTGAAACATGTTAACTTATACTATTGCACTCATAGACTTATTTGAGACTTGTAAACTTTATGGCAATCCATCATGTTAAGTTGTGGTTAGTTGAACTTTTGTGATTACCATGTTATGGCGTTATATGTGCAATCATTAACTATTGCTAGCCCAGCGAAGTCATAGATCTATGGGTAAGACAAGCCTGCTTGGTTGATCCAAGTACACTTAGCTGATCGTATATACTTTTAACGTTTGAGACTTGTAAAACATTGTCAAGGTTTGATTGTTGCATGGTCCATAGCATCCCTAATCACTATATTCACTAACTTATGACTTGAATTGCCATCTTTTATATACTTATGTATTGAAAACTATGGAATGCTCACCAACATTTTTATGTTGACCCTTTTATTTTTAACATGTTTCAGGAACGCCCAAGTTTGATTCCTACACATTGAAGCTTGCACAATCTAGGAATGGACCTAGATTAATAAATAAAATAGAATGATTTGTTACATTCTATGTTATGCTTTTATTTTCTTTGAAACTTATGTTTGTAATGTGACAATTGAAACTTATGTTTAAATTATATTTGGATTATTTAATAGCGTTATGTGGCTGTGAACGATCTTAACTCTCACTCCTCGACGTTTCCGCCGTCAAGGTTGGGGTGTGACAGAGACCTAGATTAATAAATAAAATAGAATGATTTGTTACATTCTATGTTATGCTTTTATTTTCTTTGAAACTTATGTTTGTAATGTGACAATTGAAACTTATGTTTAAATTATATTTGGATTATTTAATAGCGTTATGTGGCTGTGAACGATCTTAACTCTCACTCCTCGACGTTTCCGCCGTCAAGGTTGGGGTGTGACACATCATACTGTTCGGATCAGCCTATAAGGGGGAAAATGTTTGACAATCATTATTGCTTAATAGATGAAGAATAACACCAAACCATTGAGCAATTACTATTCCCGTATACAGCATTATCATCCAATGTTCTTCTGGCGCAGGTTCCACACGTTGCCAATCTATTGTGTGACACAATTCATTATACTGTCCGGCGTACAAAGTATCTGCAGGATCGTTTAAGGGTTTGAACACAATTACAACACAACAACACAATGAGGAGATTATCTAAACTCTAATCAAACAGTAAACTGGGTTAACCAAAAGTGATACAAAGAACACAAGTAAAGCAAGAGACAGAACAAGAGAATATGTTTTCAAGGATGCAGTATATTGCTTTCTCAAGTTCTTTTACAAGTGTTACAAAGTATGTTAAAGATACAAGAAACTTGAAATACTTATACTACAACCTACAGCCGGCTATACTATGAAAGCCAGCTGGATACAATTGACTACACTAACAAAATCAATTGTAGAATCAAAAGGAATATCTGCCTTTTGACCTTGTGACTATGACATGCCATAGCTCACATCCTTATACATTATAAAAAGGATAAAGTACATAAAGTGGAAAGTTTCAGACTCAAGACCTCAATGTACAGTTACCAAAAGCATGGACCTTTTCACCAACTCTTGTAAGTTGGTGACTTATCAGAGACGCAGCGAAAAAGGTGCTTTATGGAACAGTACATCAAATAAAGCATGTGTACTAAAAGTCTTCGGAAGAAATCTGTCTTCATAGGGTGAAGCTTCGGAAGACTTTGTCTCTTGAAGCTTCGGAAGACTTCATGTTGGCTTCGGAAGATATTGGTCTTGACTTCGGAAGATTTTACACTTAGAATGTTTTCTAATGTATTGTGTAAAACTTCCGAAGCATTCTTCACTTCAGTACTTAGTGCATGTTGCTGAGACACTTTGGATGTTTTGGGTTGCATTAGACTTAAGGAATCCTTACAAACTCCCCCTAGGCTGATGCTACCAAAACACTTAGAAGATATTCAGATGTTGGTAGTCTTCAGTACAATCAAGACCATTCCTTTCTTCATTTGGTGGTCAGGATCATCAAGACTCTCATAGTATCTTCTCATTTCAAAGAGATCATGAAGAGGTAAGTTGATTATGTCTTGCCAGGAGTAGACATTCTCAACACCTTGATCTCTGACAACATGCCATCTTTCTGGATTGGTAGAATAGTCCAGGACAAGATAGGTGTCTCAGTTGCTAGAGGAGCCACTTGCATAAGAGTTGATTGGGTTGCCTCATCATGCACTTCCTCAGGTTGATCTGATTCAGCCTGGGGTGTAGAGGTAGATGACTTTGGCTTCTTCTTTTTAGTCTTTGGTTTAGAAGCCATTTTCTTCTTCCTCTTTAATGTCTTTAACTGAGAAGACTGGTCTGCAGCACCATGTTGATCATCAGTGTCTTTCTCAGTTGGGTGTTCCTCCCTCACAGGTTCAGAAGGAGAGGGAGTTTGACCCTGTCTTGGATCAGAAGATGAAGTTTGCTGAGGCTTAGCTGGAGGTTCTGGTTCAGGTGTCTCTGGTTGTTCAAACTTGACCTCCACTTCAGGTGGGACTTGACTTGGAAGAGAGTGCAAGTCAATCAATTCACCACTTTTAATCTTCTTCTTGATCACCCTTATATGCTCATCCATTGTAGATAGAGACATGGGACCAAGTCTCCTTCCGGAGAATCCATATGACTTCAAGAAGCTCATCATTCTTTGTCTATCAGCAGACTTCTTTGCATTCTTTTGAATGATGGCTCTTGACTTTGCAGCTTCTTCCCTTAGCTTCCTTTTGGTTGTTTTTCTTTCTTTGACTAGCTCAAGCTCAAGTTGCTTTAAGTACTCGAACTCAATGAAGTCATAGGACAGGGGAAGAAGTGCATTTGCCTGATAGAAGCCTGTGGCACTCAGGTAGTTTATCATTTTGATTCTATCCTCTTCTTTATCTACCTGAGGTTCTTGTGGAGCCACATCTTCCTGTGCAGGACTTTCTTGAACTGGAGAGAGAGTGGGAGTATGCTTGTAAAGTCTTTTCTGTCTCTTCTCCTCTTTGAATTGGAGAAGTAACCTTGCATCCTCTTTCTCCTTTATCTCTCTTGACACTTCCATGTTAGCCAGTTCATTCAACTCTTCTAAGGGGAGGGAGATGATTTCATCAACATCATAGTTCCTGGTCTGTAAACAGGTAATCCTGACTGCCCTTAACTCATCATCTTTAGTATTTGGTCTGGGGGCAGCCCTGATTGCAGCTTGCATGAATTTAGATGACCTAGAAGAACTTTCTCCCCTTAGCCTCATTTTCCTCTCTCTCTCTTCCTCCTCAATTTCCTCAGAAATCATTATCCTTTTCCTTTGTCACCAACAGACCTTTGTGACTCAGGGTGGATTGAGGCTTGGCCTTCATTGCTTGGTGTAGCTTCCATGCTCTGGCCAGAGAGAGGCTGAGAAACACCTTCACCAGCAGGTGTCTCAGATGGAGTTTGGACCTCTGCAGCAGTTGTTGATGGTGAGAGAAGGGTCTCAGGTTCTGCCACTGGGCCTTCAGCCAAGGTTTCCCCTATGAAACTAATCTTAGGGTCCACCTCAACATCCAGTTGACCGATGACATTACCTGATTACCTAAGTCTCCTTCTTAGAGAGAACTCTGCAAGGATCCTGTCTTGGATTCTTTGAGCCAGCCTGTCAGCTTGTCTAGATTTGCTTGGATTGACAAGTGGCATGTTGACTAAATCCAGTCCTTCATAGAAGCTCAGGCTTTGGAACTGAAAGACTTCTTGTTGGCCTTGAACTCTGTGAAGTATGAGGGCTCTTTAGTCATCATCATACCTCCATCTCATGATGTAGTTGCCAGTTCCATGTGGTGGAGATGAGACAGCCCTTGGTATATCTTCCTCAAAGAGACTCCTGATGATAGAGTCTATAGAGTCCACAGTAATGTGAGTTTGAGGAAGTTGCTGAGAATGCACAACAGCAAGTGAGGATGGTGAGTCCTCTATGTCCATTCTCTTTGAAGAACTCCCAGGTTCTGTGGTTGTGATAACTTTCTCCCCCTTTTTGGTAGCATCACCCACTTGCATAGGTGAGCTGGAGGATAAATCAGTCACTTCCACAGGTTCTTGTGTTCCTGGTTGAGCTCTCCTTAAAGGTCTCTCAGCTAGTTTTTCCTTCAAATATGAAATCTGAAGTTGCTGATCATTGACCCTGTTTTGTAAGGTAGTCACCTGAGATTCCAAGTGGCTGACCTTCGAGACTAAATAGGTGCATGTTTTTGACAATTTCTACACCTTTAGTCTCAAGTTCCCCTCATCTTCATCAGAAGAATCACTGGGGGATGAGATGATTGAATCAAAATCCTCTCGCTCACCACCAGCTTGAGTTTCTTGGCTGCTGGTTTTCCTCTGTTCACTGGCAGCCTCAGTTGAGATGCCAGAGGGCAGAGTTGCTATTTGAGGTCTGAATGATGTAATCACTTTCAAAAGTGAGAGCCTCTTCCATATGGACATCCGGAACTAGTTCAGAAGTGTCCACCTCAGTAATAGGTGACTGATGGGGGATAGACTGAGGAGAGTCAGAGGTACTCGTCTCTCTTTGAGTAGGGGATGAGAAGAGAGACTCATGGTACACACCGAATCCTAAGTCTTCATCAGTATAGAAGGATAGGTTGGGAATTGGTTGGTTGAGATCCAAAGGCTGGGGATGGTAGCTATCCCCTGAAGGTTGTTCACTTGAGTGTTAAGACTCAGAGTGAAGGCTTAAGGCTGTTGGGCTAGTGAGCTCATCAGTGTGAGCATGAGGAACCTCATCACTGATTCTTGAAACAATGGGAGTGGTTTTCTCCTCAGGAGAAGTGGGAGCTCCAGTATCCACTTCTTCCTGTATTGGTGAGTATATGGGGGCCTCCACAGACTGAATAGTCTGAGCAGGGGTTCGTTTGGATTTTCTTTGGTAGGTGATGGATATTTGAGGTTGTGTAGAGGGTTAGAGAGCAGTAGGTGTGGGTTCAACACTAGCTTGGACTGCTAGGTTGTCACCTTGAGCAATGAGCTCTAACATTTTTGGGACTAGGGCTGTTTCTACCCCTGAGAAGCCTACAGTTGGCTTCTTCATAATTTTAAAGATGTCGGGCTTCATCTGTCCTAATTTAAGAATATTACTTGTTTCCTCAACTGTGAGCCCAGTTCACAGTTGAGAATGTGTTGAACATATCTAGGAACATGTAGTATTCTAAGGAGTCTAAGTTTGCAAGTAAATTAGTATAAACAAATTGTGAATACCTGAACTTGACCCCCTGAATCATTCCATGAAACTATAAAGGAGAGATCCTCAGGAATCTGGTCCCATCCACCATGCTTGTTTGATAAGCTGTGGATAACCACATGGAGCAGGTATTTCCACTGGGATGAGACCTTCCCTTTCCTGAAGGTCTTTACAGAGAAATCTTCTTCATAGCCCATCTGCTCGAAGGAATGATTAACCGCTTCCTTTGGGAAGAACACTTCACCTTCTTCATCATCCAGCTGAAGATGTCGGTTGATGATAGCCGGAGTGATGAAGATTGTTCTCCCCTGCACTATGGCAGACAGTGCCTTCTCCCCATCCATAATGACCTCTTGGCAGGTCTTCCAGAATTCAAGCAAGTGATCCTCATATAGAGGAGGATAAATGGTTAGGGAGGTGAAGTAGTGAGACAAAGACAAGAAACGGCAAACCTCTGAGAAATGAGGATCTTTGTCAGAGCATAACAGAGCAACCTGATTGTGTTGTCTGTGTAGCTGCATGGCAAAGTTAGGATCATTTCTGTGAGCAAGGTCAGCCATTGTGAGGTAGCTCAGAGACGAAGAGAAAAAATAGGAAAGAAATTCAGAGAAAAAGCTTTGGGTTTTAGGTTTGGAAGAAAAGCAGATGATAGAAGAGGGGGAAACCGTTGGGTTTATTTGAGAGAGAAGGATTTCAGATAAAGTTTAATGAAAGAGGATAAACTTTGAAATCCGTATGTCGGTCCCACCTCTGAAAAAGTAGTTTACCTTTTTGCTCAAAAAGTAGTTTTCTTGGAATTCGAAAAGCTTCCGAAGGTAATTTGTCTTCGGAAGTTTTGATTTAAAAAGCTTCCGAAGCTAAAATGGCGTCGGAAGAATTTTCCTGAGAGTCTTGAAGATTTATGCTTCGGAAGAGAAGTAAACTCTTGGATGCTTTGTATAAGAATGAACAAAGCTTCCGAAGGTTAATTTTGCTTCGGAAGGAAAAAGTCCTTAAAAATGAATAAGTGTCTAAGTTAAGAATTTTAAGCTTCGGAAGATAATTTTGACTTCTTCCGAAGGTAAAATCTCTTAGACAGTCATTTATTTTGAAGACATATTTTTCTTCGAAGGTAAAACATTATCTTCCGAAGTATCAGAAAATTTTCAAGAATCTAAGGAAAGTCTTCAAAAAGAGTTTTACATTCAAAGAAAACATGAGCTTATGAAAGTGATGAACTAGACAACTTAGGACACACATATTTTTTTTAAGAAGAAATAATTAGAATTAGTTTTAAGAAAAAGTCTACTCAAAGTTAATCATCCCAATAGCTGATATCAGATACTTAAATCTCTGTTCATCAAAAGCTTTTGTGAACAGATCAGCATATTGTTCATCTGTGTGAACTTTGACTAGTTTAATTAATCCCTTTTCATAGTTATCTCTTATTAAATGATACCTGATGTTGATGTGTTTGGTCCTTGAGTGCTGCACAGGGTTCCCAGTGATAGAGATAGCACTATTGTTGTCTATGTGGATAGGAGTCTCTTTGAAGTTAAATCCATAGTCTAGCATCTGATTTTGAATCCAAAGCACTTAAGCACAGCAGCTTGCAGCAACAATGTATTCAGCCTCAGCAGTTGATGCAGACACACAGGATTGTTTCTTGCATTGCCATAAGACAACCCTTCCACCAAGGAATTGACATCCCCCAGATGTAGACTTTGCAGTCATGTTGCAACCACCATAATCACTGTCTGTATAGGCATACAGATTGAAATTAGGATTCTTTGGATACCATAGACCAAGTGTTGAAGCACCTTTGGATACCATACTTTGACTGACTTATGAAGATGCCATCTTCAACCTGCTTCACTTGAATTCCCAGAAAGAAGTTGAGTTCTCCCATTGAACTCATTTCAAATCTGTCTTTCATCAGCTTTTCAAAGTCTTTGCAGAGCTTTGAATTGGTTGAACCAAAGATGATGTCATCCACATATACTTGAACTAGCAGAATGTCTTTTCCTTGTCCTTTGATGAAGAGAGTTCCATCTATAGTACCTCTCCTGTATCCATGTTTACAGAGATACTCAGACAGTGTCTCATACCACTTCCTGGGTGCCTGATGCAGCCCATAAAGAGCTTTGTCAAGCTTGCAGACATAATCAGCATGATCAGGATCTACAAAACCAGGTGGTTGTTTGACATAAACCTCCTCATCAATCACTCCATATAAGAAAGCACACTTTACATCAAGTTGATAGACTTTGAAATTCTGGATGCAGCAAATGCCAGGAATATCCTAACCGCTTCTAGTCTTGCTACAGGAGCAAAGACATCAGTGTAATCAATCCCTTCTTCTTGTGTGTATCCTTGAACAACTAGTCTTGCCTTGTTCTTGATGATGATTCCTCTATCATCCTTCTTATTCCTAAAAACCCATTTGGTTCCAATGGTAGTCTTCCCATGAGGAAGAGGACAAAGGTTCCAAACTTTCTGCCTTTTGAATTGAAGCAGCTCTTGTTGCATAGCTTCAACCCAACTTCCATCCTTTAGAGCCTCCTCAACTTTCTTTGGCTCTAACTGGGATAGAAAACAAGAGTGAAGACAAACATTTGCTTCATGGGTTTGCCCTCTTGTCTTTACTCGGAGATAACAACTCCAATGATGTTTGTGGTAGGATGAGACTTGTGGATCCTTAGCTGAGGGATCACAGCAAGTTGCTGAGATAGATCCAAATTTGAGAAATTTAGATCTGGTCTTGAAGATTAATCCTCCACATTATCACACTTATCAAGATTAACTTGATCCAATGAGTGTGTGACATCATTGATGTTGTCATCTATGGTATGGTTATTAGCATCAAGAAATTCTTGATCACTATCACCATCACCATTGTTGTCTTCTGCAATTGAGATGTCTTTATCTGGTTGAGAAGCCTCTGAGCTGGAATTTGAAGGCATGCCAGATGTATCAGCTGGATATGTCATTGTTGTGCTGATAGAAACCTCATTTGCTGAAGTAGTTTCAACTGGAGCTGAAGGTGTGTGAGTTGAAGGTCTTCCTAGCTCAAATCTTGGATCAGGATCACCTGTATTTAAATTTTCTGCAGATCCTGAAACATGCTCACAAGATTTATTAAAACAGTTGGTAACTAAATCAAGATCAAATAGCCAATCCGGACCAGAACCAACCACACTGGGTGTGTGCTCATTGAAAGTCACATTGGCTGACTCCTCAATAATTCTACTTCTGAGATTGTATACTCTATAAGCTTTAGCTTGGGAAGAGTATCCAATGAAGTGTCCATCATTTGATTTCTCAGCAAACTTGGAAACTTGATCTTTGGTATTCAAGATGGTGCAGGGACATCCAAATGACCTGAGAAAACCAATGAAAGGTTTCCTCTTGTGCCAAAGTTCATAAGGAGTCTTACCATGTGTCTTAACTACTAAAACTCTGTTTTGCACATAGCAAGCAGTATTAACTGCCTCTGCCCAGAAGGTGATAGGCAGTTTAGAGTCAGACAACATAGTTCTTGCAGCTTCAATAAGTGTCCTGTTTCTCCTCTCAGCAACTCCGTTTTGCTGAGGAGTCCTGGGAGCACTGTATTGTATTGTAATACCCTTTTCATCACAAAATGTATCAAGGATTTGTTCTTGAATTCAGTTCCTTGATCACATCTTATGGTTTTGACCTTGTGATCACATTGATTCTCAATCTTTAAGATGAAATTCTTTAGAATCTCAGGAGTCTCATCTTTAGTTCTAAGGAAGAAGACCCAAGTGAATCTTGTAAAATCATCTGTGATCACTAGAGAGTATAAGGTCCTTCCTAAACTCATTACACTGGTGGGGCCAAAGAGATCCATATGTAACAAGTGTAGGGGTGTAGTGATGGAGTTCATTTCCTTAGGCTTATGGGATGCCTTATGTTGATTCCCTTTCAGGCATGCAACACAATGATCATCACTTGTAAACTCTTTCTTTGGCATTCCAGTTACCAGATCATGCTTAATCAATTTATCCAGAGGGAGATGTTTCTTGCAAATCCTCTTGTACATGTTCCCTTTCCTAGGGGCTCTGAGCAGGATGTGCTCATGAGGAATGACCACACCAGGCTTGAGAACAATGCACTCATGCTCAGTAAAGAGCATGTTATGTCTTTGATCACAAAATTGGGATACACTCAGAAGATTGTACCCAAGCTCCTTAACAAAGTTTACCTTTTCAATGCTGAGCTTACCATTTGTGACCTTGCCCCTTCCAGAAATGTAACCACCTTCATCTCCTCCAAAAGCAACTGGTCCTCCGTCAATTCTCTCAAAATTATGGAGTAGAGACTTATTGCCTGTCATGTGCCTGGAACAGCTACTGTCAATTATCCAGATGTTTCCGTTTGTCTTGAGCTGTTCCTGCACAAAGAAAATGATTAGTTACATTTGGAAACCCAAGCCGTACTTGTCTTGGGCTCAGTAAGTGTAATAGAAGGTAATGCAACAGTAATAGATCCTATGGTTGTACTGTGAGGATCTTCAGCTATTGTTGATGGATAAATTTCAGTCATTTGGTCATTTTTAGACTTCCACACCACCTTTGGACTCTTGGACTTGACCTTCAAAATCTTTGAAGCTTTTGGAACTTCACAGGTTTTGATGATTGAACCTTCGGAAGATTCTGCAGTCACTGCAGCAGACTTCAGTGCTTCGGAAGAACTCCTTTCTTCCGAGACCAATTTTACTTCCGAAGGTAATTTTCCATTTACCTTCTTCTTTGATTTGGAGCTTCCGAAGGAAACAAACTTTCCTTCCGAAGCTTGAGACTTCTTGAGATTCTTTGAAGTCTTTGTATTGGTCATGTGGATGGTACTTCTAGGATTGTATGGGCAATCCTTAGCAATGTGAGAAGTATTTTCACACATGATACATAACATTTTCTTCTTCAAAAGAGTCTCCTTTTGAGAGCAAGACTGGCTTTGATCACATCCCTTCTCCACCTTCATCTTGGTAGATGCTGGGACAGTTCTTTTGGGCTGTGAACTGTTCTTGGAGTTTGATGGTCCAGGCTGTGCAGCAGTGGTACACAGCAGCTCAGTCTTCTTCTTTGCTCTGAGATGATTTGAACATGAACCAGGACTCTTAGATGAGGAGTCTTGGTTGATGTCTTCAGTCCTTACTACTTTGAAACCTGCAGAGATAAAAACTTGTTTCTGCTTAGCATCAAAAGTAGCCTTGATTTCTTGAGCCTTCTTTGCTTTCCTTTTGCTCTTCCTGATCAAGTTCTTTCTTTTGGACTTGGTCATCACAGATGATTTCTTCTCCTCAGAAGGATAGTGGCCCTTGGAAGAATCCTCTTCTTCACTCTTCTCAGAGGAATTCTTCACTATCACTTCTTCGTCATCCTCACTTATAGGATCTATGAGAGGAAGCTCATCTTCACAAGTTCCACACCTAGGATATCTTACAGACAAGATTGTGTGTGGATGAGCTATCTCATTTGATCCTAGTCCCTGTCTATTTTGATAGCACACTTTGTTATGCAGGGATGAGGATATCATGTTTTTGAAGGTCTCTTCTTCAAGAACACTTTTCTCTGCCTTGGCTTTGCTTATCACAAGCTCAGCCTGGCATTCAGTCAATTTAGTTATGAGATCTTGGATCTGAGTTCTAAAATCTGTATGTTCATGTTTTAGTACTGAAATGGTTTTCTCCAAATCTTCTATTTTTAACTTGTAATCATTTTCAGACTTTCTAAAATCAGATTTTAATATGTTTAATGACTCAAGATCGGATCTCATCTCTAAGTTGTAGGACCTGTATCTATTACTTTAGCAATGCATTCAGGAGTACAGAGATGTTCCAATACCTTGGCTTCATCATGGTCAGCCATCAGTGCTTGGTTTGGAGAAGCATCTTCCACCTGAAAACTCCAGTCAAAGCCTCCTTCTTCAACAGCAACAGCAGCATGTTGCTTAGGCTTCTCAGACTGAGGAGCTTTGTCGGTGTAGTTTGGTCTGGGTGGTGTTTGCCCCCATTTGCTTTAGGTGCCTTACACTCCCTAGCAAAATGACCCATAAGATTACAGTTGTAACACTTAACTTTGCTTTTATCCAGCCCAAACTTTCCACTGGTAGCATTGCTTGGAAATCTTCTTCCTGTTCTCTTGTAGAACTTCTTGGCTCTGTGAGTGAGGAGAGCCATCTGCTGAACTATCTCCATGTATTCCAGGTCATCTGGATGAATACAGTCCAGGTCTTCAAGAGTGAAGAGATAATTCCTACAGCTTTCATCAGTAGACACAAAGGCTTGAGAAGAACTTGTCTCTTGGATGGACTTCCTTGAGTAAAGTTTTCCCTTGGTGTCTCCAGGAAGGTGATGAAAGGACCCTTTTGTGAGTTGTCAGGGTAGCATATGAGATGATGTTGGGGTTCTATGTTGTCCCTTTCAACCACATGAAGGGCTGACCCATTTGATTGTTGGAGTTGCCAGATGAACCTTGTATGTTCATCTCCATCTGGTATCCACTGAGAATCCCATATAACTCTGTCAGAGTAAGAGTTTTAAGGTTCTCAGTCCTCTTGATCACCACATAATAGTGTGTCCATTGCCTAGGAAGTAAGGACATGAACTTTCTTACAATGTCTCTGTTCTCAAGAGGAACTCCTCCATCCACTAGGGTATCCACAATCTCAACATACCTGAAGTATTGTTGGGTCATGGTTTCACCTGCTTTAAAGGTGAAATTTTCAAACTGCTGCTTCAGAAGATCTTTCTTGTTCTTCTTGGCTTCAGAGGAGCCTTCATACATCAGCTTCAGTGCATCCCACAGCTGTTTAGCTGTTTTGCACTTCTTAAAACCTCTGTATACAGAGTTTGGGAGAGCAGTCTGAAGAGCAGTCATGGCCTTCCTGTCAATCTCTACTCTTTTTCTATCTTCATCTGAGTAGTTGGCCATATCTTTAGGAATCATACCAGCACCAGTAGCAGAGGGGGTGCTGGGTATGAAAGGTCCATTTTCAACAGATTCCCACATTCTTGAGTCAAGAGACCTGATGAAGCCTTCCATCCTCATGCACCAGGTGTCAAAATCATCAAGAGTGATCAGTGGGGATTTGTTCATGGTTCCAGTCTCCATATCAGTCTTTGAGATGGAAGCCATTTGAAGAGTTTAGTTTTTGTGTGTGTGAGGGATCTTAAGATGGTTAGATCTTATATCAAGAGCCTGAATGCTCTGATACCAATTGCAGGATCGTTTAAGGGTTTGAACACAATTACAACATAACAACACAATGAGGTGATTATCTAAACTCTAATCAAACAGTAAACTGGGTTAACCAAAAGTGATACAAAGAACACAAGTAAAGCAAGAGACAGAACAAGAGAATATGGTTTTCAAGGATGCAATATATTGCTTTCTCAAGTTATTTTACAAGTGTTACAAAGTATGTTAAAGATACAAGAAACTTGAAATACTTATACTACAACCTACAGCCGGCTATACTATGAAAGCCAGCTGGATACAATTGACTAGACACTAACAAAATCAATTGTAGAATCAAAAGGCATATCTGCCTTTTGACCTTGTGACTATGACATGTCATAGCTCACATCCTTATACATTATAAAAAGGATAAAGTACATAAAGTGGAAAGTTTCAAACTCAAGACCTCAATGTACAGTTACCAAAAGCATGGACCTTTTCACCAACTCTTGTAAGTTGGTGACTTATCAGAGACGCAGCGGAAAAGGTGCTTTATGGAACATACATCAGATAAAGCATGTGTACTAAAAGTCTTCGGAAGAAATCTGTCTTCATAGGGTGAAGCTTCGGAAGACTTTGTCTCTTGAAGCTTCGGAAGACTTCATGTTTGGCTTCGGAAGATATTGGTCTTGACTTCGGAAGATTTTACACTTAGAATGTTTTCTAATGTATTGTGTAAAACTTCCGAAGCATTCTTCACTTCAGTACTTAGTGCATGTTGCTGAGACACTTTGGATGTTTTGGGTTGCATCAGACTTAAGGAATCCTTACAGTATCGAAAACTTCTCTGTAACTCAATTCATATGTGTCCAACTCCTCTAAAAATTGTTGACGCACATACATCCATTTATTTTCATTAAACCCCAACCCTAAAGCTATAGATCGAAAACCACAATTACCATCGGGTCGAACATCTCGTATACGTGAAATATACTGATGAAAGATTGAAGGAATCCAATTTTTTAACCTGTTTATATTGTGTAATTGCTGATCTCCGACAATCGATGAAAAGTCATTGGTACTTTGTGACACCTTAGACGATGTGGAACGACTGTGTTGTATGACAGGCTTCTGAGACTTTACTGCTGAAGTTGTTATTCCGGTAAATGAGCTATGTCTTGGTATGTCACACGTACTATGTTGAGTGTCTAGCTTCTGCTGTTGAACCTTTAACGTTGGACGACCACAAATATCTGTTTGAATAACAGGCGTTTTTTTGTTATTTTTCCATGGATACACAATAAATGTCTTGATTACTTAATAATCATACGTGGCGTATAGGTGTCAGTGGAGATGCGTCCCACACTCATACGACCCAGGCCTATACGCCACGTATGGACCCATACGCGGCGTACAAGCCCGTTGAATGACTGATTTGACTTCGCCGGTTTTGACTTCTGAAAAGTCTATACACCGCGTATGGGTCCATACGCGGCGTATAGGCTCACTGATGTGACGTGGAATTCTTGGCATTTATGGGGGAGACCTATACGCCGCGTATGGACCCATACGCAGCGTATAGGTGGGTGTCGATTTAAATTTAAGGGTGTCTCTTTATTATGACCCTTATCAAATCGTCAACCCCTCAACAATTAGATACCAATGATTATTAGGTTAATCGAATAATATAAAATACGCATCGTATGTAAATATTGAGAAGTTATGAGTTTAAATTTTATTTTGAACAAAATGTTTGAAATTTAGTTAGGAGGTTTTTTATAGTAATCGGGTGTCCTGAAAAAAATGTTAGGGGTGTAGTTTCGTTTGGAAAACAAATATATGTGCTCAATCAAGATAACACAATAACGCATATTCTTCCGAGCATGTCCGTATATTTGTCGTTAAAAAATATTGCTAGTTATGTGAATCATGTTAAGGAATAGATGAATGTGTAAGTTATTGTTTTGTAAAATGTTGGAATCAGTTGAGATGATTAAACATTATACTTCAATTATTTTTTATAAAACATAAAAAAAGTAGTCATAGGTGTTCTCGTGGTTTTGAAGATAATTATGAGTTCTTAAATGATTCTAAAGTTTTTTAAACTTTTCTTTTTCTCTTTTAATTATATTTTCTCATAATTTTTTTAAAATATATTATGAAGGTAGTGTTTTAACTCTTTACACTTTGATTTAGTTTTGTTTTTTCATTTGATTTTTGGATCCAAATGTGTCTTTTTAATGTTGATGAGTTTTCGGTTTTATGTTCAGTTTAAGTATAATTATGTTTATTCTATTAGAGTAATAGTTGTGTTTGTTTCATTGTGGTGATCGCCACATCCTTCTCTTTGTTTTAAGATTTAAGAGGTTAAGCATGAAGCGTTATTAGTTATAAATATAAACGCTACATGGGATTTAGTTGATGTTTGAAAAGAAAATAATGCCATTGACATGAAATGGTAATTTCACATGAAATACCATGTTATGGAAGAGTGTAGAAGCACAAAGCTTGTTTGATAGCAGAGGTTACGCATAAGAGCGCATAGGTACTTGCGATGAGACATGATTTTAGTAGAAAGATTAGAATGTGATGGATTCTCTATTGATAAAAAAATTTTCACATTAGTTTGTGTTCGATCTTGTATATTTATAATCTTCTTGAATGAAAAACACATGGAGGAGACGTATATAGCTTAACAAGAAGAGCATAGTAAATGTACGAGATAACGACACAACAAAAGAAAACATTAAGTATTTTAGAAGCATTGTTGGGGGTTATATGCATCTTCCGTATATGATCTCAAGGTATGTGCATAATCCCTTTGTGGATGCACTACTAAGTATGTAATTTGGTACTCATAAATGAAAAAAAAATGATGGATTTATATAGTAATTGAGTATGATTAGTGAATGCTTATAGTCATTAGGTAATGATTGAACATGACTAGTGGATGATTAAGTAGTAATAGGGGTGTGCATGGTCGGTTTGATTAGGTTTTGGCCTAAAACCGAAACCAAAAACCGATATTTCGGTTTTTAGGTTTTTAAAACCGTTCGGTTTTTGGTTTTTTCGGTTTTTGGTTTTCGGTTTTAACTTTGTTTTCGGTTCGGTTTTTGGTTTTCTTCGGTTTTACCTTTTGTGCTTCAAGTTTTAGAAAAAAATTGTTTTAAAGTAATGAATTTAAGCTAAAAACATTGGCCTTACATTATTTTGTTTATCTCTAAATATAATCTATATATTTATATAATTTAGTTGACATGAAAATTAAATGCAATACATAAAATATAAGAACAATATATTCAATAAAACATTTTCATCTATCAATTCAAATAAAAAAATTAAATATTATTCTTGAAACCTAAATATTTAATCACTTTTAGATAAGACAAGTTAAATAAATAACTAATAAACTAATAATTTTTATAACTATATGATTACACCTCTAAATTTACAAGTTTAATTATATGGTTTCGGTTTGGTTTTTTCGGTTTTTGTTACAAGCAAAACCAAAACCGAACCGAAAAATTCGGTTTTTAAAAAATCATTAAACCAAACCGTCGGTTTTCTAGCGGTTTCGGTTTTATCGGTTCGGTTGCGTCGGTTATTTTGGTTACGGTTCGGATATTTCGGTTTTTTACTCACCCCTAAGTAGTAATAGGGCATGATTAGATAAATGCAACTCATGGACCTCGTTTAGTTATGGAATTGTCAAATGGTATGCTAGAAAGTGCTATAATATTTTGACCAAGTTTAAGAAGACATAACACAAAATTCTTTGATAACATAACACATTTGTATTATAAAAAATAAAAAAAAGGATAGTTGAGTTTACAATGGTGCACCACAAGTCCATACGTTGTAGTTGTAGTATTGTAGAAGTGATAATGTAGTCTCTTTGCTTATAAATCATAAAGCCTTAGAAGGATGGAAAATTTTAAATTTAGAATAATTACATCACAACCAACGCTTTATAAAATTTAAATTGTTTATCCTTTTGTTGTGTGACTTGCACAACCATAATATTCTTTTGGGACATTAGAAGGATAGAGGGTCAAAGTAAATAATGAAAAAAGGTGAGTGCTATCATTTGAACATTACTTCAATTTATTTAGAATGACTCATAATCTTTTCTATTATTTGTTACAGTGGGTTAAACTCGCGTGGTGCAGTAAGGGTATAAATATTTTTAGAACTTTGTATCTTTAGCTAACTTTTTTTTATTGTGCTAACCAATTATTTAAACTAACTGATTCAAGAGGGTTTAACCAAGAATAACTTGTACTGTCATTTCAAAAACCAAAAATACATTTTTACCAAGTAGGCTTTATGTTTAGTGACATATAAGAAGACATGCACATGAAACTCAACTCATTTTCTTTTAACATCGAGAAAATATCTCCTTATATAGGACATTAATATTGCTTTGATTTTTCTACGCAACTGATGCGGGATAGAAACATTGATTATAGTTTTTGTTTAGGAACAAATTTGTATGTGTAACTATTTGTGCATCAACTTTTATATGAAATACAACCACATAGTTCTTACATGTCAACGTATGAGCAATAATGTATGAGATCGCACGATGCGACGGTGTATAAAAATTTGTAAAGCTTTGTATCTTTGACTAACTCTTCCTTATTATGCTAACATGTGATTTAAAACTAGACCGGGCCGACCAGTTTAACTGACAACTGCTGGTACGACCGATTGAAAAACCAAAATAATTATTACCAATTTGGTTTAAAGTTTAATAACTTATAAGAAGGCATGTGCATAAAATACAACTCCTCTTTTAACTTAAAGTAAATGGCTCCTTTATAGGAGTTGGGTATTATTGCCTTAATATCTATACAACCGTTGTGGGATATAAAATTTTTAAAGTTTTGGTTAGGAAAAATATTATAAATATAGTATAGATTTGTGTATCAACACATGTATGAAAAGAAACATGTATCTTACGTTTCTTAAAATTTTAAAGAAATAATCAAATTGTCCATCTCAAATGCTTTCGTGCTACGTGGTAAGATAACGCTCACTCCAGTTAATTACATTTAATGTTAGAAAACCGAACCGGATTAGCCAGTTTGACTTGTTCAAACCAGAAATCTCTAGTGTCAACTATGTATTCGACCGGCTTTAATGAGCCAATCAGTTATTCTCAATCCCATTGGTTATTCTCAAACCCGATGAACCAAAATCAAACCATACTATGTGAACCAGAGTTCAGACAAGAAACTCAAAATAAAACGAGAATTTCAAAAGTTCGATTGCATAATAAATTACGAAACATCAACTTTTTCTTCGCCATGCACCAAAAGTACACAACACCACCCACCATAAGCGCGCATCATTTCACGTTTCTCATAGGTATTATGGACCCATTTTATAATAGTTAAATCATCCTTAGCTTTTTTGCTTGGCTGCGGGATAGAAATAATTAATTATCAGTGAGATGAAAGTGTAGATGATGAGTTAGTTATTTATCCATCAACACTTGCATCAAATGCAGTTATTTTTTTAAGTGTCTTAAACTTCTAAGGAAATTACAAAATTATCCATCAAATGCTTTATAAAGTAAAAGTAAGTACACCAACACTATACAACGGGATAAATCTTTCTAACTCTGTAGATAGTTGTATTCAATAATTTTATATTAAATCATAATTGGTATAAGAGAATAGTTAATATTCTTCAAGATCTTAAATGCCGACGTACAAACTTCGTCTCTATTGTAAATCTAAATTTTTAGGATTTGAAGTTGATAATAAACACTAATTGATTATTCTAGTAAAATATCAATAAACTTTTATAAACCAAATAAACTAAATTTATAAAATTTAAAAAATGCTTCAGACTTAAAACATGGTGTATCTACCATGTTAAGGGATACTCAGGGAGACCGAGTTCAAACCCAACTATACAAACCGACAATGAATCAGAAAAAAATCAAAAAAGAAAAAAATAACACTTAACATTTTAAGTAAATTGATCTTTTTATGGCTTTGCACAACAAAGGATGCAGATCATGAGCTTATTTTCCCTCAAGTTCATGTATTTTTTTCTATAGGTATTAAACTCTTGTTATGCTTTTTTGTTTGATCAAACTGGGATAACAAACGTATTTTATATTACTATATAGAAGGATAAAATTGTAAATAACAAGTTTTTATGTATAATTATTTGTATTAAGTGCAATAACATTAAATTTACAATCTAGTCCAAAAACTTGTAGTACATATTTCCAGGTGTAAACCTTCAACCACTAAATCATCTTACAACAACGGTTGTTAAGATCGGATCGGACCAGTCGGTCCGACCGATTCGGCCGGGATTCGGTGCCTGGTCCGGTCCGGTCTGGGGTGAGTCGTTTTTGGTAGTTGAACCGGCCTGTTCTACCCAAACCGCTGGTCGGACAGGGAAAACCGGACCGGTTCGGAGTGGATTTCCTTTTTTTCGTTTTAATAAGTAAAAACATGGTGTTAAACCATAAATTAATAGCAAAAAAACGGCTTCACGCGGACCCGGTTTATTTCGAACGGCATTCGTGCGTGGGCGACCCAAATCTTCCAGCCAGAAACCCGTTTTTGCACCCCCCCTGCGCGCGGGTAGGTCATAGTGTAAAAGGTATCATAAAAACATTCAATACCTTTCATTTTGTTATCACATATAAACACATAATGTTTCATTTGTTACACCAATATGGGACAAGGGTGTTAGAGAGACTCCTTTTCACACCTTAATTTCCAACAAATATTTAATTACATATTTACATATATAAGTATAATTAAAATATAGTTAAATCCGGTCCAACGGTCCGACCACCAAACCAGTAAAACGTCCAGTTCGACGTCCGATCCGGTTCTGAAAACATTGGAGTAAACATTACTTTAATTACACATCAAAGCACTTAATACGAGTTAGGTCATTGAATAGAAAACTAGTCTTAATAGCAATTAAATAAATAACCGCTCACTAATAAAATAGTAATTAAATGTCAACGTCACGAATTTAAATTATCTTGTTACCTTCGATCTATTGTTGTATCTAACAACATAATATTTTTTTGTCTATCGATTGTCTTTTTTCTACACATCCGTATATTATTTTTTCTTATAAAATGGTATTATAAAATACTCAAACTAATTTTTCTCTCCTATTAAAAATAATTTTATTAACTACCGTTTTTATCTCATTTTGATTTTTTAAAATCAAGTTATCCTTTTAAAATAGATTTTATTAAGGAAATTTAATCCCATCAATTTATTAAATTAGATATAATAAAAAAAAACTAAATTTTATATATTATGAAATTTTCTAAAACACTAAACCTTATAAATAAAGTCTTACTAAAACAACCAAAAAATCACAAACCAGAGTTTTAAATAAACAAGGTTTTTATAAAAAAAATTATAAAAAAATTCTTAAGATGAAGGTTTTAAAATGAACCTATTTGGATAAGAGCGTTAAAAAATAGTATAATTATTTTATTTCTCAAGCTATTATATATATAATTTTAACCGTATCTTATATTATAATACAATATATTAACTTTTATTGTTTATTACTAACCATAATGCATTTAATAAATAGTTTTTAGCCTATCTATCTATCTCTCTCTCTATCTATCTATATATTACTAAAAAAACTAAAATAAGACGTGATACAATTGTAAACCCAATTATACTAACTTTCACATTTCTATTTATTAGTAATAATAATATTGAATACTAATAATATTACTCGTACTATTTTTAAATTAAAAAATATATAATTTAATAAATTAAAATCTTATTTTTATTTAAAACACACTTTTTAAAAACAAAAGCTTGATAAAATACAATATACAACGACCTCTTTTTTTAAGAAAGTTCATTTTTCTTAAAACAAGATATCTAAAAACCACAATTCTTTTATAAAACATACATTATTATTTATCTATTTAAAGTAGTTATTTATACGTACCTATAATCATATTTTATCTTAAGCATTTTTTATAATTCATAAATAATTATTATTAAATATTTAATATTTTATTTATTTAACATGTATAATAAAATAAAATAATTTTATATAATTGAATAATTGTAATCATGTATCATGAAATCAGCAAAAGTCGCTTGTTCTTTTGGGGCATTGTGTAAAGCATTATATGAAACTGCCATCAAATATGATGTAATTATATATTTATATCCACATTTGCTTTATTTAATACATTAAGCTTACCATCTCTAAGATTTGATATTTTGTAATAGTTTAAAAAGTAAATTACATGAATGACCGTTACGGTTTAGAGCAGATTATGGATTTAACATCGTTAACTGTAGGGTCATCTTTAAAAGCAAATTATATAATTAAATACTTTATTTATAAAAAATTTAAGTTTAAAGACCCAATTCATAATTTATTTGAAACCATAAAGACGATTCGTGTAACTTACTCTAGTTTGAATAATCGTATTATGTCAGTCATGAGGCCATGTTATACAATCGGCTTATATTATCTTTTAAGTTTGACTCTTAGGAGTATAAACCGTTAGTTTTTTGGGTTATTTTATTTGTGTGTAATAGTGTATATGCATTTTATTTGTATTTGCATAAAAGCAAAAGCCGATTCTGAAATGGATCGAACGGAACAAAAATTATTTAAATATATAAAACTCCACCATCATGTTTTGAATTATTTATCACAACATAAGCTTTAAACAATAATTAAGAATAAAAAAAATAAAGGCCTTTGCACAAATCATTCCTAGTAATCATGTTAAAAATATCATTTAAAGTCATTTGCTTTAGTGGGCTACTTTTTCTTTATTGCATGGAATTAAAAAAAAAGATGGTTATAGGATAAGATAGAAAGTCGTCGGTTACTCGTTATACGACAAACTTGATTTTAAATAAAATTTATATTTAATTATAAATAAATTTACGTGAAAATTAGTAGAGGATTTTAAATGAAGTGAAAGTACATGTGACAAGTGGAGTGATGATATTATTTATCATTCACAATTTTCAGTGAGTTACAAAATTTAAAAGGGTCCCAATATACATGCATCATATATTTAAATCGACACCCACTTATATGTTTCGTATAGTCGCATGACATCATACGCGACGTATATGGTCGAATATACTAAAAACAAGAAATTTAAAACGTTGTCAAAGAACTATACATCTTATGTAGCCCTATAGATCTCCTATATAACAAATATAAGACTGTACGACGCATATGATAAATTTTGACAATGACTACGAGAAAAAATTCAAGAAGTTATCAGAGAGGTTATACGTATCGTATAGAATTATATTACCTCTTATACAACGAGTATATGACTACTACAACCCGTATAGAATTTTGAGTGTTAAATATAATTTTGGGGTGTATAATCCACACCCACTTTAAAAGCGTCACAACATAGAGACATTAAATAAAATATTACAATTTACTTGACTATATATCTTGGATACAAGAACCATAAGATAACTAAAACAATATATGTGATTTGGATGATATCTATACTTATTAATAAACAATAATTTAATGCCACGTGTTGTTTTTTAGGCTTTCAATAATTTAGTTTTCCGTTTAAAAATGGATCTATCTTTATTATTAGTCATAACTAATTTGAATACAATTAATTATTATTATAATTACCAAGTGAGTTTTTTCCTTAAATAATATATATAAAATATTTATTTACCATAATAGGTGTTTAAAAAAATATTATTTTCTCAATATAATGTTATTGATTAAACTTATTTCACATTAAAATAAAATTATTTAATAATATTCAAGTACAAAGGTTAATAAAATTATAAACCATTTGGTTTATATGTCGTAACAAAAAGTTTCTCTAAAACATTTTAGTTTATTTTAATTAACTCGGACTTAATTTTAAATCCTTTTTTACATAGAAAAGTTTAAAAAATTACTAAAATTTTGTTTCAATTTCACAAAAAAGTAGGCACATTTGTTTTTTATTTTTTTAAATATGTATTTTTTGAAAATGTTTTTAAGTAGCTTAAAAGATATAATAAGAAAAACCATTTTAACAAAAAATGCATTCACTAAAATTATTTTATATAAATATCATGACAAAAAAAAGTTAACGGTTTATTTTTATTTTATTTTATGAATTATAAATATAATCCTCAATTATCGATGACATGTATATTGCTAATAAACTACGAGCAACAATTAGGGGAGAAACGAATTACACCGTCTCGTGAGGCACTCGAGACCGACTCACTAAAAACTCTACTTAAACTTAGTTTAAACAAGCTCGAACTCATATAACGACTCATTTAATAAATGGTTTTAAGCCCGAGCTTCATATGTCGAGATCGAGCCGGCTTGCAAGGCAAAACTAACGTTGTATGCATATGATGTTATTTTTATCTTTTTTGTATATACTTATATAAATGATTGTTACTATGTATAAATTTATGTTTAAAACAATTATCTAATATATATATCATTATTTAAAAAAATTACATAAACCGTTTACTTTCATAAAAATAACTTTTCCATATAAGAACATGTATTTTATAAATAGACTTTAGAAAATACCGATAAAAAGTATTAATTTTTTATGAGAAAATATTATTGAAAAAAACATTCATAAAAACAACTATAAAACATTTTTCAAAATCATGTGTGTTTATGATGGTCAAAGAAGAAGAACCAGAAGATGTGAGGTCTCACAATTTTTTTAGTTTTATTTTTAATTCTTAGGGGCATTTTAGTCTTTTTATGAAAGAATTAACAGAAAAACTAACGGTGTTAAGCTTTTGGATACAAATGGATATAAATCATATGGCAATTTTAAAACCGCAATGATGCAAGTGGTTAAAATGAACAAACATCAGAAATGCAAATGGTAATTTACTCTAAATTATAAGTTACTAGTTAATATTTAATAATTATACAAATAATTTTTTGAGATAAAATGTGATTAAAATACTATAATTAACTACTTTAGGTAATAAAACAACAATGTTTTATTAAAATTAACTGATTGAGTTATTATACCCTTATTTTTACTAAGGAATTGTTACATGATTTCTCACATACTTCTTAAGTTCAAGCCTATTGTATAAATAAAAAAATAAAATTACGTCACTAATTACAAAATTTTAAAACTGTATTTTAAGCAACATCATCAATAATCAAAGTTACATATTCAATTACGCAAACCAATTACCAAAATCATATTCAATTACAATACTAAAAAATCAATACGTAAAAATTGTTAAGTAAAAATAAAGGTAAAATAGTTATTGAATAAGTTAATTTTAATAAAATGGATAATTATATAATTGGAAGTTTTCAGAACACTATATATGTATTTAACTTTTGATTTGAAAAAATATACAATTAAAGATATTAATAAGAAGTTAAGAACTCGACACCTAACCGACCATTATAACCAAACGTGCATCTCATGCTGTTGAAAATCAAAACAAGCCACAAATTACATTAACAAGTTGGTTTTAAAAAACTTGTAACCATCTCGCAAACATATAATTATGATATCAATTATTATTTTACTAGGTGAGATTCACATGTATTATAACAGTGTTACTTTCAGACCCCAAACCGATGATTTATGTTAACGTATAATCAAAGACTATTCTTACCACTGACCACTATGGTTATTGATACTTGTACATATACATATACAAATATTTCAAGCAATTGTAATGAGTTGTTGACATTCCTGAATATATAATGAATTTTAGAAGCTAATCAGATGAGGGAGAAAGATAAATGTCATCCACAAAAATGACACATGATGGATATAGTGTTGGAATTTTTGAAATAAAATAATTATATTATATATTTTTATATAATTATTTATTTATTTATTGGTTTAAGTTCTTGTTTTGTAACGTACTATAACGTGCTCAAATTGAAGTTAAGATGAATTAGATATAAATGCTTGAAGTTGAGTGGTCGGAATGAAGAAAAGTAAAACTTGGATGATTATGGTAGGAAATTTTTGCAATTTATTGCATAATGTTAATAAAACTATGTATTGATTAACATGAATGTTTTATGTTTTGGCCAAGTCTTTTTAATAAATATTATGAATGTTTATTATATATAATGATTTTTATTAAAATTGATATTAAACATGTCATAAATAAAATAAGAGTTTAATTTGGTCTTATAAAACATTTAATAAATCAAATGACAGTATTGGTTGTGAGTAATAAAACTCATATTAATGTAAAGTTTTTAGCATTAGTATATAACTAAACTCATGATGAAAAGAAAAAAAGAGAAGAAATTTTTTTTTATTCTTTTTAGATTCAACAAGTTTTATAGAAATTCAAAAAGGAACACTTTCTAAGTTATTCTTCATATACTATCATCTTTAACAAATTTCCACATATCATAACACATATTTTACCCCGTGATCTCTCAGACCGAGACACTCTCCGGCTATACATAGTGTTTTGTCTGTTGTACCCTGGGAAATAGATGTGTTGTCTTGAGTAGAGACGCAAAATCTGTTTTGAGGGACCCATGTCTACACGATCCTCAGTCACAACTGTCAATATTTTGTTTGTTAATTGTTGCAGTCAAGGGGTATATTTGAAGATTCGAACGCGATGAACACTCATGTCAAGAATACTATATGAAAACTCGTTGGAGTATATACTTAAAACAGATGTTTGTATTAAGTTTAGTACATAAATATTGTTTATATTTATTTTCTAGTCGTATTTGTAAACGGTATTATACTAGAATTTTTCCCATGGTTAACGAGTGTATCGTTAGATTAATATTTATAAAAGTAAACCTACTTACTACATATAATCATTGTTTTATTATAATAAGATGAAAATAAATGTCTCATGTTTTATTTTTCAAAACTGGTCCGGGCAATAACCAAACCGATTAGTCAAAACTGGCTTTTATAATAATTGGTTCGAGTATAAACCTGCTTTGGGTGTTGCGAATGTGAAAATCTATCATATAGAACCGCTTAGTTATGAGCCGTACCGGTTAAAACAAAAGAAAAACGGTTTTATTTTTTTTTTTAATTTGTTAATAAAAAGAACAAACAAAAATTTTCATATGACATTATAATGTACACCTTTTTGTGTATCATCATTCATAAGTATACAAACCATGAATACAATACTGCATATTCTTTTCAAACCTTTCAACCGAAGTTTTTTGTTTTACATCTATACTCTTAGGGGTGTTTGGTTGAAATGAATGAAATAAAATGAAATGAAAATAAAAAACTAATATAATTTTCAAGTAAAAGTTTGAGTAAGTAATAAAATATAAAACCTAATAGAATGTTTCATTTCAAATTCCTTTGCTTGTGAGATTTCAAAATCCTTCTATCTAAAGAGGGAATTTGAAATTCTACAACTATTTCATTGGGTTTTACATTTTATTACTCACTCAAACAAAATTTTATTTGAAAATTATATAAGTTTCTTAATTCCATTCAATTCCTTTTAACCAAACACTCCCTTGTTCAACATTGTCCAATCAATCTTTTGTTTAAGTAGATGCAAATTTCGTATTTGAGTTTTATTTGCTTTATTTTTTTTGTTTTTTTAGAGAGTCGGAAAATGTTGTGATCAAACCAATTCACTAATACTAATTTATAGTAGTATATGGGTGTAAAATGATCAATGAAACAAGTTTAAACCGTTATATTGCCATTAAAAATATCTTTTTTTGAAGGGTAACGATAATAACAAGTCATTAACCAATTACAAAAATCAATTACATCCCCAGTTGAACTATTTAACACTTCTAACCAGGTACAAACTAATAGTTAGGATTGGTTAGAAACTATTCTACAATAGCGGTCATTAATTGTTACGGGTTGGTTAATCGGTTAAATTATGCACCTATAGATTATCCTCACAAATAGAGGTGTACAAAAAAACCAGTTCGAAATAAATGTTGTTAAAAAACAGAACCAGTTTGAAAAAAAATCCACTTTGAACCAAACCGATTCCTAGCCTGACTCGAATCGGTAGTTTGTATACTGGTTTGGTAGCCCAACACATAAATTAAAAAAACGGTTAAAACATGATAAAAACCTGTTTACAAACCCGTCCAAACTGATTTGAGATTTTTTTTTTCTGAAAATCCGGTTTGAAACCGAACTGGTTTGTACATATGCAAAAAAACCGATTTGTACATTGCAAAAGAGACGGTCCAGTTTAGAAACCAAACCGGATTAACAAAAAAACCGGCTTGTACACCGATTTGGATAGTTGGACCGGTGTGTTATGTTGTTATATGTAGACATGGGCAAACCGGGTTTTGGGCCGGACCCGGAACCGGGTTCAAACCGGGTTCGGTCCGGCCGGTTTTTTTTTTGAACCGGGTATGGGTGAACCCGGGTTCGGGTACGGGTCAGGTTAGGCAAACTTAAAACCCTACCCGGCCTACCCGGTTAGGGTCGGGTACAACCGGGTTTTTTTTTTATAATTGCTATTATATTAATATTATTAGTAGTATTATTATTATTATTATGATTGCTATTACTATTATTATTATTATTACAATTATTATTATTATTATTATTATTATTATAACAACATTAAAAAAACATCTATAACTCATTAATTTATTATTTATTTATTAAAATAACTTAAAAAATACATTAACGAATCAATAACTAATCGACTATTTTCTTCGAGAGGCTTCATCAAATGCTAATTCTTCGTCGGATATACCAGAAGATACTCCTTCTTCTACCTCTTCATCATGTACTTTACATTCGATTGCAATTTCGTCTTCAAGATTTGTTTTGTCTTGTATACGATCCATCGCGTCTAAGTGGTCTTTTAAACAAATGCACATCTCCACCACTTCCGGAGTTAATCTTGTTCTCCGTAATGATAATACCCTGCCACTAAAAGAAAACGCAGACTCCGAAGCTACCGTAGAAGCTTGGACGCTTAGTAAATCACGGGCCATAGCGGAAAGAATTGGAAATTGGGATTCATTTCCTTTCCACCAAGCCAAAATATCAAATGCATGATAATCTTGAGTACTCATAGTTGAAATAAAATTCGTCGTACTATATATACCAAGTTCGCTTGTTGGGGCGTTACCCCTTTGACGTTTAGCCGTCACATCCCGAACAACATTCAACATAGTCATAACGGGGTCTTTAAACGAGGTACTAGCACTTGAGGTTGATTCTCTTTGTGTAGTTATATTTACGTTAGGTCCATATTTATTTAAATAAAAATTATAAATAATTTTCAAACTTTTATTAAAAACTTCTTTTGCCTCGGTTGAAAAATTAGGGTTTTCGTCATGTATATCCAAATTGTCATTTATCTCGTCTATTAAACATTCTACCCCCGCAACATTTAAAAAAAGATTTAAAGCAGCGGCACAAGTAGAAACGGGTGGTAACTCAAGAAAATATTTTTTAAACTTGTCTTTCATTGGTTCCATCATTTCTCTAAACATACTATTTTTATTTTGAAAATTTTTAAAATTCAAAGCCATGAAATATAATTCTTGAAGCACCGAATAACTAGTGGGATAATAAACTCCCGATAATTTTGTAGTTGAGTTTTTAAACACCTCAAGAAATTCAGATAAATGTTCAATATTTTTCCAACCCAAATCCGGAAAACAGGTCGGCTTCGCAATTATCCGAAAGACTATTATGAAAAGCTTTTAAAGTGCCTTTTTGTTTTAAAACACAATCAAACATATGACAAGTCGAATTCCACCTAGTAGGTACATCCCAATTAGGCCCTAAAAATCTAGATTCTGTATCTTTACAAAGTTGTTTATAATCTTGATATCTTTTTCTACTTTTTTTAAAAATGTCGTGTAACATAAATCGAAAAGCTTTTATAAAGCTATCAACAAATGTACGGATAGACCATCTTGTACTACTAAATTAATAATATGTGCAACACAACGAGTATGAAAAAAATCACCGTTTGCAATCGGAAGATATTTTAATTTTAATTTTTCAACCGCGATTGTGTTGTTGGAAGCGTTATCAAATGCCATTGAAAATATTTTATTTTGTAAATTAAAAGTAGTTATTACATTATCCAAAAAGTAAAATAAATACTCTCCGGTGTGTGGATACGGAAATAGATCAAATGCAATCATACGTTTCATCATTTGCCATGAATTGGGATCTACCCAATGAGCGGTGACGCAAAGGTAGGATTCGGGCAAACTGTGTGGCGCCGACCAAACTTCACTACTTAAGTTTACACCGGTATTTAAAATTTCAAATAATACAATTAAATCATTTTTTGCTTGCTTTCACAATTTTAAACAATAACGTCTAAGTGTAGTACGACTTACGTGAGTGTAACGAGGTTGAAGCGTCTCTCGAATTAAGTTGGTTAACCGAGGGTTGTCGAAGTGATTGAAAGGCAAAGCTTCTTGAATCACGAACTTTGTCATTCGATCTCGAACCTCATTAACGTTGTAATTAAAGATTCCACCGTCTCCACTCAATTGTGTTTGTTGCGAATCCGGATTACTTTTCAACGACTTACAAAACTTCTTGGTAATGTGTTTGTTTAAAGTCGTGTTAGAATCTTTAGCAAGTAAAGCTCCACAAAACTTGCAACGAGCCTTTACAGATCCGTCACTCAACTCAACCATATCCCAATTGCACCAAACATCCATGTTACGATTGTGTGAAAGAACACGAACGACGGTTGGAGAGTTCGATGAACCTTGACCAACGGAAAATTGAGAGTGAGCCATATTGAGATTTGAGAATAAACGAGAGTATTCTTTGCGTTTTTTGCGTATGTTTTTTTGTGTTTGAAGCTTGGTTACCTTACCATATCAACCCACACCTATTTATACTTATTTTAGAGGCAAAAACAACAAAAAAAACGGTCAAATTTCGTCCCCAACGGCTAGAAAAAAAAAACGGTCGAAACCGGGTCCAACCCGGGTTCAACCGGTTCGGGTCCGGTTCCTATGATTTCCAAACACCCCAACCGGGTTGAAACCGCCGGTTTTTTCCGGGTACGAACCGAGTACACCCGGTATCTGGTTGTACCCGGACCCGGGTTCGGTTCGGGTACACCGGGTCGGGTCCGTACCCGATTTTTATGTGCATGTCTAGTTATATGTAACTTCAATTACAAATCTTAATTGTATCGGGCCTATTGGCCCATACATGAAACCCACCATCATATGTGATAATGTCATCATGTGACATCTGTGACCGGTTGCCTATGTAGGGGTGTGCAATAAATCAAAATAATCAAACCGCAATCGAAATAACCGACGCAATCGAACCGAAAAACCGAAGCCAATAAGAAACCGACGATTTGGTTTGGTGATTTTTTAAAAACTAATTTTTTCGGTTCGGTTTTGCTTGTAATGGAAACCGAAAAAACCGAACCGAAAACGTAAAACTGAACTTGTAAATTTAAAGATGTATTAATACACTTATAAATATGACTAGCCTATATTTTAGTTATTTAACTTATGCTATTTAAAATAGTTAGATATATAGGTTTCGAGAATAATCTTTAAATTTTTTTGTTTGACAGATTTAATTATTTTATCGAATCTTTTCTTATAGTATTTTATTAACTGTAATTAACTTTAATGTTAAGTAATCTTAAAAATCGATAGATTATGTTTAAATATCAACAAAATGATGTAAACCTAATATTTTAGCTTAATTTTATTACTTTGAACCAAATTAAAAAAAAACTTGAAACCCAAAAACAAAACTAAAAAAATCGAAATTGAATCGAAACGGATGTGAAACCAAAACCTAAAAACCAAAAAAACTAAAACTGAACAGTTTTAAAAATATAAAAAACAAAATATCAGTCTTTGGTTTCGGTTTCAGGTTAAAACCAAACCAAACCGACCATGCACACCTTTGGGGATGAAATAATAAAAGCAACTACACATAGGGTCACATTAGAAAATACCAAATAGTCCAGGGGCTAAAATGCAAATCAATCAACTGCAAGTGGTATATAAACGCCAGCAATATCTTCGAGTAGCTTCTTCTCTTCGAGTCGTTCGTTCAATCCCCAAAATCTACGTCGACGGGGGTTTCAATCAAACCTAATCTCTTATCGCCGACGTCTTTCTCTATCGATATTATCTTCACCGGAGTTATTATTAATCGACGGAGAACATATTCTGTTCAATTAAAGGTACAATCAATCTTAAATTAGGGTTTCAACATTTCATCATTATGTAATAAGATTCTTGCTGGATTCGTTGAAATGTAACTCGTTTTGTTTGGGATAATTGTTGAATTGAAGAAATGGAATGAGATTAGATGAAGGTGTGGAGTTGTTAGTTATGTACTTATGTTGCAGTTTTGAAGTAATGAATGTTGAAGAATTGATAAATCATTGGGTTTCTAGATTGCTTATTTTGACATATGTTTGATGTTCATGTTGGTGGTTATTGTAGGTATCGTGGTTGTTTTCTGTTTCACATTATTATTGAAGTTTTCTGCTTCGAGGTGTTTTTATTGAACTGTGTTTTTGCATATGATGCATGAAACTTTTATTTTGATATCATTTGATGCAATTGATTTGCTATAGACTGAAAAAAAACTGTTTTGTTGCATAACCCGGTGAAGAAAATAGTACCAAAACGTGGAAGTCTTTTGGTGTGATGAACCTTTTCTATTGTTATCGATGTTTTCTATGAAATCGTGTTATGAAGTTAGAAATTTGACTAGGTATGATATTTACTTGATGCCTATGGCTTTCAGGGTAATATGTGTTTTGGTTCTTCTTCAAAATTAGTATGTTTTATTGCTGAACGCGTCCAGAGTGGTAAAAACATTTTTTTTAATGTTGACACGTTAAAATTTATGGGTAATACGATGAGGTTGTAAGTTGTAACTTGTAAAGTTTCATTTTTATGTCAGCAGTCTATCTGTTTTTATAATTGTAGCTTTATCCGCTTAGTGATTTGCTGGAGAAACAGAAAAATTTTATTTTTATTCTGAGGGTGCGTCCTGCCAAGTGTTCTGTCGAAGACATCAATGGAAAAATACCACCTTGGAGCTTTTTAATTGAACAATATAATTAATAATATGGTCATGTAAAATCCATGTAATTCATCACCTTCTTGTTTTTACTTTTATGTTTGTCATCTCATTTCACTAAATTCTTTATGAGTTCAATATGATTGGATACTTTAAAAGTTTATGGCCTAATTTGGAGAATTTATCAGGTCAGCATCTCAAGATGTTCTCATTGAATGCAAGTGTGGTTCCGAGCTCCACCTCCCAACTTGGTATGATTACTTTAGGATACTGACATCTCATATTTTATATCACCTTATGAAACAATTGTTGGAATTTGTTTTGTTGCATACTATAAAGCTCCAAAATGACTGACGTTGGGGTTGTACAATGTTGATATTTCATTCACAGCAAGGTCAGAATTACCTAAAGTTGGGCAAATCAAGTCTAGTAGTCTTTGCTCCTTGCCACTCAGACCACTTACCACACAGCCTGCAACATTTGGAGGAAAAAATAAAATTTTATCAAGGAATTCTGCTGCTTTTATCTGTGCTGCAGCTCTGGTGAGTTCAGTTTCATATTTTCATCACCTGTCACATATTATTCATTTCTAAATTGTTTTGTGCTGTTGGCAGTTATATTATATCATTAGCAAGATATGTTATGTTACTCTAATATGTATAGAAGAAAGTGAAACCATTTATTGATTTTTGCATCTCCTATGCAGAATGCTAGGATGGGTGCAGAGCAGACTCAAACCGTCACACGCCAGTCATCAACAATCACCATTGCTCCTATTCAAGGTCAGATATATATATATATATATATATATATATATAATATATATATATATATATATATATATATATATATATATATATTTAGTAATGCACGCCTATATTGAGTTTTTTGTTTCTTTGGCATGAGAAATTATGAACCAAAGTTTAGTTTATGTTCATCAGAATCTTGTTGGTCCAACTTTTATCTTGGATCTTATGGCCTTTGTGGTAACCTGGTTTTGAGGCCGCTGAACTGCATTTCTTTGGTTTCCTTCTAATAATATTGTCAAAAATAGCAGATTTTTCATGTATCAAACAAGTTAACCCTCGAACTGGATGCTCGTAGGGGAAAGACGCATATAAACCCTCCAATTTTACCTCCACCTTTTCACGTCACGTTTGTACAAAATTGCCTTTTAAAAAAGTAATATGTTAGAAGTTAGAACCCGATCATGATATTTCACTCTTAGTCAAAAATTAGCTGTCTTGTAAAAGAGTAGTTTCCCTATAAGCTATAATAAGACTAATCATTTGCTTATGTTTTGTTGTCTGCCAATAGTTCTGAATATCCTTTTTATCTGGAATTTGGAAACTGAGGTTGTGTTATGTCATTATCTGGATTCATGTTGGTTAAGATCATTTCTGACGATTAACTGGAAAACAGGGAAGGAGAAGTCTCCCGACCTTGATGACGGAGGGACTGGACTACCACCACGTGACGATGATGGAGGTGGCGGCGGCGGTGGAGGAGGAGGTGGGTGGTCATCCGGCGGGTTCTTCTTCTTTGGGTTTCTTGCGTTTCTAGGGTTCTTGAAAGATCAAGAGAAAGAGGGGACTTACAGGGATGATAGGTGAAGATGTGAACTAGATTCTTTCAGAATATTCAAATATCATTGGCAAGTTAGTAGCTCCCATGATGGTTTAAAGCAAAATGTTATAGATTGAAACCCTAGTAATTCTATTGTGAATTTTAATGATGAGATATATGACACACACATTCATTTGAATATTTCACCCATTTGCAGTTTTTCTTCGTCCTCATTGTGATACCTACATTAAAGTCCTTAACCATGAACTTCTACGTTGTATCCCAAATATCAAAACTTTTATGTCGTATCCCAAATATCGAATGCAGATAGGCGTCAACAACGAATTGGAAATCGGAAAGCATAAGTACGATTAACTAAAACTAATTAGATTGGAAAGCGTAAGTATGATTAGTAAAAACTAATAAGATTTACATGTATCGCAAGGTAAAAAAACATTAATAAAAAAGCAACCTAAAATTGTAGTTGAAAATTTAAAACAAAGTCGTTTTAAACACGTAGTTTCTTACTTTCTTTAGTTTTTTAACACTCTGAAATGAAGTTTGATGAAAGCATAGTAGTTTGAAAATATATATATTTGCTAAAAAATATAGTTTGTTATATAACTATTATGTAATTTTATTTAAATACTTATATAATCTGAAAATTAATATTATATAAACTAAACTTGAAATTACACAAGTACTAAAGATAACATATTATATATTAAAAATTGATTCTCATTGCTTGGCGAATTAAGAATCTAGAGAACATCTTCTTTTGTTGGTTGTATTCGAATGATCCCAAATCATTATCAGAATCATCTTCTTTTATTGGTTTTTAGAAGGTTTTCTCGGTGCATAGAAGGTTTTTCATACGACTAGCGGAGAAGGTAACTATATGACGGTGTGCTGATTTGGCATGTGGGGATGCATACATTGTGACATAATAGGGTTCGAAATATAACCTATTCCGTATAATGCACAATGAACCTAAGGGCACGAGTTTTCAACACACTCAGTACTCCCACACGAATTTGATATTTAGTTAATTTTAAGTAGTAATATTAATTTAACAATGTAATTAGACTTTTTTTTCTTATAACTTGAAATATTCATTTTTTTTTTCAAAGATATATTGTATCGCTTAATTTTTATCCTCTACATTCGAATATAAATTTTATTCAAACTAAATTATTTTTTAAATAAAGTACTCTTATATTATGAGTCATTTTCAAATCTTATTGGCACTTTGCATGTGTGTTGATAAAGTATTTTTTGGCCTAAAAACATGAAAATAAACAATTTAATTTGATAATGACTTGATTTTCAATAAAATTTATATTATAATTTAAGAAAAAGAATATAAACAATAATGTGGTTAGATTTTAGAAAACTAAACATGACAGTTATTATAAAAATAAAACTGTATGTTATATGAATTATTGAATAAAAAATGCCATTTATGAAATTTGTTATCACCAACCCCACATTTCTATATCATATTATTTGCTTTATTGCCATGCCTTTTTCTTTGATGGTTTCATATGCCATAAAGACATCTAACCCATCGATATTAAGTATAATATTTCAGGAGAATTATAATTATATATATCCTTCTCTTTACAAAAAAAGGAAAAAGAAAAGAAAGTTACATGTCTTCGGAAAACATAAATTTCAATGTATAAAATATAATGTTTTTTTAAGCATGATTTTAAGAAATAATTAATTTTACGAATTTAGAATGGGAATATCCGATTGCCCCAAACAATGAAAATATGTAATATGAGTTATAATAAAAAGATTCGTTTTACTTTGTTGCAATTAATTTATGATTCAATTAGAAAGCATTCATGCTAGTTTTCTCATCCACATCTCTATATATACATTAAAAACACTATTTGTTTACTTTTTTTCAATTAAATATAATTATTTTTTCTCTCTCGTTCACTCACAATCATATTTAAAAATATTTAAAAAACTATATGGGTTGTGTAGTATTTCTCTAAATATGAAGAATCACAATACAAACTTTTTATATTGTCTTACATTCACTTACATCCATTTACAATCATCATCATAATATAAGACACAGACTTAAATCAAAATAAAAAATACCTTCTGTGAATGGTATTAAACCATAACAAAACACCACATATTTGGTTAATTGCAAGCACCACCACCATGTATTGTTTACCACAACTACAACTATACCACCTCCTAACATCATTTTTAAGGAAGAGAAAAATCATCATTGTTAACAACATCGTAGCATATTATCTCTCAAATAATTACTTTTTAACTCCAAATCAAATCAAAGTCATTTTATCTTCTAAATCATCACTTTTTGCACCTTTAGCATTTTTTTTACCAATTATAAATTACTTTTTAAAGAGGTGAGCGGTCACCTTAAATCTTACAAACTGAATCTTTCAATCTCTAAATAGAGAGTATCAAATTTCAATGCATAACGTATTGATAAATAATTAAATATGCTTGAAAAATTATGGTTAAATACATTTATAATTTATAATAAAGTAAATCAAACGTGTCATGTGTTACGATTCTTTATCATTATTTTCCGTGCTTCTCTCTTAGTTGTTAAAAATTATGCACAAAATAAATTATATTAATTTACTTATTATCCTATATGTTTATAAAACAAGGTGAAGGAATAGGGTGGATATGAGCATTATGTTGTGGCCACTATAATTTGTAAAATTTACATTTTACCCCCTCCTCAAATGTCTTTATAAGAGAGACAAAAGGGGAAGAAACCTCTGCTTAATTCCTAGAGAGAGAGAAACAACATCTGTTGTGTTTCTGTCGCCAAAACTGCATCGATTGTGTCAATCTATTTGTTTTGTCGTCAGCGGCGCCATCGCCGTTCGTGGTTAGGTTTTCTTTGATGAATGGGAATTCTCACCCTCCGCCACCTGCGTCGTCGTGGCCGTAGAAACAACTAGTGGTCTAAATGCATGCCTGTTTGATGTCGGTGACTCTAACGCCGATGTGGTCGCATATATTATTTAATGCTTAGTGAAAATATAGTAAAAATATAAAATGATTGTACTTATAAATCAATTTTTCAATTTTCTATTCCTAACGTGCATAAAGCCAAGCTTATGTTGGTGTTGATTTAATAATCGAGCTTGAGTTTGAGTTTTGCATATCAAACTTGAGTAGAATTGCAAACCAAAATGCCTATATTCGTCTATTGTTTATACAAGTGTTAGTTAATAAATTAAATATATGCGCACATATAATTATTATAACGTTCATAATTACGATAAAAAACAAAATAATATATACTACGTTATATATAAAAGTAATATACATCCACACAACTAAATAATTAATAAATAATAGACGTGTCAAATTTAGAAATAGAGCTCAAAATAGGACCTACTCGAGCTTAATCTCTTTTAACTTAAAAAAGATGACCTAAAGTTTGACTCGACTCATTCACATCCTTAATGTCACTAATTCAAAATACTTCATTTCCTATTCAAAGAAAGATAATAATTAAAGTTAAATTGGGTCAGTATATATAAAGATCGATACCTAAGCTTGCAGACAAACCAAACAAACATAAAAGAGGTTGTTTGCTTTTATTCCTTTAAGTTTAACTAAATAAAGGAACAAAAACAAACATTTAATCACACGAATTTTATTGTTCATGTGTCGTTGGCTAAGAAGTGTTCATTTATATTAGTTTATTAATATTCTAAACGCTGGTATCTGAGCAAACATAAACGAACTTAAATAATGATAAACGTCTATAAATAAACAAATAATCTGGTTTTTCTCTCGTTAGCTAGTGGATTACCAATGTTTGGATCTAAAATCGGATTAGGCTAATAGGTTGAATGGTTGATGTACCTATTACTCTATTAGTAATACTATTAGAATTACTAATAAATTTAAGGGAAAATATCACAGAATAGTAACCAACTTTCAAAAGTGTTCTAATTTAGTCACTCATGCATATTTTTCTCAAATTGGACCTCCAAACGATCAAATCGAGTCATTACCAAATTTTATTATGACAAGAAAGTAATGATGGAAAAGATATGAGAGTTAGAATTTTCAATATATAAAATTATATTAAAAAATAAAAAAACATGTTAATTATAAAAAAATAAAAAAATGCCTAAAATTTACGTCAACATTCTATATCAGCATCAAAAGATAGAAAACAATATTTTTTAACTGAATCCAAAAGTATAACATGTTAAAAAATATATTATGACTTTTAATTTGTATAAAATATAAAAATAAATGATCTGATTAGAACACTTTTAAAACTTGAGTTATTTAATTGAAACACTTTTTAAAATTGGTTACTATTTTACAAAGTTACCCCTAAATTTAAACTAATATTAAACAAACCTACCTAAATTAACAAACATAATGCGTGTTCATCTAGTTCATCCAACTACAAGATAGAAAAATGTGCATCAAATTGACTTATTTATCAAGAAATGAACAAAAACAAACCTTCATCTAAACAATTCATTTAACATTTAGCTCAACTATCAATATCTAGTTTGTGATTTTATAGTCATAGATTCAAGCCATAAGTAACAATCGCCTACATATATTATAAGAAAGACTACACGCATCAAATCGCAAAACAATTTAGCACTACGTAAAATGAGTGTTAAGCTAAACATCAAAATGCCGGATATGCCATTTACATATCTATCAACAACTAACAAGTTAATTGTTTCAAATAAAAATTCGTTGTGGCGCCATGAATTTGGTCATGTGAACGATAACTAGTTTGTGATGTTGAGGTCATTTGTTCAAGTCACGAGAAACAGTCTCCTACACAACGTGTAAGATAAGACTGTGTACATAAGATATCTATCGTAAAACGATCTGATCAAACACCAGATACACCATTTACATAACTTATTAATAACTAACGAGTTAACCGCTTGATCACATCAAATAAAAAACCGTACGGGTCGGTCATCAAGAAAGGGTCGAAATGGGGTCGATATCACCACATCTATAACTATTTGTCACTCACGTGTTCTCCTTCCTCATACCCATGTTATTCCCCACATCATTATCGTGCCCAACACTAATCATTTCATTCATTACCCTATTTTTCCCCTTTTTCAAATCTCAATTTCATCCTCTTTTCACTCCAAATCTGTACCCCCAATTCGACAACACCCATCTGCAAATCTTGCAAAAGGTCAGTCGATGTCATATGTCTCTTCTTGCCCCGTCAATTTCAACAATTTCGATCTTTTTTGGGTGTATGAAGTGTGTGATTGTTCGTCATATGATTGGTTGTGGATTGATTGATCTGGGTAGTGGGGTTGTGATTGAATTGTTAAAGTTAATCAGTTGTTTTCGGCATTTGGGGATCTGGGATGTGCGTGTACTTGAAAGTTGAATCTGTGCTGTAGTTTTCGGCATTTGATTGTTAATAACTATTGATGATGATTCGTGTGATTTGATTTTTTATGCATCTGAATTGTGATTTTGTTAGATGGGTTTGTTGTAATAAGTGGTGAAATTAACTTTTGGGTCGTGTATCATGTTCTTTTGGGTTGGATACAAGATCAGATGTGATTCTTTGTGTATGAATTTGAAGATTCAATCATTTCATGTTGGGTTCGTATTCAATTTTTTATAAAGAATCCCAAATAGTGTTGAAATAGCTGGTTTAATAAGCAACTTTGAACACCTGTAGTATATGCTTAAGTCTTGTATTTAGTGGCGCTAAATCGAATTAGGGATGAAGTTGAGGTCTCCGGTTAGAATCCAGCTTCCATTGTTTTTCTGTCTTTGACCGTGGCATTGGTTAGCAGGATATTACTAGGGTCGTTGAGCCTTCTGATGACATAGTTATTATATAGAAAAATCTTGGGAATGTGAGCATTCTTATTTTGTTTGTGTACTTCCAACAGTAATAGTTGATTCTTGATCACTTGATGGTTGTTGATTTGATGATGATTTTGGGTAATTTGATATAGCATACATCTGAATCATGATTTAGTTAGATGGGTATGAATTCAGTTTCTATTTGAAGAAATCACTAGTCGTGAAATCAACTTTTAGGTCATTATTCATGTTCTTTTAGGGTGGATAAAGAGATCAGATGTGATTATGTGAATCTTTGTTTATGAATTTGAAGATTAAGTCATTTCGTGTTGGGTTCATGTTCAATAGCTTAATTGGTTGTGTTTGGGAATTGCTTATTAAGAATCCCAAACACGCTTAAAACAGTGTCAAAATAGCAGATTCATAAGCAACCCCGAACGCCTCTAGTATATGCTTAAGTCTATTGTAGTTGGTGGCATTAAGTCTATTTTAGCTCGAATCAGGTTCAAATCGGGCTTCTGCCATTTTTATGTCTTTAATTTGACCAAGTCAAGCTACATTTGACCTAATCTCATTGGTCAAGTATTAGTGGGGTCCCTAGATTTTTTTTCCATAACTGGTTCTTATGGTTAAAAAAATAATCTTGGGATTGTTAGCGTTCTTATTTTGTTTATGTACTTCCAACGAAAATAGTTGGATGCTGTGCTTACCGGTTAAAATAGAAGAATCTTGGGATTATTAGCATTCTTATTTTGTTTGTATACTTCCAACAGAAATAGTTCGAGTGCAGTCATTTGATTTCAGCAGCAACAGCAAATGGCCAAAAGGTTATCTGGATATTTCATATAATCTCTATCGGGTTTTTGTGTTTATATGTTGAATGCCCGACCATAACCATACACGTTGTTTTCATTAGCAGGTATGGAGCTTTTTGATGTACATCAAGTGCCATGTCTCAGTGCTTAGAAGGGATAAAGCATTTATGTGCTTCCCTGCTTTACTGCTGTGACCTTGAGTTGAATAAACAAACACAGGGGCTTGATGATCCTGCGGTGCTCGCTAGCCAGACAGTTTGTATGCAACTAATCTGAAATTTTGATTACGTTTGGCTGCAATCAGCATACATCTGGTATTGATCTATAGCATCATGAAGTACTATTTTTTGTTTCTTGTTTAATGCAGTTAGTGTAAGTGAAATAGAAGCGCTTTATGAGCTGTTTAAGAAGATAAGTGGTAGCGCCGCCAATGATGATGGGTTAATCAATAAGGTTTGTATGAATTTGAAGCCATCATTGTCTTGATTTGGTTTGAAAGTGTGAAATTGATTTGAAAATTACACGAGTTCAATGCAGGAAAAGTTTCAGTTGGCATTGTTCAAGACCAATAAAAAGGAGAGCTTGTTTGCTGATCGGGTACTGTTGATTTTTATCTTTTAAGCTTCTTTCGTCAAGTAAAATGTGATATGTAACAAGAGTTCAGAGGTTTTTGGGTAAACCAAATTCAGGTGTTTGACTTGTTTGACACGAAGCACAATGGGATCTTGGGATTTGAAGAGTTTGCCCGTGCACTCTCAGTGTTTCATCCGAACGCCCCTATTGATGACAAGATCAACTGTAAGTTGAAAGTGCTTGGTTCTTTTATTCTCATATGTGTAACGTAAACTCATACCCGATGTGGGATCACAGTTTCCTTTCAGCTTTATGATCTTAAGCAGCAAGGTTACATAGAAAGACAAGAGGTAAGTCATATGCATATACACACAGATACAAAATGTGTACTCTGATTCATTGGATTGTATTAATGAATATGCAGGTGAAGCAGATGGTGGTGGCTACGCTTGCTGAATCAGGGATGAATCTCTCAGACGAAGTTATAGAGAGCATCATCGACAAGGTAGTTAAATATTACTGTTTTCTTGTTCTGAAAATAGATGCAAATGCACACTGTTAGAACCCAAGCGAGTAGTTACTACTTTGTTTTTAGACTTTTGAGGAAGCTGACACGAAACATGATGGTAAAATCGACCAAGAAGAATGGCGAAATCTCGTTTTAAGACACCCCTCTCTTTTGAAGAACATGACCCTGCAATACCTCAAGTAAGTTTACATTTCATGACACTTTTCTATCACAAAAACTTTGTTGCAGGACATGTTTTCATCTGACTTTTTTTATTTTGACAGGGACATCACAACAACATTCCCAAGCTTCGTCTTTCACTCGAGAGTTGAGGATATGTAAAAGGGCACTTTGTTTACTTCGTCTTTCACTCGAGAGTTGAGGATATGTAAAAGGGCACTTTGTTTACTTTTTGCGAACCGCTAGCTTGGTTGAGTTGCAGCTTCATTCTTGTTTCCAAGAGCATGACATCACATTGTTTGGTTTATAGAAATTTGTTAGACATTTAGACATGAAATAAAAAATTTGTTTTGTGCTGTTGCAGGCTTATATTCATGTTGATTTCAAACCTGACCCCAAAAGCATTAACCACAAACGCAAAACTATTATTTAAAGGTAGACAATAACAAAAACCAACTACCCATGCCTTAACAAAACGATAATATCTTATAGAAATAACAAAAATAAGACATGCGGAAAACTAGTAAGGTTCATAACGATTCCACCAACATGATAAAAGTTAACAGTGATAAAATTAGTCGACCTCTTCCATCTTGCTCTCGCCATCAGCATCAGCTTCCTCAAGAGCAGGCACATCGGTATCATCAGCAGCATCCTCATCAATGCTGAGACCAAGTTTCAGCATCCTGTGGATCCTGTTGCCAAAAGTGCTGGGATCATCAAGGCTGAACCCAGAGGTGAGTAAGGCAGTCTCGAACAGCAACAGCACAAGGTCCTTAACCGACTTGTCGTTCTTGTCAGCATCAGCTCTCTTCCTCAGCTCCTCCATGATAGCATTCTCAGGGTTGATCTCCATGGTCTTCTTGCTGGACATGTAGCCTGCCATGCTTGAATCTCTCAAAGCTTGTGCCTTCATGATTCTTTCCATGTTGGCGGTCCACCCATATTCACCGGTAACCAAACAGCAAGGAGAGTCCACCACACGATCAGAAACAACCACCTTCTCGACCTTGTCACCCAACACATCCTTCATCACCTTGCACAAACCCTCAAACTTGGCTTTCAAAGCCTCCTGCTTTTGCTTCTCATCTTCAGTTTCATCAAGCTTCAAACCTTCCTTGGTTGCAGAAACCAACTTCTTACCCTCAAATTCCTTAAGCTGGCCAACCGAGTACTCATCAATAGCATCAACCATGTACAACACCTCGTAACCCTTCTTCTTTAGTTTCTCCAAGAATGGGGAGTTTTCAACAGCCTTCTTGCTTTCACCTGTGATGTAGTAAATGTCGTTTTGACCCTCCTTCATCCTGGTCACGTAGTCCTTCAAGCTGGTCATCTCATCACCACTCTTGGTGGAATGGTATCGGAGCAATTCAGCTAGTTTGGCTTTGTTTTGGGAATCCTCATGGATACCCAACTTGAGGTTCTTGGAGAAAGCTTCATAAAATTTGTTGTAATCTTCCTTGTTCTCAGCAATCTCTTGGAACAGCTCAATGCACTTCTTGACTAGATTCTTGCGAATAACCTTCAAGATCTTGTTCTGTTGCAACATCTCTCTGGAGATGTTAAGAGGAAGATCTTCAGAATCTACAATACCCTTGACAAAACTCAAGTACTCAGGAATCAATTCTTCACAGTTGTCCATGATAAAGACACGACGGACATAAAGCTTGATGTTGTTTGGCTTCTTCTTGGTGTCAAAGAGATCAAATGGAGCCCGTTTGGGGACAAAGAGAATGGCTTTGAATTCAAGCTGACCCTCAACTGAGAAATGCTTCACAGCCAAGTGTTCTTCCCAGTCGTTAGTGAGACTCTTGTAAAAAGCAGCATATTCTTCCTTGGTGATTTCTTCAGGTTTCCTCATCCAAATAGGCTTTTGCTTGTTTACCAAGTCAAACTCATGAGACACTTCCTTGATCTTCTTCTTTTTCTTTTCTTCCTTCTCCTTCTCTTCGTCTACTTCCTCCACCTTCCCTTCCTCATCTTTCTTCTCCTCCTCATCCTCATCATCAGAAATTTCTTTTTCTGTGGTTTTCTCAACCCACAAAGAGATTGGGTAGCTGATGAACTCTGAGTGCTTCTTGATCAAATCTTTAAGTCTGCGCTCTTCAAGGTATTCTAGCTGGTCTTCTTTCAGATAGAGTGTCATCTTGGTCCCTCGGCCAAGTGACTCACCAGAGGTGTCTCTGGTAACAGTAAAAGACCCACCAGCTTGAGACTCCCACACATACTGTTCATCATCATTGTGTTTGGTTGTCACCACAACTTTATCAGCAACCAAATAAGCAGAGTAGAAACCAACACCAAACTGCCCAATCATGCTAACATCAGCACCAGCAGTAATAGCTTCCATGAACTCTTTGGTGCCAGATCGGGCAATGGTACCCAAATTGTTCACCAAATCTGTAATAATTGATCACAAAACAACATTAAAACATTGTTATCATATAACATTAACAAATAATGTGCACAGTAAACATTTTTTGCTACTAACCAGCCTTGGTCATTCCAACTCCACTATCAACGATGGTCAATGTGTTATTGGTTTTGTCAGGGATAATATGGATGAAAAGCTCTGGCTGCCCATCTAGTTTACTCTTGTCAGTCAAGCTCTCAAATCGAATCTTGTCCAAGGCCTATAAGGAGTTCATGTTAAATTGTAATATCAATTATCAAGTAAAGGGTACAACAAGTGCGACATCATCATTCTACAAATATAATGAAACAAATTTTTTAAACATAATTGTAAATTTACCAAATCCCCATTTATATCTATTGATAATATAAAATCAAGTACATACAAACTTATACTGTGAATTTCGAAATATCACTGTTACTTTCCTTTGATTGCACACAAAACTTATACAGAATCCCAAGTTTTTGTACTCATATACATAAAGATCTTCAAGAACAGTATATAAATTTATTGTACAGTAAACTTCAACAAACTTTTAAATAAAACATTCAGCCTTAAAAAATATACTTATCAGTTAACAGTTTCTCAATATAAAAAAAGCAACAATAACCCCTCCACCCACTCAAAGCCTTAACAATTTGGAAAACAGCTACTTATACTTTATATCTTTCAGTATTCAAAAAGTAAGATAGACAAAAAATCAAGGTATAATCAGCACGTCATCCTACCAAAAGCTCCTCCAGATGTAACAAAGATAAAACTAAAACGAAAACTAAAAAATGAATACCAGATCCGTCGTATATGCATAAACTTAACACAACTAATCTCTTAATCAGACTTATGTGGCCATTACAAAGCACATAAAATAACAGATCACTCGAAAAATGGATCATTAGAAACAAAAACAACCTAGATCCTCCTTGTACTACAAATCAGATACCTAACAACAAAAAATGCAAAAACAGTAAAATAAATCCACGGAAAATTACTATAATCAACATAACGAGATCATCAAACAGAGAGAGCACACACATAGAAACACGCAGAGATTACAGATACAACAACATAAACAAAAATTAGCATATCAAATTTAACACAGAGCAACATAATGAAATCGAACAACAAACGATATGAAGTGGACTTACATCGGAGGAGTTACTGATGAGCTCACGGAGGAAGATCTCCTTGTTGCTGTAGAAGGTGTTGATGATGAGAGACAGCAGTTGGTTGATCTCGGCTTGGAAGGCAAACGTCTCTGTGTCCGCCATTGATGGATCTTCAGCACACGGACAAGTGATTCACAGAGAAGATGAAGAAGATGATGATGATTTTGAAGATGTTTGATGGTGGAGTAGATCAGAGAAGGAGGCGGATGGAGGTTATATAAAGAGGTCGTGGGGTTAGGGTTTGTAGACTGATGTTGTTCTAGATCCTTCTATCGGAAGACTGATGACTTTGTTGTTTGCAAAAAGGGTCCTTAAGTTTGTGGATTTGTATACGGGGCTTGAGAGTTTTGAGTTTTGCACTTGCACCACGTTTTTTAGTTTGTGGTTTTCTTTTGTTTTTGTAATTTTATTCGTTATATCTTCGATTAAATTTCTAAATTTCCCTTTGGAAAAGTTATTATTACAAGTTTGTTTGTGAGGGTTAGTTAGTGGTAGAGGTGTACACACTAGTTTTTTGTTAAATCAGTTTGGTTTTTAAATCTGATCAATTTGTTGAATATGTAGAACAAGATTTTATACCAGTTTAACCAGTTTTTAAAACTGAAACCGGTTTATAAACCATCTTTTGAAGCCTGGTTACAAACCGTGGGTTTGGGTCGAGTGTGAAACTGTTTTTTTTCAAATCGGTTTAGTTTTTTTTTTCAAACCAATTGTTTTTTCAAACTAGTTTTTTTGTACAACTTTAGTTAGTGGAAAGGATTATTGATTATTACTAGGTATATTCTTCATGAATAAATATAGTTTGTTTAAATGAACAACTTTTGTGTTATTTATTAGCAAATGACGCAAAGAAGTGTAATAATTTGAAAATTGAAACAATATCATTTTCTAATTGAAATAAATTAAGAAGTGGCATAGTTAGAAGTTCATTTTGTGAATATACCACATATTACTTTTGGAAAGGTTAGGTAAAATAAAGAGGATTAATGAAAATTTATTGATTTGGCATTAAGTTTTAGTAAGCATGGTACTATAACATACACTATTTGCCATACAAAGAACTACAAAAGGTCGTGTGAATTAAAGATTTGACAAGTGTTTAATTGGTTTGAGTTTAAGATGACTAAGGTAGCAAAGTTGCCTGGTGTACCCTAAGGAGTGAGTTGACAAATGTGAACACACGGAACACCTCCCCCCACATGGGTTAAGGGGCGTAAAAGATAGATTCGTTAACGCATTTAAGGGGATGAACCACCACTTTTACACGCACAATTTTAACATATATTATTCATGGAATTGTGTGGGTTAAATAATCTCCTAAACGCAAGGTGAAGTGAAAGGAGAAAAAAATAAACGATGTGACGTCTTTGTGAAGTTAAGAAGTATTAAGATACACCCCATGACTTAAGGTTGATATGTACATAGAACATACCAACATGAAACACTCATCAAATTTATAATGACTTTTTGTGCCTATGTGTTTATATGTATGACCTAACAAATTAAGTAGTAAAGTTAATTATATGAATATGAACATCGGTATGCATATGCTGATTAAGAATTAAATGTCTTGTAGGCAATCGGTAAAATTATGATGGTGAAGTCATGTTGAAATGACTAAATATCCAAAGTTAGACTGACGTTTTCATTTTTATACACCAAAGAGCTGCTTTTGACATCTTAGAAGTTAGGGGGCCTAAATAAACATTTGCATTCTTCTTCTATTGGACCAATGGAATTGCTTCCAGCAAAATGTTGAAAATTATTTTCATTTCGATCCCTAGTGAAATGATCAGTTTACAGAATCGACATTCAACAAACTCATCAGGACAAAAATGACCCGAAACTTTAGAAAATCAAAATCCAACAAAGTAATAGCACCATAAGTGTGATTTTTAGAACATGACTAAAACTAGAAAAAGACTCAATCAACTTCCTCCATCTTACTCTCTGCATCAGCATCAGTTTCCTCAAGAGCTGGCATGTCAATGTCACCGTCAACACCATCCTCATCGATGCTCAAACCGAGCTTCAACATTCTATGAATCCGGTTGCCAAACATATTCGGGTCATCGAGACTAAAGCCAGAAGTCAGCAATGAGGTCTCAAACAGCAGCATCACCAAATCCTTAACCGACTTGTCGTTCTTATCAGCGTCAGCCCTCTTCCTCAGCTCCTCCATGATCGGGTTCTCCGGGTTGATCTCCATTGTCTTCTTGCTCGACATGTACCCCGCCATGCTTGAGTCCCTCAAGGCTTGTGCTTTCATGATTCTTTCCATGTTGGCGGTCCACCCGTACTCACCAGTAACCAAACAGCATGGAGAATCCACCACGCGGTCGGAAACCACCACCTTCTCCACTTTGTCACCTAATATATCCTTCATCACCTTGCATAGACCCTCGAACTTGGCTTTTAAAGCTTCGTGCTTTTGCTTCTCGTCTTCGGTTTCATCAAGCTTCAGTCCTTCTTTGGTTGCAGAAACCAACTTCTTCCCCTCGAATTCTTTCAGTTGACCGACTGCATACTCGTCAATTGCATCAACCATGTATAACACCTCATATCCCTTTTTCTTTAGTTTCTCCAAGAATGGGGAGTTTTCAACAGCCTTCTTGCTTTCACCTGTGATGTAGTAAATGTCGCTTTGGCCCTCCTTCATCCTGGTCACGTAGTCCTTCAGGCTGGTCATCTCATCTCCGCTCTTGGTGGAATGGTAACGAAGCAGTTCAGCTAGTTTGGTTTTGTTTTGGGAATCCTCATGGATACCCAATTTGAGATTCTTGGAGAAAGCTTCATAAAACTTGTTGTAATCTTCTTTGTTCTCAGCAATCTCTTGAAACAGCTCGATGCATTTCTTGACCAAATTTTTGCGGATCACTTTCAAAATCTTGTTTTGCTGCAACATCTCTCTAGAGATGTTAAGAGAAGATCTTCAGAATCCACGATACCCTTTACAAAGCTCAGGTATTCGGGAATAAGTTCTTCACAGTTATCCATGATAAAGACTCGTCGGACATAAAGCTTGATGTTGTTTGGCTTCTTCTTTGTGTCAAAGAGGTCGAATGGAGCTCGTTTGGGAACAAAAAGAATGGCTTTGAATTCGAGCTGACCCTCGACTGAGAAGTGCTTCACAGCCAAGTGTTCTTCCCAATCGTTGGTCAGGCTCTTGTAGAAAGCGGCGTATTCTTCCTTGGTGATTTCTTCGGGTTTCCTCATCCATATTGGCTTTTGTTTGTTTACCAAAGACCATTCATGGGACACTTCCTTTATCTTCTTCTTTTTCTTCTCTTCCTTCTCTTTTTCCTCATCAACTTCCTCAACTTTCCCTTCCTCTTCCTTCTTCTCCTCCTCATCCTCATCGTCGGAAATCTCTTTTTCTGTGGTTTTCTCCACCCATAGAGAGATCGGGTAGCTGATGAACTCTGAATGCTTCTTGATCAGATCTTTTAGCCTGCGTTCTTCAAGGTATTCTAGCTGGTCTTCTTTCAAAAAGAGTGTCATTTTGGTCCCTCTGCCAAGAGATTCACCAGAAGTATCTCTAGTTACTGTGAAAGAACCACCAGCTTGAGACTCCCAGACATATTGTTCATCGTCATTGTGCTTCGTTGTAACCACGACTTTATCAGCAACCAAATAAGCAGAGTAGAAACCAACACCAAACTGTCCAATCATGCTAACATCAGCACCCGCAGCTATGGCTTCCATAAATTCTTTGGTGCCAGATCTAGCAATGGTACCCAGATTGTTCACCAAATCTGTAAAAGTTATAGATTGTTAACAACTCATAACGTCATCCTCTATTGTAATATTAATAAATTGGGTTTTGTTAACATCTATTCCTCACCAGCTTTGGTCATTCCAACTCCGCTGTCAACGATGGTCAATGTGTTGTTGGTCTTGTCAGGAATGATGTGGATGAAAAGCTCAGGTTGGGCATCTAGCTTACTCTTGTCAGTCAAGCTTTCAAATCGTATTTTATCCAGAGCCTAAAAGAGTATACAAATTATTCTGCTTAGCAATATTAACTAATAATACCGCATTTCTTGACATTCATATGCAGCTTATGATGATAAGATTATGTAAACACAAGATTGCTTTTGCTAATTAGATAACAAACCGAGATGCGTATTAACACAACTGATCTAATGCATAAAGTTCACTATGAACACATGAACTGTCATGGAAACACGTTAATTATCAAAACATTAGCAGCATTTGAGAATTTGACATGCTTTTTGTTTATGAACACAATCATCCATGCAGTGTTCTCAAATTAAAAAAACAAGAAATATGTCATCTGAACGATCCATTCAATATAACTTCGAACAGAGGGAGATAGTAGAATCATCATCATTCATCTACAATGTATATGAATTAGTCAAGTATAATTTCATTTTGTTACAATCACCTTCGCATGTTTAAAAATCTCCATCCAATTAAGCAATCAAAACAAAAACAAACAGCAATCTGTAGAACACCGATCCACGTACACACTCAGATAACGATAACAGTATCAATCACCGTATAATCTAATCAATCAGCAAACAAAACTAGCATGAACATGTTTAACAATTAACATACAACCTAACAGATCTACCACATCAAAATCTCAACTCCAGCACAATCATCAAACCACAATCTCGTACACGAATTTCACCATCGATGCAATTGAAACGACAAACAGAACAGATCTAACAACACAATGCATACAAAATCAATCAACAACGCTTACATCGGATGAGTTGCTAATGAGCTCACGGAGGAAGATCTCCTTGTTACTATAGAACGTGTTGATGATGAGGCTCAAGAGCTGGTTGATCTCCGCTTGAAATGCAAAGGTCTCTGTGTCCGCCATTGATGAATCGCTGAAGAAATTTAGAGTTTACAGAAGATTGAAGGAGATGATGAAATGATGAATACGATGTGAGGGTGTTGAAGAGAACGATGGGGTATAAAATAGTGGTGGGTTTCTAGAGTGTGGTTCTAGATCCTTCTATGGAGGAATATTATTTTTGACTATGGAATAGTTTTGTGGTGGAAGGTGGAGAGAGGATGAGAGGAAAAATGCTAAAAAAGTTGGTGATGTTGATACAATGTTAAAAAATTGTATTTATTTTTTATATAAGCATTCGTATAGTGAAAATACGAATATGTATTTTATATTATAAAAAAGGTTGTAAGTGGTTCTTACTAAATCAAATAAAAAATTATGAGGATTGTATAATGATTTCATATGTTTGAGAAAAAACGGTATAACCCGTATATATATATATATTTAATATTTTTAAAAGTGTTTGTGAGTGAGGTAGAGAGAAAATATTATAATAAAGATATGAAAATAGTATTATTTAATTATAAAAAAAGTAAAAAATTAACATTTTTAATGTAAATATAAGGATGAGTGTGAAAAAACTAGTGTGAATGCTCTAATATTAGTTAATACCATTAAAATCATTTTTTATATAAAAAAATCTCTCGACCTAACTTTGATATTATGAAGCATAGAAATCACACCAAGAAGTTATTAGGATTGTCTTGTGTTTTAAATTAAACTTGCAACTCTTAAAATCCTTTAATCAGTCAATATTTGATATGTGACATTCGATAATTTTACTATAGTAATTAAATTTATAGCTTTTTTACTTTGACACATTTTATGCAGTTTTTTTATTGTCTCCACATTAGAGAAATTTGGTTAATTTTTTTAATTGAATTAATGGAAGTGTCATCTGTGGTCGACGGGAAGAAAAAAATGAATGAATGTTCTTTTGGGAAAATATAGAATAATACACCTATCGAGACGAAAGCCAAAGGTGAGTCTAGTAGGTGGACGTGTATGTGATAATCATATTTCTTTTAGATGAAAAACCCAACGCAATCCACAGAAATTCCATGAATCCCTTGGTGGATAAGTCCGACGACTCAATAGCAGTACATAATTTTCTTTCTCGTCTGATGGATTTAACAAGTCTTCATTTAATAAAATAGAATATAACAGGATATGTGTTTAGACAAGTTTAGAGACTTTACTATATTAAATTTAGTTTGGTAGGTTTTTGGATGTTTTTCACAATTTGAAGAATTTGTAAAAATAGTTTCAAAAGTCTTCTGAGGAAATAAAAGGTATATTGAATTTTCTTTTCGTATTAACTCTAATTTTTGCCGTCCAAAAGGAAAATACGTGAACTTATGTTTCTTATCGTTTGATTCTAAATAATGATTGTGGCTTATCATCTGAAAGGGTTAATTTTAATCTTTAAAGCAATTTAGTTTCATCAGTTATAAAAAGAAGGTGATTTTGGGTTCTGATAAATCACTTACCAACATATAGGGGGTTAAATGGGTAATGATTTATTATTTTACAAACTTTAGTGAACTCGTGTATTACACATGTTGAATAAATATAATATTAAATAGAATAAAATTTTATTAATTATTAAATAATATGTGATTTAAATTATATATAAGTACTATAAGTAATAAAAACAATGATATCAACTTTTTAAAAAATTATTTTTATACTTTCTTTGTTTTTTCTAAAAAATAAATCAAACATTTAGTTTCAAAACAAAACATATTTAAAAAATTGTCATTTTATCATTTTTTAAAGAAGTATGATGTACGTTTTAGAATATTAACTTTTTATAAAAATTTGTTTCTCGAGAAATAAACATTAATAAAAATATCTATTTCTTAATCTTTTTAAAATAGTTTATAATCAAAAAATAGAATTAAATATTATAATTATTAATTAGTAATTAATTAAGTTATTTAATAAGAGAAATAAATGGTACAAAAATTTAAGAGTAAATGTGGTGTTGTCATATGATATTTCTACTTACCATTTTGTGTCATGTGTCATCTGTAGTTATCATTTTATTATAATAAAAAAATGTTGTCATCAACTTTAATAAACCAGTTTATTTAACGTGTTGAATAAATAAAAAAAAAAAATTAATCATAAAATGATATTTAAAAAAAAAGATGATTGAAATCTTCTTTATTATAAATAGACTGACAATTTTGTTTCAAAACAAACGTTTAAAAAAATTCATATTTATAAAAATTTACTTTATAAATAGGGTTGTTCACGAACCGAACCGAACGCAGCTTCGCTCGAACTCGGTTCGATTTTAAACCGAGCGGCTTGGTTCGGTTTGTAACATCTCGTATTTTTTCTTGTCAACTATTAGTTAATGTCGTTTATTCTTGTAAGGACTATCGTTGTCATTCATGGAACTTATGGTTTATTTATGTTGATTCTTGTTAGTTCTTTTAAAGGTTAATAACTTAAACTATTGAATATAATGACGTTACTAATAGTTTATAATAATAACAATAATGTTAATAATAACTAAAAATAATAACAATAATATTGTTATTAATATTATCAATTTATAGGAATTATTAACTTAAAAATTTAATCTAAAACTTAAATTAAGAAAGTTAAGGGGGTTGACTTGTCAAGTTAGTAAACTTTAAATGGAAGTTTACACATGAAATGGGTGAATTTTAAAGTTGAGGGACCATTTGTGTAATTAATCGAAACTTCTATACCACCTCTCTTTTCTCCCCCGTTTTTCCGATCGGCCATCCGGCCACCGCCGGCTACGGCTCCGGCGACCCCCAAACTACACCTAAACGCCTCAAATTTAACACCAAATCGCTTCAAATTAAACCGAACACACGAATCGAACTTGTAACCGTTGTTTAATCAATCTGAAAACGCTTGTATTATCAAAAACCCACTTGAAATCGAACCCCAATTTATTTCATAATCGTTCAACGTGCAAATCGTGGTAATTACCCAATTAATTGAACATAAACCATCGGTTAACTATTCCTAACCCACCATTACTTGCAATTTCACCTGAAACTCGCGTACACACCACATACCATCATCATCTCTTTCGCGAACCTGCAACTATTCGAACGTCATATTCAGAGCTTCAAAACTCAAAATCAACATAGGGCTTTTCATCATTCGACTTATTTGAAGCTTCCTGCAAAGTGAATTGGATTATCATCGACATTTACACATCGTTCCCTCACCTCTCGGTCGCGACTAGTTCATCAACGTGTGCATCTTCAATTGTTAATCAAACGGGTAAATTGGTTACATGTATACAATCGGTTAATCATGGGAAACAAAAGCCCCATGGTTAACAATGCCCCTAGAATCGATTAATCTGTCAATTTGGGATCGAAGGAACTAGGGTTCATGTGAATTTGGGCGGGTTTTGTATTCATTGGTTTTAAGTTTTGGAAACCAATTTCAACCGCGGCTGAAGCCTTGGTTCACTGGTTCCCCACTTGCATTCCACACTAGAGGTCCCGGGTTCGAACCCGGCGACCTCCAACATATTTTTTGGGGGGTTTATAGCCTTTAAAAAATAGCAAATTTCTGAAAATTAATAGAAAAATCAATCGTGTAAATCTTAATTATTTTGAAGTCACTTAATAAATTTTTGGAAAATTTATGTTCTTATAATACTCGTATATATTTAAAACAAATGATATAATTAGTTCAACTTCTTACAAAGTATATTTTTTCGTTATATATTGAATAACTTATTAAATCATTATTTGTTAAAAAAATATATTTAGATTATTTTTTTAGTTAAACTTAAAATATTGTTTTAATTTACTAAATAGTTGTTTGTTCAAGTATCATGTTTAAATTATTTTCTTATAAAATAAACACTAAATACTGTTATAACTCACTAAATCATTACTCGTTCAAATACAAGTAAATATTATTGTTTAAAATAAGAGTTATTTTAAAAGTTTGTTTGAAATTATATTTAGACCTTGTTACAAATGGTTCTTTTATTTCTTGGTATTAAAACGATTAAATAATATATAGACTCAAAGCATAATCAAAATCTACCATGTTAACATCTCTAATTCCACTTAAAACCTTAGTTTCCGTTAAAACGTTAAACTTATTAAAAATTAAACTTAACCTTGTGTATATATATATATATATATTTAGGTGTCTTGTGACGTTCATCTTGGAACATCGTTTATTATCAATCTTATTAATCTTCATACTTATACTTTTAGCCATGTGAGTATTTCCATACCCCTTTTTGCTTATTTTCACACTTTGGGGTGAAACATGTTAACTTATTATCATTGCACTTGTAAACATATTTGAGACTTGTAATCTTTATGGCAATTCATCATGCAAAGTTGTGGTTAGTTGAACTTTTGTGGTTACCATGTTATGGCGTTATATGTACAATCATTAACTATTGCTAGCCCAGCGAAGTCATAGATCTATGGGCAAGACAAGCCTGCTTTGGTTGATCCAAGTACACTTAGCTGATCGTATATACTTTTAAACGTTTGAGACTTGTAAAATTTTGTCGAGGTTTGATTGTTGCATTGTTCATAACATCCCTAATCACTTTATTCACTAACTTATGACTTGAATTGTCATCTTTTATATATGCTATGTATTTAAAACTATGGAATGCTCACCAACATTATTGTTGACCCCTTTATTTTTAACATGTTTCAGGAAATGCCCAAGTTTAATTATCTACACATTGAAGCTTGCACATCTAGGAATGGACCTAGATTAATAATTAAAATAGGATGAATTGTTACATTTTATGTTATGTCTTTTATATCCTTTGAGATTTATATTTGTAATGTGACAAATGAAATTTATGTGTAAAATATATTTGGACTATTAATAGCGTTATGTGGCTATGAACGATCTTAACTCTCACTCCTCGACGTTTCCGCCGTCAAGGTTGGGGTGTGATTAAAATAATATGATTCATAACCCGTATCCATGACCCAGTTACATTAATTGTTCCGACCCGTAATTTGACCCGATCAAGATTAACCCAACATCCTGTGCATCTAGTAACAACGTCATGGCCATGGGAATCTGCGGGAACTTCCCAACTATGCCAATGTGGTTTGTTGTCGTTCATTCTTGTTCACCATATATGTTTGAATACAATAATTATGTTTGTTCTAGGTGATCAATTGCTCGATTTGTGCAAATCGTAGGAGAAGTTGATACAATGATTGGAATCATGAATAATTGTAATCGAGGTTAAATTTGACATTTTCAATTTATTTTGTGAAAATAGAGATTCGTGAAGATACTGATTTGTAATATGAAGCATTGATTGAAACTCAGTTAATTGATTTTGATTGATTTTGATTGTTTTTTATTGTTAATGTGGGTTAGCTAGATGTGACAAGAGTCGGAGGAAGTTGTAATACATTACATAGTGCCTAATCTTGTGCAATGTAAAATATTTGACAATTCACTCATGTATTTGGGCTATGTGTACACAAGTTCAACCAATGCATATGATGGGTTGAAGGCTTGAAGCTAGGGCGTGGGCCCTCTAAAAATTAAGGCTCTTTTCTTTAAAAAAATTATATTTACTTATATTGAAAGCTGAACTAAGTCGAGAAGGAATGGTCGAAGATTATGAGGCCGAAGGAAACTAGAGTAAAATGCAAATAAATTAGAGATTAATGGTGATTGGTGAACTTTAGGAGCGGGAGGAAATGAACATGCCATCCCTTCCCGAGGTGAATTCCGTTTTTACTTAACTTTCTGACAGTCTTTTATTTTTAATTCTCGTTTTTGCAAAGCCATGACTAGGGGTGTTCAATATTCGAATCAGGTTCGAAAAACTCGAAATTCTATTCGAAAATCACAAATTCGAAATTTCATTTTCGAGTTTGATTCAATTCGAAGTCTTTTATTAAATTTGAATTTATGATTTTCAATGTTTTTAACACAGTAAATTTATGTTTTCATTTTCCTAACCCTGATTTCTTTTTTATTTATTTTATATATCGAAGATTATTAGTTTAAGTTAATTCTTTGGGTGATTTCGAATTCGATTCGTATTCTATTTGAATTCAACAATCAAATTCGAATCGAATTTGAATTTTGTTTTGAATTTGAATATGAATAAAATCATTCAAATCTAATTCAAATCCAATTTCAACAATTCAAATAATTCGATTTAATTAATTCTAGAATTCGAAATCCGAATCGTTAAACATCCCATGACTGCGAACCTTATGGCTTCTTGATTACCTTTGATATGTGAGTATTGCAAGTTCGGGAGTCTTATCAAACTATTTCCAACTATCATCTCATTTCAAATGCTGGTTGATATATATGTACATTCAAGTCTTCAATATTAAAATGTTTTACTTAAATATTAAAAAAGTAAAACATTGTACTTCATGAATTCATGTCATCAAATTACATGCTTTTTGTTTGACTTGATTCATGTTGGTTAGATATTGTTTTCTATTTGTTAAATGTTAAATGGTCTTTAGACACAATGAAGAAATTGTGGTGTTTATGTCTTTAGTTATTGGTAGTTCAATACTTTGATTATTTCATTGTGTATATTGGTTGTATTAGTTTATATAATTTGTTACTTATTCTTCAATCTTGGTGGACTGTTTTAAGTGTTATATGTTGTTAATTTGTTTTTTTAACAATCGACTATAAATAAACTACAAGATGTTAGAAAAAGTACAAATGAGTAATTAAGATAAAAAAAATTACACTATATCTTCCAGTCTGAAATTACAGTCTATTCCTATGTTTTTAGCCAACGAGATGACATACTTTTTTATATTTTCTAAAATTTGTTTTGCTTCCACGTGTTTGTTATTGAAAATATTCCTATTTCTAGCTTTCCATACACACCAAAGTGTAGATATAAAATTTACATAGATAAGGCTTTTGTGAGGTCCTGTTAGGTGTTGAAAACTTGATAATCAAAGTAGGTCTGATACTGAGTTAGGTTTGTGAATTGGTAGTTTGCATCAAAAGATAACCTGTCTTGAAACTTAAACTAGCACTTCAAAGATTAATAATATATTGGCTTTCGATTCGTCGTGAAATCCACACTATGAGCACCTAGCATCTAAGATAATATTACTTTTGACCATAACTCATTTGGATGGAATATAATCTCCTTGTTTGGGACATAGAAGTTGTCATAAGTTGGGACAAGTTTGAGCTCAATTGACTTTTTAAGAACCCTTCAGTTTTTCTCCTTAACTAAGATTTAAAGTGAAACATAAAACACGTAACTTGTAAAATAAAACAAAACCAATAAAGAAATAGTGTCTCACAACAAAGTTGTAATCAAACAACATGTCATGTCAGAGGGTCTTACATCACAAGCCTAGAATTAATATAGAATGTAACTGAAGTGGAGAAAAACTAAAAAATAAGAATATATATATATATATATACACACACACACTTGAAGGGTGCCCGCGTAATACGGCGAAACGACATTTTACATCGGCACGTGTTTTTAATATTTATTTATTCTTGTAGTATTTTTACAACGTTTATTGTGTTTTTTCTAAGCTAAAATTTAAAACACGAAATAAATAGATTCTACATAACTACTTGTATATTTACACATTAATTTATTGTAACTCATAAAATACAGATCCGTTTAATAAAAAGTTTACACTAAAACGTTTAAAAAACAAAGGTTATAATTATAGCATTAAAAAGTTTTAAAGGTGATAGATTAAAAAACATAGCTAAAATCTTAAACAAATTAAGTTTTTTTTCGTTTATGGGTAGATAATATAAAACTTTATATAATTGTTAGTAAGTGTAAGCTTATTACATAACTAATTGTAAGAGGTATATGTAAATAATGTTATAAATATTATTTTACCCTCAAAAGTGGTTGCATATTATGCATTGAATAAAATGATTGTTCTTTCAATTCATAAACTAATGCAAATTTAAAATATCAAATAGTTCAAATTTGTTAAACTTTTATCAAAGTATTAGTAAGTGTAATGTTATTATGTAACTAATTCTAAGAGTGTAATCCGCAAATAATGATATAATTACTATTTCACCCTTAAAAATAGTTGTACATTATACATTAAGCAAAATATGTGTTCTTAATTTTTAGGGTATTTTAAAATACTCATCGTAAATGCTTTATATATATATATATACGTATATATATACATATATATACGTATATATATGTATGTATATATATACGCATATATATACATATATATACATGTATATATATATGTATATATATACGTATACATATATATGTATGTATATATATATATATATAATTACAGGAAAAAGTCAAGCAAGAATCATCTTTTATTGTAAGAACTTGCGAAAGCCCATCAACATCAATGAATATCATTAATTTAAATGTTTAAATAATATTATTACACATATAAAATATTATGATCTTTTATTTATATGTGTAAATTCGCAAATGTAAAAAAATTTACATTGGTATAAGTTTTGCAAAAACATACATACATTTAAAGATGTAAAGTAAAATTAACACCAATGTAAGTTTTTTTACACATACGAATTCACACATACTCATAAAATATTATAATCTTGTATATATGCAAATGTTATTACAATATAGAAAATATAATTTCTATTGATCTTGACGGGGTCTCGTAAGTTCTCGCAATAACATAGGGTTATTATTTAAACTTTACCTATCTCTATATATAATAAAAGAAAAGAGTTTTAGCCACTTGTCAATATTTTAGCCTATATTTGCCACATGGCAAGTTTTTAAACACACATTGCCACGTGTCAAGAGAAAAAGAATTTTCTCAAAAACATAACGCGGATCCTTCATTCTACCCGGTTATCAATCGGGTTTAAACACACCCGATCTTCATAATCACCCGAACCCTAAATCGCATTCATCATCGTTCCTGCCTCATCTTCATCGACATTCTCTTCCTTTTCTTGATTTAGGATTCTTATCATGCGATTATGCTTGTAGGTTTGGTTTCCGTTTTGTTGATTGTCATCTCTTCACTCACCATCGCTTTAGTTTCCCAAACCTTCATTCTCCACCAAATTAAAATCCCTTCTTAATTATCCATACAATATAACCTCAATCAAATCTTGATTGATTCTTAGTGATTATCATTCGGTTTCGATTTGATTTATTTTCCTATTTGTTAGGGTTTTACGGAGCAATCAATAGGTCAATCGATCTTTGTTCAAAACGGAAGATAACCGCTCTATTATTCGATTTCAACATGTACGGTTTCATTATTTCAAGTTTTTGTAAGTGGTGTACTTTTTCTTCATATAAATCTTTATTGTGTTTGATTTACTTACCGATTAAGACATGTTTAGCCATGTGTATATATGTGTGTATACATTTGTATATGATTGTTGTAAATTCTAACATTGATCATATACTACTGTTTATTGAAATCGTTGACATGTTCTTGAATACAAATAGTATTGATTATGAAACGATATATTCTTGTATATATTTATGGTTCGTTATGCCAAAGGTTCACCACATAATTTATATTTTCATCAATGGTTGAATGTTAGACATCTATTGTTGTAGAATACTCATTTTTATAAATTTAATTAAAGCTAATACCTAATTCTGGTAATTGTTTATTAGTTTTTACTCTGCAGCTTTGTGTTTATATTATGTAGTCGTTTGAGATTTTACTAAGGATTATTAGAAGTAAAAAGTTTATGACAATATTGTGAAATCCGTCACCTTAAGGTCCGTCGAACGACATAATTAAGCATAGAATTATTTTAATTATTTTTTCTCTTCTTCATGAACTCCTGCTTTAAGGAATCATGTCTGCTTTATTACCCTTGTGCCTGTACTTCCTCCGTGAACTTGTGCTAAGCATAAACCCTTTTTATAAATTTCATCACCATTATCACCAAATGTATCATTTTAATTATAACCATTGCCCTTAATAAAATCATTTTAAGCTATCAATTACCATTAACACGCTTTTAACCTTAATACAATGAACATTTTAAGGTCGTAATCAACCAAACAAATTTTGGGAACTCGGGGGTTAAGTGCAGGGACTAAACTCGCTATTTTTGCAAACTTGGGCTGGGTATATAAACCCATATTCCAGCCCTTAATCTCATTTCATCTTCATCTTCTTCATCCTCTTCACCTTCTTCTTCACATCTTCTTCATTCTAGCACCAAATCCAACCCGCTTGGTCTTGTTCTCGTCGTCTAGACTCCATCTACAGCCTAGTCTACTCTATTCTAGCAGATAGACGACCTTGGTTATCCCTTTTCTTGCTTATTCACGGTTGTCCAAACTAGGGTTTCGGGTGTTCGGGTTCAACCCGAACACATGAGGTCGTGTGGGTGCGTGTGAGGTCTTTATGCTTGTATTTCATGTTTGTGTATGTTTGTAGTGTGTTTCTGGAGGTCCTTGTTATGTAAAACCCGTGCTCGGAGCAGCCGAAGGCTGCTCTGCACTTCTGCAGTCGCGAACCTGCAGTTCAGGCGACTGGGTCTGTCATGCGACTGAGCCGTGCGACTGGATGAGTCGTGCGACTGAGTCATGCGATTGTGTCTTTCGAACGACTGAGTTATGCGACTGGGGACGTCATGCGACTGAGTCGTGCGATCGTGTGTATGTGTGCAAATGAGTCATGCGATCGAATGAATGCATGCGACTATGCGTGTATCGCACGACTGAAGGCCAATCGTACGAGTGAAGGTTCAGTCGTACGAATGAAGCTGATTCGTACGAATGAAGCTGATTCGTACGAATGAAGGTTGATTCGTGCGTATGGAGGTTAAGTCGTGTGATTAGGTGTTGTGTGGTACGACTGAATGCCAGTCGTACGAATGAAGGTTCAATCGTGCCAATGAAGCTGATTTGTACGATTGAAGGTTGATTCGTACGAATGGAGTGTTGAGTTGAGCGTTTGGTCCTGTTGTGTGACTGATGATGTTTGAGTGTGAATTTCCTTCCTGAACGTCTGATGATGATAAGGTAACATCAGTAAAAGTGTCATTGCTTGACCACAAAGATTAAAGTCAACGCTATCAACATGCACATACTATTTCAATTGAAATCAACCTAACATTTTGCAATTATCGACAACCCATTTGGAACTACAAATATTTAACAAGTGCTATCTTTTATAACAATGGGATCTGTATGTGGATGTCATAAGCAATGACGACTACTCTTAGTACTTGGATCTACATAAGATCTGATACTTGGGTCCGCTTGTGTGTGTGCTACCCACGACCGAACAGATACAACCCGAACCGACCAAACATTACTGTACGCTTTATACACGTCATTAATGCTTAACAATAACTGTCAATAGGTGTTTGACTGTTCATTGCATTCAACTATTGGGAATCTTGATCATTCATACTTACCATTTAACATGTGAGTCTCGTGGCCCCTTTTATGCTTACACTACTTTACAAACATTTATAAACATGGGGGAAAAGTATGCTCGCCCGTTTTCTATACTGTACAACATACATACAATTTACATACTTAGAATCAATGTGCTACTGTTTTGTGGGTACTTATCTGATACATGCTTGAGTCTGCTTTGTGGTTCTTTCTTACAACCATTTAATTCCAGTGTGGGAACCGACAGATAGGTATTGGTAGTACTACTGGGTTGACACCCCCACCCTCGTGTTGGTATATTAATTCGTACCAACAAAAGCCAGGAACGGGCCTTGGGTGAATATTTTTCGACAAGATTCTTTGTGTATGTCGTTAGGTTTGGTTGTAAAGCTCTTGTCATGTGATTTGGCTTACTTATGACTGTATGCACGGTATTTTGCAACAACTCTATACAGTATCAATTACTTATTTATTTTAAACCTGCGAACTCACCAACAATTTTGTTGACCATTTTGAGCATATCTTTTCAGGTGATCATGCTAGCTGAGGTTCTAGGTGTGCTGCCTTAGTGGAGACCCTAGGATGCATTTCCGGACTAAACTTGTTATTTTGAAAACAATTGTTGTACCTATTTCAAACAACATTATACTTTGTAACTTGTTCCCAGGTTGTGGGAATTGCATACAATGTTATCATCTTTGTTATATGATTCATGTATCATGTTTATGCTTATGGCTATGTTGTCGTGAATACTGACTAAACACGACACAAGTCCCCTTGTTGTCGGGTGTCGTCATGAAACGCTTGTCATCATTATTATTATTGCACCTCTATCGCTTACCATGTGTTATGACGATTCCCGTCTCGTTACATCCCTATGTTTCCGCTCTTAGCGGGGGTGTGACAGACTAGTATCAGAGCCATTAGTTATAGAGATTTAGGCAATACACTTGACCTAGACTATAACCTAGGAACCTTCATGTAGATTTGCATGCCAGGCTGTGTGCATTTTATATCTCATACGTGTTCCTCATTACTTGTTCGATTAACTATCTGTTTTGTGATCATTTCACCCTGTGAGGGAGCCCTTGTGCTCACTCTTTACGGATGCTTGTATTGGATCTTTCGTTTCCCTCTGCGCACCGAGTTGTTTTATCAATCCGGGTATTGAACCCAAAGAGGTCTTCATAGATCATGCTATTGCGTTTGACCTTAGACACTGGGAGTTAACCCGAGGAGGTTATGTCTGAGACCTCGAGAGAGGGGGAAATAGACAACCTTCGCTAGACTAAACTTGATTTCATGCATGGATATGCCATTATTATGATGGACTACTGTTTGGACATTACTTATGCATAGTGTGAGAATTTCACGATTTGTATGCGATGTGTGACAACCATAAGTATGGTCTTAACCCGGAAAGTTAGACCTTAATGTGGCATGGATAATGTGCCCTGTAATGGTTAAACTTATGCGTTTGCTATTCTTATGATTAGAACATGCCGCCTCGAAGAGTTACCCGCAGCAACAGTGGCGGAAGTGAAGCCCCGAGAGGCAGAGGCAGAGGCAGAGGTAGAGCACCGAGAACAAGTGATGGTCCTACCAATGTCACTCCAGGAATAGGAAACGCTGATATGGAAGCCTTAATCGCTCAACAGCTGGCCGCACTGATCCCGACTATCGTGGCCCAAGTGAGCGATGCTCTTTAGAATTCTCACCCCCACGGGGACGGTGGCAATGATAATGAGGATAACGGGAACCCGACTGGGAACGAAAGCAATCAGGAGACCGGAAATAGTGGTACAGCCGGTAACGAAACTGGAATTGTTAATGAGATCGGGGTTGTGAATGCTAGACGGGGATGTTCATACAAGGAATTTGTGGCTTGTAAACCAAGAGAGTTTGATGGCAAATGTGGAGCCATAGCCCTAACCAGATGGCTTGAAAAGATGGAGGCAGTGATCGACATCAGCGAATGCCTTGACAGTCAAAGGATTAAGTATGTCACGTGCTCACTACAGGGCAAGGCACTAACGTGGTGGAACACTCAGATTCAGGCTAGGGGAAGAGAATCGATGATGCAAATGTCATGGGATGAGTTCAAAGCCCTAATCACCGAGGAGTACTGTCCTCTTAACGAGATGCAAAAACTTGAGCATGAGTTCTGGAATCATGCTATGGTGGGGGCTGGGCATGCAGCTTACACCGATCGTTTTCACGAGCTAGCAAGGTTGGTTCCGCATCTGGTCACCCCGGAATCAAAAAGGATAGAGAGGTATATTTGGGGACTTGCACCTCAAATCCGGGCAATGGTAACCGCAGCTGCTCCTCCTATTATTCAGAGCGCAATTCTGAAGGCTGGCGCTCTAACTGATGAGATGGTGAGAATAGGGGTATTGGGCAGGGGAGCAGAGAAAAGGAAAGATGTTGGGGAAACGAGTCGGTCGAGTGCCGGGAAATTCGAGAAAAGGGCCAAGACAACCAGAAATTTTGTGGCCGTGACCCAGGGCAGGCGAGAGTATGTGGGTCCGCACCCCAGATGCGATAGGTGCAACTTTCATCATCCCCCAGCTATGCCGTGCCGGGTGTGCGCTAACTGTAGACGCCCGGGGCATTTAGCAAGAGACTGCAGAACAACGCCGAATATGGTCGCTCCAGTCAACGCGGTTAACCCCGCCGGGTATGCCAGGGGCTGTTACGAGTGTGGAAGCCCTGATCACTACAGGAACATGTGCCCCAAATTGAATCGGGCACCGGGCCAGCAAGGGAACAACCAGCGTCAGACGATGGCTATAGCTGGAAATCAAGGCCCGGGAAATCAAGGAAATACGGCTCGGGGATGCGCTTTTGTCATTGGAGCCAATGATGCCCGTCAGGACCCAAATGTTGTCACGGGTACGCACTTAATCAATAATCACTTTGCATCTATATTGTTTGATACTGGGGCAGATAATAGGTTTATATCTTATGAGTTTGCGCAATTGCTTGACGTGAGTCCTAGTAGGCTAGAAACTAGCTACTCTGTAGAAATGGCCAACGGTAGGGTTGTTCAGGCCGACGAGATTATTAGAAAGTACTCATTGATATTGGAGGACCATGCCTTCGATATAGACTTGATACCCATTGAGTTAGGAAGTTTCGACGTGATTGTGGGAATGGATTGGTTGTCGAAACACAGAGCTGAGATTGTCTGTCGGGACAAAGTGGTACAAATCCCCATGCCAGACGGAGAGGTACTTAGAATTCAAGGAGAAAGACCAGGGAGAAACTTAAAAGCTTATTTCCTGCATGAAAGCACGCCGGAGTTTACGAAAATAGTGCTACGCTTTCCTGGCTCATGTGGTAGAAAAGAAGGAAGAGGAGCAAAAATTGGTAGATATCCCTGTGGTACGGGATTACTCAGATGTATTTCCTGATGACTTGCCTGGTTTGCCTCCTCCACGGCAGGTGGAATTTCGTATTGAGTTGATTCCTGGAGCTACACCGGTAGCAAGAACACCGTATCGATTGGCACCATCTGAAATGCAAGAGTTATCTAGCCAGTTACAGGAACTACTGGAGAAGGGTTTTATTCGGCCGAGTCACTCGCCTTGGGGAGCACCGGTGTTATTTGTCAAGAAGAAGGATGGGTCGTTCCGTATGTGCATCGACTACCGTGAATTGAACAAATTAACTGTGAAGAATCGGTATCCTCTCCCCAGGATCGACGACCTGTTTGATCAATTACAAGGAGCTTCGTATTTTTCCAAGATCGACCTTTGATCTGGATATCACCAACTAAGGGTTTCCGAGGAGGACGTACCGAAGACAGCGTTTAGAACTCGTTATGGGCACTATGAGTTCTTGGTCATGCCGTTCGGATTGACTAACGCACCAGCTGTGTTCATGGACCTGATGAATTGGGTGTGCAAACCTTACTTGGATAAGTTTGTGATCGTATTCATAGACGACATACTTATCTACTCTCGATCGAAAGAGGATCATGAAGAACACCTTCGGGCAATACTGAAACTGTTAAGGGAAGAGAAACTTTTCACCAAGTTCTCGAAGTGTGAATTCTGGCTGCGAGAGGTGAAGTTTTTGGGTCATGTGGTTAACAAGGACGGGATTCATGTAGATCCCGGCAAGATCGAATCGGTAAAGAGATGGATACACCCTAGACACCTTCAGAGATACGACAGTTCTTAGGATTAGCCGGATACTATCGTCGTTTCATTGCGAACTTTTCAAAGATCGCTCAACCGTTGACATTGTTGACTCAGAAAGACAAGAAGTTTGATTAGGGACATGCACAAGAACGGGCGTTCCAAACGCTGAAAGATAAGCTGTGCAATGCACCGATATTGTCCCTCCCAGATGGAACTGATGATTTTGTGGTATGCTGTGATGCTTCTCATCAAGGGTTAGGATGTGTAATAATGCAGAAAGACAAGGTGATTGCCTACGCTTCGCGACAACTTAAGGTGCACGAGAAGAACTACACGACTCATGATCTTGAGTTGGGCGCTGTAGTATTCGCACTTAAAATATGGAGGCATTACCTGTATGGAACCAAATGCATCATCTACACAGATCATAAAAGCCTTCAACATATCCTGGATCAGAAGGAACTCAATATGCGTCAGCGACGCTGGGTAGAGCTTCTTAGCGACTACGATTGTGAAATCCGGTATCATCCGGGGAAAGCTAATGTGGTGGCTGATGCTCTAAGCCGCAAAGAACGCGTGAAACCACTACGTGCTCGAGCTTTGGGATTGACCATTCAAACAAATTTGAAAGCTCAGATCCAAATTGCACAAAGTGAGACGTTGAAAGAAGAAAACCTTGCGGGAGAAGAATTCCGAGGGTTGGATAAACAACTGATGTGCTAGGACGACGGTGTATAGTACTTCGTGGACCGTATATGGGTACCCAAGTGGGGAGGTGTACGTACCTTGGTCATGGATGAAGCACATAAGACGCGATATTCTATTCATCCTGGTGCAGACAAGATGTACCACGATCTCAAAGATCTGTACTGGTGGCCAGGCCTGAAGAAAGACATTGCCACGTACGTCAGCAGATGCTTGACATGCTCGAAAGTTAAAGCTGAACATCAGAAACCATCGGGACTGTTACAGAAACCTGAGATTCCCGAATGGAAATAGGAGAACATAGCCATGGATTTCATCACCAAACTCCCTCAAGCGAGCAACGGGCATGAATCGATATGGGTCGTAGTGGATCGAATGACGAAATCAACACATTTCTTGCCAATCCGAGAAGACTACAAAATGGATAAGTTGGCGAGATTGTACATAAAAGAGGTCGTGACAAGACACAGAGTGTCGGTGTCAATCATATCCTACCGTGACGGCCGATTCACTTCACGATTTTGGTAGACACTACAAAAAGCGATGGGCACTCGATTAGACATGAGTACCGCCTATCACCCTCAAACAGATGGCCAAAGTGAACGAACCATACAAACACTGGAAGACATGCTGAGACTGTGTGTAATCGACTTTGGTGGTAGTTGGGATACTCATTTTCCGTTGATTGAGTTCTCTTACAATAACAACTACCATACCAGCATTGGGTGTGCTCCGTTCGAAGCGTTATACGGAAGGAAGTGTAAATCACCCGTTTGTTGGGCCGAGATTGGTGAAAGTCAGTTAACAGGCCCAGAGATCATTCAGGAAACAACCGACAAGATCTTCCAAATCAAAGATAGACTGAAAGCCGCTAGAGATCGCCAAAAGAGCTATGCCGACAATCGTCGGAAGCCTCTAGAATTCAACGTTGGGGACCAAGTGTTACTCAATGTCTCTCCTTGGAAAGGAGTTGTTCGGTTTGGTAAGAAAGGGAAGTTAGTCCCAAGATACGTTGGACCATTCGAGATTACAGAAAGAATTGGTCCAGTGGCTTACCGGTTAAGGTTACCACAAGAACTCAACGGTGTGCATGATACTTTCCATGTGTCGAACCTCAAGAAGTGTTTGGCCGACGAATCACTTCACATACCCATTGAGGATATCAAAATCGACGAAAAGCTTTATTTTATTGAGGAACCCATTGAGGTCATGGATCGTAAGGTCAAACAGTTGAAGCGCAGTAGAACATCAATTGTTCGCGTAAGGTGGAATTCAAAGCGAGGGCCAGAGTTTACATGGGAACAGGAAGATCAATAAAACTCAAATACCCACACCTATTCGTGGATGATACTCTTGGACCTAACTCCAGCTGAATTTCGGGACAAAATTCTCTCAACTGGGGGATACTATGACATCCGTCACCTTAAGGTCCGTCGAACGACATAATTAAGCATATAATTATTTTAATTATTCTTCCTCTTCTTCATGAACTCCTGCTTTAAGAAATCATGTCTGCTTTATTACCCTTGTGCCTGTACTTCCTCCGTGAACTTGTGCTAAGCATAAACCCTTTTTATAAATTTCATCACCATTATCACCAAATGTATCATTTTAATTATAACCATTGCCATTAATAAAATCATTTTAAGCTATCAATTACCATTAAACACGCTTTTAACCTTAATACAATGAACATTTTAAGGTCGTAATCAACCAAAACAAATTTTGGGGAACTCGGGGGTTAAGTGCAGGGACTAAACTCGCTATTTTTGCAAACTTGGGCTGGGTATATAAACCCATATTCCAGCCCTTAATCTCATTTCATCTTCATCTTCTTCATCCTCTTCACCTTCTTCTTCACATCTTCTTCATTCTAGCACCAAATCCAACCCTCTTGGTCTTGTTCTCGTCGTCTAGACTCCATCTACAGCCTAGTCTACTCTATTTTAGCAGGTAGACGACCTTGGTTGTCCCTTTTCTTGCTTATTCACGGTTGTCCAAACTAGGGTTTCGGGTGTTCGGGTTCAACCCGAACACATGAGGTCGTGTGGGTGCGTGTGAGGTCTTTCTGCTTGTATTTCATGTTTGTGTATGTTTTTAGTGTGTTTCTGGAGGTCCTTGTTGTGTAAAACCCGTGCTCGGAGCAGCTGAAGGCTGCTCTGCACTTCTGCAGTCGCGAACCTGCAGTTCAGGCGACTGGGTCTGTCATGCGACTGAGCCGTGCGACTGGATGAGTCGTGCGATTGAGTCATGCGATTGTGTCTTTCGGGCGACTGAGTTGTGCGACTGGGGACGTCATGCGACTGAGTCGTGCGATCATGTGTGTGTGTGTGAATGAGTCATGCGATCGAATGAATGCATGCGACTGTGCGTGTATCGCACGACTGAAGGCCAATCGTACGAGTGAAGGTTCAGTCGTACAAATGAAGCCGATTCGTACGAATGAAGGTTGATTCGTGCGTATGGAGGTTAAGTCGTGTGATTAGGTGTTATATGGTACGACTGAATGCCAGTCGTACGAATGAAGGTTCAATCGTGCCAATGAAGCTGATTTGTACGATTGAAGGTTGATTCGTATGAATAGAGTGTTGAGTTGAGCGTCTGGTCCTGTTGTGTGACTGATGATGTTTGAGTGTGAATTTCCTTCCTGAACGTCTGATGATGATAAGGTAACATTAGTAAAAGTGTCGTTAGGTTTGGTTGTAAAGCTCTTGTCATGTGATTTGGCTTACTTATAACTGTATGCACGGTATTTTGCAACAACTCTATACAGTATCAATTACTTATTTACTTTAAACCTGCGAACTCACCAACAATTTTGTTGACCATTTTGAGCATATCTTTTCAGGTGATCATGCTAGCTGAGGTTCTAGGTGTGCTGCCTTAGTAGAGACCCTAGGATGTATTTCCGGGCTAAACTTGTTATTTTGAAAACAATTGTTGTACCTGTTTCAAACCACATTATACTTTGTAACTTGTTCCCAGGTTGTGGGAATTGCATACAATGTTATCATCTTTGTTATATGATTCATGTATCATGTTTATGCTTATGGCTATGTTGTCGTGAATACTGACTAAACACGACACAAGTCCCCTTGTTGTTGGGTGTCGTCATGACACGCTTGTCATCATTATTATTATTGCACATCTATCGCTTACCATGTGTTATGACGATTCCCGTCTCGTTACATCCCTGTGTTTCCGCTCTTAGCGGGGCTATGACAAATATGTTCTAATATTAAGTATTATTAATGGTTCAGTTTATTTAATATTAGGGCTGATAAAAGAAAAGAGTTTTTGCCACTTGTTAATATTTCAGCCTATAATTGCCACATGGCAAGTTTTTAAACACACATTGCCACGTGTCAAGAGGAAAAGCATTTTCTCAAAAACATAACGCGATCCTTCATTCTACACGGTTATCAATCGGGTTTAAACACACCTGATCTTCATAATCACCCAAACCCTAAATCGCATTCATCATCGTTTCTGCCTCATCTTCATCGACATTCTCTGCCTTTTCTTGATTTAGGATTCTTATCATGCGATTATGCTTTTAGGTTTGGTTTCCTTTTTGTTGATTGTCATCTCTTCATTCACCATCGCTTTAGTTTCCCAAACTTTCATTCTCCACCAAATTAAAATCCCTTCTTAATTATCCATACAATATAACCTCAATCGAATCTTGATTGATTCTTAGTGATTATCATTCGGTTTCGATTTGATTTATTTTCCTATTTGTTAGGGTTTTACGGAGCAATCAATGGTCAATCGATCTTTGTTCAAAACGGAAGATAACCGCTCTGTTATTCGATTCCAACATGTACGGTTTCATTATTTCAAGTTTTTGTAAGTGGTGTACTTTTTATTCATATAAATCTTTATCGTGTTTGATTTACTTGTCGATTAAGACATGTTGAGCCATGTGTATATATGTGTGTATACATTTGTATATGATTGCTGTAAATTCTAACTTTGATCATATACTGCTGTTTATTGAAATCGTTGATATGTTTTTGAATACAAATAGTATTGATTATGAACGATATATTCTTGTATATATTTATGGTTCGTTATGCCAAAGGTTCACCACATAATTCATATTTTCAACAATGGTTGAATGTTAGACATCTATTGTTGTAGAATACTTATTTTTATAAATTTAATTAAAGCTAATACCTAATTCTGTAATTGTTAATAGTTTTTACTCTGCAACTTTGTGTTTATATTATGTATTCGTTTGAGTTTCTACTAAGGATTATTGGAAGTAAAAAGTTTACGACAATATGTTCTAATATTAAGTATTATTAGTGGTTCAGTTTATCTAATATTAGGGCTGATAATTATGGGAAAATATTCTCCCACATTAAACCGAACAACATCCTTGGACTTTCCTATAGGTTCAAGGAAAAGAGATCAATGGAGCTAGGATTAACACAATTTTGTTGTCAACAGACATTTGCTTATATTTTGCTTAACTATGAAATCATTTGTTGAAGATGTTCATGGTAGAGCCACTGATGTTGCACTTGGATGGTTACTTGCTCTTGGTTCATCTTTTACATTTGCTACTACTATAGAACATAAGTATTTTTTAATTTGTACAAGCCTCTGTGTTTAAATTTAATAAGTAATCACAATTAGGCCATCAAATTCTAAAAAAGTTGCGTTTAATTTGATAACCTAATGCTGCTATGAAGTATGGATTCTTTCTTTTTCCTGTGCAGATGGAACTCACATTCATTGTTATCAAATGCAAGAGCAACATGATTATCATGCATTTGATTTAAATTTCACTCTTGTACTATATATTGGGCATATTGTAGATGATATTTAACTTTTACACTGGTCACCTAAGTTAGGTTTACTTATGTAAATAAGCAACTTTAAATTTGCTCATTTCACATTTCATAAGAAGAAGATGAACATGACTGTGGTTTGGCGATGTTAGATTCTCTTCTAACAAGCATCTGTTTGGTGTTATGAATTTAGTTTATAATGAAACGTTTGAGGGTCTTGCTATTTGGGTTTAATGACAATGAATCAGAGAGGGTAAGCAATTTGATTTTGTTTAGATGATGCTTATGGTCTTTGATCTACGTTACCTGAAACATGTTCCTAAGTTAAAGTATTCTTATGAGTATGTTTTGGTCCATGTGATAATGTGGTTATCTATTGTCATATTTTTTAACAGGTTTGAGGACATTAGCCACCCCAAGGATTTAAATACGGGAACAATCCATAGTTTGTGGAGTCGAGTTTACTTAATTAGGTGTGCATTCATTTCATTACTTTCGTTCATATCTTGGTATTTCAAACTATATATTTGATGTTTAATTTACTATATTTGATTCGAAAAGAAATGAAGTAGCTTGACAAATTAATGCATGATTCATCTCTCATTATAGGGTTTAGCAATCATAATCTTTACAGGGCTTGTAGAATCTATGTTAAGAGAACGTATGGAAGAATTTGAGAATCTAATTGCTAATCAGTTTGAAATGCAAAGCTTTTCAGTTATGTTATTTCATTGCTTAGTGTTTCACCAACTCTTTTATTAATTGTTTCTCAAATTAATTGATTGATTACCTTGGCATCTAACAGGTAATGAAGGCTGCAACTTGTCGAGGAGTTTATTTAAAGTGTATTTATGTAGAATGTATTTTCAGGTTTGAGTATTGTTAAACTTTTTGTCATTTATGATTCAGAATTTGAATGGGATTGAAAATGGTAGTTTGACCAATCATATCTTAGCGTTAAAAGTTGGTGTTTAAGTTATGCTTTTAAGAAACATTAACAAAATAATGGGTTATGTAAGGAAACTTGACAATAAGTATTTAAAAATCGTGTTATAGAAGCCAAGATTGTGTAACTTAGTTCTATTCATATTTTTTTAATTTTTGTGTAACTTAGTTCTATTCATATTTTTTTAATTTTCAATTTTCACATGTATATTATATGGAATGGTAATAACTAATTATTTATAGTTGTACTTATTTTAAAATTAATTTTTTCAATCCGTCTAACACACGGGTCGTTAGGCTAGTATATAATATAACAGCCCAGGTTCATGATCGCGCAAGAGATTTACGCGCCGCAACAACAAACATCAGACCAAAGCTACTATTTTCAACGGAACCTGAAACAAATCATCTTAACATGTAACATAGACGAATAGATGGCAAAAATATTTGTTGTACCAATTACATTGTGACATGCGGCATGTTTGGGGGCGCAATCTTAATTTTAAATAAGTTAATATACAATTGTTATAGATAATTAAGTTGTGTATCGTAAATTGTTAGAGATAAATAAGTTATTAATTCAATGTTAAATTGAAATCGAAGCATGAATTTCTGTCACTCAAAAAATTCAAAGAAATTTAAACGATAACGGTTTATAACATAAAATTTTAAATATCTCAAATCCTATATTATTTTATACCCCTAAAAATTGAGTCGTCACAGTTAGGCTTGTTGAATTTACCCGTACCTGAATAACACATCCGATCCTATTTCACCATCGCCCGATTAAACCCGACCTGAAGATGCCTGACCTGAAGAAGTCCGTTACCTGAATACCGATTAAACCAATTGTTATCAAGGTTTGGCCTTGGATATATTTTTATACCTCTAAAACCCAAATAACTCGAACCGATTAATCCAAAACCCAAATAACCTAATGATCTCCATTACAATAAAGCTAATTGTTTGTATACAATATTGTTTAGATGATCCAAAAAAAGCAACTTGTGTGTATACAATTATATAATTAGATACATTTTATAATTTTATGAAATTAAACTAATTTAAGTTTACTAATTTTACAAAACTTTGAAAATAAAAACTCTAAGTCCACTATTTTAGGGTCATTGTTTAATACCTAAAACCCAACCCGAGTAAGTGAGTAACCCAAAACAGATAAAGCCAATTGTTATTACGATCGGGTTTTAGGTAGACTTTTAAAACTATAATATCTTAATAACACAAACTAATTAACCCGATACTTAAAGCTCCATCCCAATTAACACCTTTGTTCACAATATGTGTAATAGTCAAGTGAGTGTAACATAAAAATTTTATCATGTAAGCTTCGCTTATGAAGAATCGTTGTACACTCACAAAGGTATGCAATAAACATGTGTGTGTGATTCACTTCTTAGATTATGAATTAATCATTATCATGGCTTTTTATACATATATTATTTAAAATAATTATTTCAAATCCTACTTATTTAAAAAAGAAAACATTATTATTAAATTTATTTTTTAAGCATTACTAAATTATAATAAAAACCTATAAACACACCAATCAAATTTCTAAACCATTTCATGTCATATTTGTCCCTAATTTCTTGTTTCATCCTCTCATTATTTTCACAATTCAACCCGTCAATAGTCATGTTTTGGTTAAACCACTTGGAGTCATTTGAGTTAACTCGCGGGTTTTTGGTTAAATACTTAAATAAATGGTTTAGAATAATAATTTGTCTAGTTAAAAGGGCAATTTGGGTTATCTTTGTAGATAATAAAGATATTAAAATTATATAGAATTGTGTGTCGATATAACCAAGATAGGTTTTTTCTTGAATATTTGCTCCCTCTCATGGAACATTACACATGCCTATGATATATTGACATATGACATAAGGGAAAGACACCTACATATGCAACATTATCTCTATTTTCAACAACAATCATTTTCTAATTTTAGCAAGTTGTTTTCGGTGGGCCTTTCTAGTTTCCACCTCAACTATACACAAATGCAACCATCGTATCCGTGAAGATAACATCTACTAAGATCGGAAAATAGATATGTAAATCTAATTAAAATAATATTTATTTTTAATAACACGTGACATTACTGCCTATAAAAGAATACATGCATATAAATTTTCACGCCAAGCTTTTAACTTTTTATAAACCCATCACAAGAATTGTAAGATGCCCAAAAGATCTTTAAACATCTAGTGGATAAACATTTTGAATAACCACGTGTTAAAAGTTTTACTTTTCTTGAATTAAGTTCAAACATTTGTGTATCTTTCTTAATATCATTAAGTAATTCTTTTTCAGGTTGTAAGAGTAACAATACAATGTTTAACTAAGGGGTCGTTTGGTTCGCAAAATATTTTACAAATGAACTGAAATTGAAATTAGAATCTTGTTAAAATTGATAACGTGTTTGGTTGATTAATTTTGAGTGAAATTTGAATTTTAATGTTGAACATTCTATTAGATTGTTAATCATTCTATATGTAAGTAGAAGAAATGTGAATTCCAATTAATGAGGAAAAAAGTTTCAAATTTAATTTTATCCGTTAACCAACAGAAATAAAAAAAATTAAATTCCAATTTTAATTCCTGAAAATTTTGTAAATCTATGGGTCCTAATTGAATGATTATGAATCTTTTAAATTTCTTTAAACATTGAGATGTGATATCCATCAAAACGGACCCCACACTATTTATCTCTTACGCCGACTAATTGGTTGACCACCGTTACGGCCAAACGGAAAATAAACGTTATTTAGTGCTAAAAGGACACTTTATATATTTTAATTATATATATATATATATATATATATATATATATATATATATATTAATTTTTAAAATTGAGTAATGTGTTAAAGGGTATTAATTACCGATATAGTCAATTTAAGTTTAAAAATTATATAAGGTGAATATTTGAGAACTAATATATTTTTAGAAAAACAAAAGAGTGAGAACATATATAGACTCATGACGGGATCTTCCTACGCACATGTAACAAAGAAATATCCTTAAAGCTTGTAAATACTATCTAATCATATGACAATTTAAAAAGTTAAAACGATGTTAATATAATAACTATATAAAGTCGTTCAATAAAGATTCAATGATACAATTATGTTAAGTATAAGTGTGGACTAAACTACAAATCATTGTTATTTAATCTCATATCCATTTGAAAAAAATAGGATAGACATATACTAGTCACCTTCAATCAGGTAATGATAAAAAAATCATAAAGTTCTTTAACTTGTAATATCATACCATGAGTAGATAAACTATACACTTATGCTAGTAAACCATAATCACAAATACACAATAATACAAGGAATTCACAATGAATGTAATGGTTTTCCTAACTATATTTTAATTATATTTATATATGTAATTAAATATAAGTAATTTATATATGATTTATATATATATATATATATATATATATATATATATTTTATAGTTATATATAAAACTTAACTATATTTGTATATCCGACGTACTAAGTTATGGTTTAACACCCCGTTTTTACCCATTAAAATAAAAAAATTGAAAACCGGTCCGGTTTCCCGGTCCGACCAGCGGTTCGGGTCAAACCGGCCAGTTCGACCACTACAAAACGAATCACACCAGACCGGACCGGACAAGCCTCCGATACGCGGTTGAACCGGTCGGACCGGCCGGTCCCATCCGGTCTCAACAACAATAGATTTCATTGAATAAATGCGCTCAAATTCTGCTTTTCATGTCAAAAGCTTTATTTTTTTTGGAACCCTCAAATCTAAATGTTAGGTTGACATACTTTATTCCTTGGATATGAAGTTTTAAACTTGATGTTGTGAACCAACCAGAAGGATCCAACGACCATACCCATTGATCCATAAGATCCGAGTGAGATCTAAAAGGTAACAGATTATTTTAAAGGTTTTTTTAATATTTTTTGACCTATTACAACCTTTAAAATTAGGATGTTTTACAAATTTCTGGGTTTGCCTTTTTAATAGATTTATTTTCATCTATGCTTTCCACAAAGTAAATACTAGTATAGCAAACGTCAAAATTAAGTCCTATAAATTATAACACTCATGTAACAACACGCGAGTTCAAACACCTCTGCAAAAATCAAAATAACCGATCCGTAATCAAAATAACTGACGCAACCGAACCGATAAAACCGAAACGCTAGAAAATCAATGCTTTGGTTTGATGATTTTTTAAAAACCAATTTTTTTGGTTCAAATTTTGATTTTGCTTGTAATAAAAACCGAAAAAACTGAACCGAAACCATATAATCAAGCTTATAAATTTAGAGGTGTAATCATATACTTATAAAAATTATTAGTCTATTAGTTATTTATTTAACTTGTCTTATCTAAAAGAGATTAAATATTTAGGCTTCAATAGTAATATTTAATTTTTTTTATTTGAATTGATAGATTAAAATGTTTTATTGAATATATTGTTCTTGTATTTTATGTATTGCATTTAATTTTAATGTCAACTAAATTATAAAAATATATAGATTATATTTAGAGGTCAACAAATTAATGTAAGGCCAAAGTTTTTGCCTTAAAATCATTACTTAAATTTTTTTCTTTCTAAGAGCATTCACAACTAGTTTCCTATATTTATGTGAGTGTATTTTTTATATTATATGGTATGGTTATAAGTAGTTATGAGTAAATGATATGGTAAATTTACTGTTCAATATGTATTTTGAGGAATCACTGTTTAAAACCATATAATGGTTTTAATATATTTTAAGTGGTTGTGAGTGAAGGAGAGAGAAAAAATAATGATAAAGTTAAAATGAGAGAGAAAAAATAATGATTTTTAGTGTAATTATATGGATAAAGATAAGGAGTGGGTTGTGAATACTTTAAAACTTAAAACACAAATGGTAAAACCAAAATAAACAAAAAACCGAACTGAAAGCGAAGTTAAAACAAAAAACCAAAATCCGAAAAAAATAAAATCGAACCAAACCGACCATACACATCCCTACCTTTTTTATATCAAATTGATAGATACATATGTATCACAATTTTTTATTTTAAAAAAATCGCTAGGTTCTCATTGTAATTATCTTCAACTTCAGGCCCTTTTTCCAACGTCTGTTTTCCATTTTTGCCCTTGTACACACCCATACGCTGCTAAACCTTCCATATTTATACAGCCGAAAGGGTAATGATTTCGTTTTCTATTCCTCTCTTCTCCACTTTCAAATCAAATCTTGAAAACAAATAATAACACCCAATTCGAATCTTTGAAGAATCTAATCGTAATTTCAAGTTATATTCAAGAATCCCCACATTATTCAATCTTGTAAGTGTATGCTGTGTGGGCCTGTATCTTGCATTTTCATGTTTCTGTTTGTTTCCTGCATGTTTTGATCCCAAAAAGTTTAATTTTTGAGCTGTTTAACATTATGATCTTGAACAAAGATAATGTAATTGTTGTTGGGTTGTTAAAACTGTTCAAAGATCGTGCTTGATTTAAGATCAAGTGGGTTGGGATTGATTTGAAAGATGGGTGTGTATGGATTTGATGTTGTTGATTAATGTGGGATGGGAAGATTGTTGAAGATAATGAATGATTATCAAGTTGTTTTAAGTTTTGGTTCATTCATTTCATCTTTTGAATCTTGTTTGATCTGTAGTTGTTAGTTTATCATAGATGCAGATCTTAATTGGAGATTACAGATGCCTACAACTGTAGCAAACTTGATCATTTAAACATAGGATTATGAAATGCGAATTGATAGTTGTATTAGTGTCAGTAGAAGAATATTGAATTCAAGCAGTTGTTGATGTTTTTTTTAATGTTAGTATATAATATGGATAGTTGAATGCTCATTTTCGCATTGCAGGTTATAATCGCAAATGGGGTCTACACCAGTAGAGTATATGATAGAGCCTTCATCAGGAGCACATTTTTCTGGATTTCATATGGATGGGATGCAGGCAATAAACTCAATGGTGAGGCAGGCAACAACTTCGGTCGATGAAAATGTACACAAGCAGCCTTTTATCATTGGTATGTATGGTAGCAAGAACACCTTCAAATCACTTGATTACTTCTATAGTTTCAGCCAAAACAAGAATGCCATGTTAAACAAGATTTTGTTTAGTTGAGTATTGGCTGTTTAAATTTATCAAATTGATGTTCAAAATCATAGACTTTTGTCATATAAACTGCATGTCTATGAATTGTATGCATCTTTTTTAATTTTGCAAGGCTTATGATTGTCATATATTTCATGGTGATGTGTTTTCAATATCAAATATTTCCATCAACAACCAGGGGTTGCTGGAGGTGCAGCTTCAGGGAAAACAACAGTATGTGACATGATTATTGAGCAGCTTCATGATCAGCGTGTTGTGCTTGTGAACCAGGTATTGTTTTCTTTGCTGACAATATTAATATAATTTTATAGAGTATGTGAAACACTGTTTGGATAATATCATATTTTGGTCTATTTTATGGCCTGCTCTAGCATGTTATGATCACACAATATATGTTTATCTAACTGATAGGTATCTATGGGTTTGTTTGCAGGACTCGTTCTATCATAGTTTGACTCCTGAAGAACTTACAAGGGTTCATGAGTACAACTTCGATCATCCTGGCGAGTATTGCTACTTTAACGTCTATTTTTTCATAGTAAATTTTTAAATAAAAAGGGATAATGTATCTTCTTTGTGATAGACAAGCATCATTGCTACCTCAAATCCTTAAGATGAACTCCTTAGTAAAAGTAATTATGGTTGTGAATTGTTTCTGTGTGTTATTGATAAACAATGACCCTATATATAAGGGAGAATACAACCAGGAAATAAGGAAAAGATATACACAAATTATCTTTAAATAACAAACTACAATCTATTCCTAATATACATAATAATCAGCTGGCTAAGACACCCCCTCAGTTTGAGCGGGTGGAGGACAAACGCTCAAGCTGGACCGAAAAGATTGGAATAGTTCACGAGATAATCCTTTTGTAAATGTATCTGCATACTGCATAGAGGATGGAACATGAAGAACTTTGATGTGCCCAAGGCGAACCTTCTCTAGGACAAAGTGTATGTCAATCTCTATGTGTTTTGTCCTTTGATGTTGAACCGGATTATTGGACAAATACACTGCTGAAACGTTGTCACAAAAAACAACCGATGCCCGTGTCAATGGAGTTCAAGCAGCAAATTCCGAATCCAAGTTGCCTCAGCAACTGCATTTGCAACTCCCCTGTACTCAGCTTCTGCACTAGAACGCGAAACAGTAGGCTGACGTTTAGCAGACCAACAAATAAGATTATCACCAAGGAAAACACAATAACCCGAGGTGGAGCGTCTCGAATCTGGACAGCCGCCCCAATCGGCATCAGAATATGCAACCAAGTCATGGGAATCCGTTTTCAATATCCGTATACCGTAGTCAATTGTTCCTTGCAAGTAACGGATGATACGCTTCATAAACGCAAAGTGAGGATCCCGAGGCTCGTGCATGAAGAGACATACCTGTTGAACTGCATAAGACAGATCTGGCCGAGTGAAAGTTAAGCATTGTAGTGCACCTGCCAGACTTCTATATAATGTGGGATCCGCAAATAAAGCTCCATCAGTAGCACTTAGTTTAGATGAAAGATCAACCGGTGTTGAACAAGGTTTGCACGATGACATGGACACACGGGCAATTATGTCCTTAGCATATTGAGCCTGTGATAAGAAAATTCCATTCTTTTGTTGAGTAACCTTGATCCCCAAGAAATGATGTAATCGGCCCAAATCAGTCATGGCAAACTCCCTTGAAAGCGTGCCAATAATGTGGTTTAAGAGACGATCATTAGAAGCTGTGAGCACTATATCATCAACATATAATAATAAATATGCAATGTTAGACGGATCCTGTTGATAAACAAATAAAGACTGATCACATGTGCTGCTACGAAACCCCTTGGAGATGATAAAATTAGCGAAACGGGTATACCACGCCCTTGGTGCCTATTTAAGACCATAAAGAGATTTCCTCAACCGACAAACGTGATTAGGAAAACGTTTATCATAAAAACCTGGTAGTTGATGCATAAAGACCGTCTCATGTAGTTCACCGTGTAAAAAAGCATTCTTGACATCAAGTTGATGAATAGGCCAAGCCCGTGACACAGCAAGAGACAAAACTATGCGAATGGTGGCAGATTTGACCACTGGACTGAATGTCTCATCACAATCAACACCAACTGTTTGGGAATTACCATTAACCACCAACCATGCCTTATAACGTTCCAATGATCCGTCCGATTTAAATTTATGTCTAAATAACCACATGCAACGAATCACGGGACGATCATGTGGGCGAGAAACAAGCTCCTATGTTTCATTATCCTGTAATGCCGTAAACTCGGTTTGCATGGCATGCAACCAATTTGGATCAGTTAAGGCTTTGGTATAGGAAGTAGGGACATGAGATAAGGAAACAGTGTTGTGGATGGCCGAAGGGTTGGATCGAGATTTAGACCGAGTTGTCATGGGATGTTGGTTAATATTCGGACCGGGTGGTGGGACAGGATGTGGTTGGGCTTGAGCCGAAGTTGGTGATGGGCCGATAGGTGTGGGTTCAGGAGGGATAGATAGGCCGGTAGGTGGGTTGACCGAAGATGGGGCTAGACGAGGACGACGTGAGTAGGTGATCCGATAGGGAGCAGTAATCGGATGAGGTGTAGGCGGGTTATGGTTTGGAGTGGGTTGGTTAATAGGCCAGTGGAATGTGGAGCCGGGTGGTGGAGGATCGTCCAAAAAAGTATAGGAAATGGGATGATGAGGTGTTGTAAAGGGGAACACATGCTCATCAAAGGTCACATGTCGGGAGATGTGTACCTTACTGGTGGTAGGGTCCAAACAACGGTAACCACGAAAATCGGGTGGATACCCTAGAAAAATGCATCGAATGGACCGGTGATGAAGTTTATGAGGCTGAGTAGCAGACGTGTTAGGGTAACACGCGTAGCCGAACACACGTAGATGTTCGTAGTCTGGGTGACGAATGTAAAGGGCAAAAGTAGGGGTGTAAAAATTTAGGCGTTTGGTTGGTAAAATATTGTGAAGGTAAGTGGCAGTGTGAAGGGCTTCTACCCAAAATGAGGGAGGTAGATTCGCATGAATTAAGAGAGCCCGTATAATGTCATTCAAACGGTGAATCATGCGTTCTGCCCTGCCATTTTGAGAAGATGTTTGAGGGCAAGAGAAGCGGAAAAGCAAACCGTTTTGTTGGGCAAAAGTTTTAAATGCTGAATTGTCAAATTCACCCCCTAAGTCGCATTGAAAGGTTTTGATTTTACGATTAAATTGGGTCAAAATTAACTGATGTAATCTGGCAAAGGTTGGAAATGTTTCAGATTTGTATTTTAGGGGGTATACCCACACAAAGTGTGAGAAATTGTCAATTAGCACCATATAATATTTATAGCCTGTTTTACCGTGATTGGCGAAGTCCATAAATCGCAATGAATTATATCAAAAGGAGCAAAAGTAATTAGACGAATAAAAAGGCAATCTTTTACTATTTGAAAGTTGACAAGAATGGCAAAGATTATGACTTTTGTCCTTATTACATTGAAAATTAAAATTGCGATTTAAAATATCTAGTACTTGCGCCTCGGGATGCCCTAAACGATCATGCCATGGTAGGTGGTGGGAAGCAATAAAGGTGGCTTGAGGCGGCAGTTGAGGTGGCGTGAACGTGTAAAGATTCCCGGTGCTATTGTGGCGAGACAGTGTCTTCTTAGTTTTGAGGTCTTTCAAAGAAAAACCAAACGGGTCAAATTCGACAGACACTTGATTATCACGAGTAAAACGTCTAATGGAAATACGATTTTTAATTATTTGAGGGCTATAAAGGACGTTTGGGAGAACATAGGTTCGGTTTGGTAAAGGGTGAAAGCCTGTACCTGATCGTTGAATTGGCAAATGCATAGCATTACCAACCAAAATATTACGACATACAGGAATATAATCAGGGATAATGATTTTACCTGGGTCTTTAGTGACGTGAGACTCGGCACCGGTATCCATAACATCTAAGTTCCAAGCCATAGTAGGAGAATTAACCTGCATGTTAGCCATCGCAGCACTCAAATCGGAAGGGCACAGGGGGTTATACATAGGCTGATTGAAACCGGGTGGTGCAAACTGAGCTGAAGAGTAACCAGCGACCAAAGGGTAGCCGGTAAATTGAACTTGGGGAGCCGAGGGTGGGTCTGGTTGCTTGCTTCCTGCCCACTGTTGCTGCGTTGGGTAGGGGCATGGTGGAGGTGTCCACCATGCCTAATTTGGAAACGATGACTGCTGCCCCTGATAGGCGCCCCATGGGGGCTGTGGTTGTGATCTGCCCCTGCCCCTACCGCGACGATTTGAAGACCCGCCTCTGCCTCTGCTGCCGCGGCGGTTGTTAGAAGAGTATGAGGCTTCCGATTGTTGATTGGTGTTGGAAGAAGAACCTGTAGAAGGCGGTGCTACTGTAGCAGCCAAAACAGTGTTCTGTGACCCTTTCTTAGCTTCAATCCGGATGACTTCATCATTAAGCATGGTGATAGCCTGGTCCCAATTACCCAATTAACACCCTGCTGATTGATGAGAGATGCACTGGTGTTATATTCAGTTGGGAGCCCACGAACAAGCTGTAGAACAAGTCGGGATTCAAAGACGGGTTGGTCAACATCAGCCAATTGATTGGCTAAATCGGACAGCCGTTGACAGTATTCGTCAACCGAAGAGCATGCTGTCAAAGTGAGAGTACAAAACTTTGTCTCGAGCGCCGCAACGCGAGCCTTTTTGTTGCTTAAGAAGATCTTCTCAAGCTTTGTCCAAGCCACTCTAGCACCAGTAGTATCCATGAGACGTTTCAGAAGGTCGTTCGAAACCGTGCTGTAAATCCATTGAAGGACTAACGCATCGGGTTCTTTCCATTGGGCATATTTTGGAGAAGTGGCGGCTGGAGGGGTTGATTCATCAATATGATTGGAGACCTTATACGCAACTGCGTGAAGGCGAAATAGCTTTACCCATGCCGAATAAGTAACCTTCGTTCCGTCTAAAGTCCGGATCTTAGATTGAATGTTCGACACGGAGTAAGCAGGATGTAGGGGGTCTGGTTTGTTTGATGTTTCAGCGCCAGTATCTATTTTGTTCGTCATTCGGTTGGGAAGGGAGGAATCGAAAAAAAGGAGAGAAGGTTATCAGAAGCCGGTTATGGCTCTGATACCATAAAAGTAATTATGGTTGTGAATTGTTTCCGTGTGTTATTGATAAACAATGACCCTATATATAGGGGAGAATACAACCAAGAAATAAGGAAAAGATATACACAAACTATCTCTAAATAACAAACTACAATCTATTCCTAATATACATAATAATCGGCTGGCTAAGACTTACTCCTCTCTTTCTCTCTCTCTTATTGTAAAACTTTGGCATTTTGGCATTTGGCTTTAGCGATAATCATTTTTGGTGGACTAATTTGAGTTACTATTCTAAACCAGATTTGATTTCATGCTTCTTATGGTACTCCTTTATTTGTTTTTCCAGATGCTTTTGATAATGAGAAGTTATTATCAACTGTAGAGATGTTAAAGCATGGAAAAACGGTGGATATACCAAAATATGACTTCAGGAGTTACAAGAACAGCATATCTCGAAGGGTTAGTTTTTATATAATTGCTCGGAAAGGGCTAAAAGTTTGTTTTTGTAGCTTTATCATTCAAAGTGCATGAATGCAGTTGTTTTTTTTATCAATGTGACTTTTCATATCTTTATCCTGGTTTTTCTCTTTTGTCCTCTTCACTTCAATTGTAAATCTAAGGTATTAATAGCATCAAATATTCATTTTCATAGTTATGTAATAATATATATCAATAACATTTTATTTACACACATCATCACATTCTTTTCAAGTAACCATATTACATGTTTGTGTGACATTATTCCGGTATTTATGTAGATAGAAAGAAAGAATGTTAATGTTGCTATCACATAGAGGTATAGTAAAAGCATGTATAAGTCATTTCTGAAAATAATTAGATTAAAGAAAGTGTTCAGTTCTAACTAAAGGAGTGAACAAATATTTCCAAATATACTTACATTTTTGCTGCAAAAATGATGAGATATTTTAGCTTTAATGCAAAGAACTTTTAGAGTCGCAAAATGGAACATTGCTCAAAGTGTGATCTATACTTCCTCTGTTTTATTCTGTTGAATGACATTCCTGCTGTCTTTAACCAGTGGCGTATAGCAGAAACCTTGTTGTCTTTGTGTTGTCTAAAAAACATCAAATTAGAATCCCTACTAGTGTTTACCTTCCTTCTCTGTGTACTCTTTATTAATTAGCTGCAGAAAGTAAAATTCATTTAGTCCTCTGCTTCTTATTCTTTGTGGTGAACTGTACTCTAATGAAGCATATTACATAAGTCAAATGGTGAAACCTTTGGCAGGTGAATCCTTCGGATGTCATAATTTTGGAAGGCATACTCATATTTCATGATCCTCGTGTACGTGAAATGATGAACATGAAGATCTTTGTTGATACAGGTTGTATACACTCCCTACATAACATTATCTCAATCATTAAGATATTCTTTTTTTTTGCTCATCCAGTTTATCTCTATGATCCTATTCTTCTTTTCTACTGTCCATTAAAAGCCTTATATCGTCATCAACTGCTTTCTAATTTCAGTCAAAAACAAACCAGGAGTAAGAGTCATTGCATTCGTCATTCCTTGGATTATTTTGCGAGATTAGTAGATAAAGTCAAGTGTCCGAAGTTGAATAAGAACATGTTTTCTTTATGCTTAACATTCATATTACATGGCATGGTGGCCGTAGAATACAGTTCTGTTCGTATGTATGAGATTTTGATATGTTACATATTTACATGAGATCACATGATGAAAGAAGCTTATATGCCCAGATTTTGTAAGGTTGAAACATTCTTATATGTGTTATGTATAGAGAAATAACATCAACTATTGCTCGTGGTGCTTTTTATTACTATTCATGTTCATTAGTGACCACTGCATGTTTTAGTTTAATTTAATGTTTTAGGACGAGTTATGCTCTTTTGTTTGATGTGAACTCCTAAACTTGTTAAAACTGCATACATAATTATTAATGAGCTACTTTGATATAATCAAGTTTGTATACTCATCTATCAGTATTTACCATTCTGACTTTCAGTGCAGATGCTGATGTGCGCCTCGCAAGGAGGATAAGGCGTGACACAGGAGAAAAGGGGCGAGATATTGGTATGGTACTTGATCAGGTTAGTTGATAAGTCTTCTCCTTGAATAAATAGAAAACAAATTTGTTGAAGATACAAAAATAACTAACTATAGATTTCAGGTCTGAAAATAGTCTTATTCTTCGAGTCTTAAGTGGACTTTATTTTTTGACCTTAGTTTGCTTTTATATGATACAAGCGTAGTATTGTCTTCTTTGTTTATTTCCCCTCTTAACTAACAAACTTAACTTCTATGCAACAGTATTCAAAGTTCGTGAAGCCTGCTTTTGATGACTTCATTCTTCCAACGAAAAAGTATGCTGACATCATTATACCTCGTGGAGGAGATAATCATGTTGCCATTGATTTAATCGTCCAACATATTCGGACAAAACTTGGTCAACATGATCTTTGTAAAATATATCCTAATTTATACGTCATACACTCAACTTTTCAGGTACCACCTTTAGGTCATGTCTCGTGATTCTCATAAAGACTTTTTCCATCCTTTTAGTGCATTCCTTTTGTTATATAGTTTCCTCATCCTTAGTTGTTTGTTTTCATGCAGATACGTGGCATGCATACACTTATACGTGATGCTAAAACAACAAAACATGATTTTATATTTTATGCAGACCGATTAATCCGGTTGGTGAGTTCTTGTTTCTGTGATCAGGAGGATTGTTTTTATTATGTTAATGTTTCCATAATTATCATTTGGTCTGATCAGGTTGTGGAACATGGTTTGGGACATCTACCATTTACAGAAAAGCAGGTGGTAACTCCAACCGGTAAGTTTGTGCACTCATTTTATTCCATCGTACATCTTAATCCGTTATCTTTAGTATATATGACTACAGAATATATCCTATAAGTTCAGTTTGCATCATGTGAGTGCTTATCGATTTTCTTTACGATGTTTTTGGGTCTGTGAAAAATGCAGGGTCTGTATACACAGGAGTAGATTTTTGTAAGAGATTATGTGGTGTTTCTGTTATACGGAGGTATTATTGTTATATATGCGTAATATTTATTTTTCTCACTTGAAATTCAAAAGAAATTTGGATAATTAGTTGGATTATTTGTTTATGTATTTTTTCTTGCAATAATTTAGTGTTCTTTAATGATATCCGCCCTATATGTATATGTGTGTATGTGTGTTTGGATTTTTCCGTTTGCTAGAATCATGACTTTTGCGGAATCTTTTGCAGTGGTGAGAGTATGGAAAATGCGTTGCGGGCATGTTGTAAAGGTATAAAGATTGGAAAAATTCTTATTCACAGAGAAGGCGATAACGGCCAACAGGTTTGTGCCTTAGAAAGATTCATTTGCATTCACCCAAATAATACGCTTTAAAAACAAGATTGAACCGTTATGCAGCTAATATACGAAAAACTACCACAAGACATATCAGATAGGCATGTTTTATTGTTGGATCCTATACTTGGAACAGGTTAGTTTCATATATTTCTCAAAACTCACTTTTTTCTTAAGAATACGCGCTTGTGCTGATAAGCACAAGTAATTTGTTCAGGGAATTCAGCTGTTCAGGCTATTTCTTTGCTTCTAAAGAAAGGGGTACCCGAGGCCAATATCATATTCCTAAATCTGATCTCTGTAAGTTGATAAGCATGTTTAACTATGAACCCGTTGACCAAATAAGTCAAACTGTTTTTTGAAATATCATGACCATTACAGGCGCCACAAGGAATACATGTAGTGTGCAAACGATTTCCAAGAATAAAGATAGTGACATCAGAGATAGAAACTGGTTTGAATCAAGAGTTTCGTGTTCTTCCGGGGATGGGAGAGTTTGGAGACCGGTATTTTGGGACAGACGATGAATGACCAACCGGAGTCATTTAGGGATCACAGAAAGATGGAATCGAGTGGTGGTTCGTGAAATCATGTTTCGGTTTTGAGATGTCTGGTTTGGTTGGGACTTGCTAGTTTTTTTATTCTGGCATTATGTGTATGAAGGTCGAAACAAGTATAAAAGACGCTTAAAATACACAGTAAAAACATCACTCGTATAACATTTTTCGGGAGTTCGATAGATTTTTCTGACGATTTGCATATGATGATACTCAGAACAACCAATATCACAATATGTATAGATACTTTTGCACATAAAATCCAAATATAAATGCTACATGCATGACAAATACTTATGTATTAAAATACACAACTATTGAACAATTTACATAACAAGAACATCAAAATACAGAAGTATAGACAATTGATGCCGATTAATTATCACGAAGAAGAAACAATTAGGTAGGGTGTTGCTTCATGTTCCTCACCTAGAGGCAAGTCGGAAAAATAAAACAGTATAAGAGAAAGACTCATTCAGTTTAGATCCGTCTCAATGGTGAGGCAACCTCCTCCACTTCTTGTGTGTATGAGCTGCACCATAGAACTCGTTAGAGGGCTCTCGGAGATGATCAAATTAGTATGTGTATATGTATCAAACATAAACATAGATATATGAGAGCGAGAATAATTGTGTGCTCCCTTTTGCCTGTTTATACATGGTAGTATTTAATATTAATGTTTATTGTCTTTATAATTGACTTTGATCTTCTGATATTTCTGCTTGCAGCTTACTCTTATATCATTGTCTCATTCAAAGCTTAAACTATATACTTTGTTGTTTTGTGCGCTGGCTATATTCCTTAGCAGCCTATGAATGCGTTTCTTCTTTGTTAAGACTTCCCTTCGTCTATCTTTGTTATCTCGGAATTCCTAAGTGTTGAACTCGCATTCTATCTCTTCGTCTAGGTGGCCGTAGCTTATGTTCATTATTATGAGTGAGCCGGGGCTTATGTTTGATGTATATACGTAGAGATGAACTTCTTTGACAAGGATTAGTCGAAGGGGCCTTTATTTTTGAGCCAGGGCGTCGGCTCTATAGTGTAAATTGTGACGCATTGAGCTTGGGGCCCCTAAAAAATAAGAGTCCTCATTTTATAAAAATAAAGTTATATTAGGTTTGTTTTGGTATTATATGGGCCAATGAAATTTTAAAGAGGAAATAACACTTATAGTTAAGTCAAGGTGAAAGTTTTGATAATTGAGTAGTTTTTTTTGCCTCTTTTTTTTAAAAGAAATAAACTATCAGTAACTAAAGGTCAGTATATGAAATTTTATTTGATTTATTGTTTTTGTTCAATGAAATTGGATTAAGTTGCTTATGTTTAGATTACGTTTTTTGAAAAAGACCTTAATTTTTTAGTTCGATTGGGGCCCCATAAAACGTTAAGCCGCCAGGACCGGAGTGTGCTTATACGAGCTGCGGATGGGGTACACTTATACAAGTCACGACCAGGTTTAGTGGTATCGTTTCAGCTGCGTCCTCAAACTGCTAGTCATAGGATAGAGTTGTGGTGTGTTTATTATACACTTTTTGCTCATGGGGGATGGTACCCCATCATAGGGCATAACAGGTCCAGATTGGCCTTAAACCTATAAGCATTGGTTGATATATCTACGTCAAAACAAACCACATCACTAGATCAAATATAAGGGGTAAACATTACCATTATAATAGGCTGGACAGTTATAATGTATTAAACACATCATTATATATTTGTCTGTCAACACTTATTAGAAAAATAGATCAAACATTAGAAGTTAGAACCATTTCAATGGATTAGACACATCATAATAGGAGTGTGGTGGTGGTCACCCGAGCTGCGTTGGTCTTTGTCGTCAAACATTAGAGTTTGGAAGAACGATTAACAGCATAGAAGATAGAGAACCATTTCAATGAATTAGACGTGTCGTAATAATAATAGTGGTGGGGTGGTCAACCAAGATGTGTTGGTTGTTGTGCTTGTAGTTATGATCGTGGTCCCCGCGGCCGTCATTATAGTAGTGTGGTTGTGGTCATGGTCAGAATTAATAATATCATATATCTAATATATATAGATAGCGATAGTTATTTACCCCTATTCTTGATCAAAATATTCTATCCATGGAGTCGAAAACTAACAAGCACATATAACTCAAGAACATAAACTTGGCAAAAAAGATTGAGACCGCCTAAGAGAGATATTGTGCAAATTAGTAGTGTAATAATCAGTTTAGTTTGGTTTTTATTGTCCACTAATACCAATGATTCGGTTATTGGAATCCAAGCAACTGAAACCGAGTATTGGTTCGGTTTTGTTTGATTTCAAATTGTTTATTTTGAAATTAGAAGTTTGGTTATGGAGCTCGATGTTCTTGTTTTGAACATGTTCAAAGCATAAAATACATGAAAAATACATTAAAAACATATATATAAAATAATATGTTTCATACATGAAAAATTCATAAATATATAGCTATCGGTTCGATTGTGCGGTCATAGAAGAAGCAAAAATCAAAATCATTAGCAAATAGTTAGGTTATAACCTATCTTAGCAGTAACCAATCAATTATTTTAGTTTCCATTATTTTCATGGATATATAAAACTATAAGTTCAATTTCAGTTATTTCAATTATGAAAGGGAAACAAAACCCATAACCGAATGGTTGATGGTTCTGTTCAAGCCCTATATTAACCATAACTAATCGGTTATTTCAGTTTCAATTATTTAAGGTTGGTATTAATTATTTTGTTTTTTTTTGGTTTTGCAAGGCTTAAAGCAAGTTTCAAAGAGAAAAGATAAACAGTTAGAAATATTAATTCCAACCTAACACTAACAAATTCATTTCAATGATTACATAGCCAACCCTAACAAATTCATTTCCATAAAAATATCCAAACTTAATGTTCCCATGTTTTTTTTCTAATAACTTAAGAGTACAAAATTGGTAAACCTTCAAGAAAATGACGACGAAGTAGTAGGCGTTTGATTCCCCTCTGTTTGATTCCCCTCTAACAGAGGTTTAAAGTTCAAATCTTGCTTTCACTAGATTCATACACTATTTTCTTGAAGGTCAATTGCCCAACAGTTGTGATCCTGTTAGAAGGAATTCGCAGTCTTGTGAGTTTTTTCTAGCAACACATTCTCATGGTAAAAAAAAGATTGGTAAAAACAAGTGAAACTTCATGTTTTATACATAAACTATCCAGCAATATGAGCTTGCTAATCATCCATCACGTCATCCTCACTTCCTTCAGATGCATCATCAGCGTCATCCTCACTTCCTTTAGATGCATCATCGTCGTCATCCTCACTTCCTTTAGATGCATCATTGTCGTCCTCTTCCTGCTCTTTCTCTTTCTCTTTCTTTTCACCAGTATTTCCTGCAAGTGATAAGGAGAGTATATGCCACCAATGTGTGGACCATCAAACGGTTAAGATCATGAGACGGAAAACAAAGAAATGCAATTTGGTAAAAATAAAAGATAAAATTACCAAAAATTATTGTGCCCGAGCATAATCCATCCTCAATCTTGATAAGCTCGAGAGTCATTCGAGGTCCAATCTCTTGAAGCTTTACAGCACTTTTAGTAGACGCCTTGTTAACTCTCCCAACATCACTTGCTAAGCTTACAGTTGCAGCTTCCTCATCTCCCTCACTTTCTGATCCATAACCAGCTCTTTCATTACAAAGAAAACAGATTATAATGCGTCCGTCCTCTTCATAAACTAAAATTATTATTACAAGAATGTATGTTACTATGTGTTCATGAGGGGGAAGGTACATACTTGGTGATGAAGTCACTCACATCTTGAAGAGTTCTGAGATCAGGGACTTTATGGTTTTGCACAAACTTTCTAATTCTACGCGATACACCAACTGGCTGCAATCTGATAGAATAATGCCGAAAATCAATATGTTTCGTTTCCTTGTTGTAATTGAGTAGCACGATTCTCTGGCATGATGAAAGTTTAACCTGCATTTAAAGTAAAATTAACAAATGATCAAAATCCCAAGTAGCATATACATTAAAAAAAGAAAGAAATACTCACTGTGTTGATGTCAATGGCCGGGAAAATGTTTTGAAACATAATCGTTGTTAGCTTCAAATGTTGTTCCCCAGTTCCAAAACCCGACAGCACAATCTGAACATTATCAAATTCGATAACCATCATCATCTAACACTAATAAACATAGTATATAACTAGAACTTATGCTGCAGGACGACAATGCACTATGAAAAGTAAAAAATATGAAGCATGTAAATTAGATGCTTACCAATGGAGAGTTTTTAAAAAGATCTTTTGGTACTCTTGGTCGTAACTGGGAGTTAGTTATATCAACAGCTAACGAGTACTCGTGAATTTTGAATGTAAGAGTGGGGCCTTGTGGTGTTCTTGCAACTCTCAAGTATGGTGAAGTGCCTGTTTTTGATAACATGAGAAAATGTGTAACTCCCATGGGTCCCGCAACATTCAAGAAATCTCTAAGGTTGTTGCGTTTCTTCTCCTGCAAGTTGAACCATAAACGTATCAACAACTGATAATATTATGATTAACAAAATCTCTTTCATTACCTTCAGGTTTAAAGCTGTGTATGGAAGCATCACTTTTCTTAAGTCTGCTTGCAACTGTTTAAGAGAAGCAGGTAGTTTCAACCTTGAAAAAACAAAGCTCCTCGGTATCTTGTCACCAGTAACATGATCCACGTTCTGTGCCGGTTGCTTCTTTACTGGCTTTACAAATGCCACCTTCTTTTTCTAAAAGATGTATAAATGATATGTTAACAAGTAAAGTGTTATCCTTGCGATTAATCAACTTCAGTAGTCGTAAAAATTACTTACATTACGAAAACGAGCCATCTTTGGCTTGATTGGTGGCCTAAACTATTCTTACAATGAAAACTGCATCAAACAAAAGTGATTAGTACTATATTAAATTAAGCTTACAGATAACACCCACAAAATCTCCAAAGTCTAGCTCTTTCCCATAACATAGCAATACTAACAATGAACTATTATTAATCAAAGAAAAAACCAAACACCATATTACATGAAATAGCTCAAAAGGTTGTAAGGATTAACAGAACAGCTTCAAAAATTGAGACATGACTATGATCAAGTGATCAACTTCAAAAACTAAGGGGCTGTCTGGTAACCTCTAAATGGTTCATAGCCTGTTAATGGTTAAGAGGTAACCGTAATGTTGAATGTTTAAGAGGTATCATTAAGATTTAACCTCTTAACCATTCTGCATTAGGGTTTAAAGACTATGAACCATTAAGAGACTATTAACCAATAAGAGGTGGCCTCTACCAAACAGCCCCTAAGTCAAATTGTGCAAGCATTCTGACGTGTCGTAACACCCCAACCCAACCATCACTATCAAAGAAATCAAAAACAAATCACACAAACCTTGAAGCAACGGTTTAATACTAAAAATCCAAAACACCCAAACGACTTAAGTAATCATTCAATCAATCACTCATACACCAGTAAAACTGATTGTTCAATAATGACTAAAAGCTTTATCACTTGCATACCTATGCCCCTAAACACCTCACCACTGAACAATTGCCAAACAGAACAAAATAACAGAGGTATAGTTATAAGAAACACTGGTTCACACTTAACCTCACAGTTGCATATATTTGTAATCATCAAAGTCATTTAGATCATTAACATAAATTTAACATCTAACAGACCAACATATACACACCAAAACAAAACACCATAAGTAGATCAGTAAACAACTGACAAATCACAAGCAGTCTTATGAAAACAAAAACATCAACAGTAGGAGTCTATTAAGAATGAAAATTAACAGAAAATAAGCAACAGCACATAATAATATTTTTAAAATCGTACACCGAATAGAGAAATTAAAACTTACAGTGGAGCTGAAAGAGGTGAGTCGATGAAGAAAGACGATCGATTTAGGGTTTTGAAAATTGGGCCATAGAAAAAAAGCAATCGAGAATCAAGTAAAAGGCCCGTTAGCCTTTTAACCTTACTATATATATTTTATAGTTTAGTCCCCTGTAATACACAAATTTAATAAATAAAATACTAAATAATTATTAATAAAAGTTTATGTATTATAAAATTATGTTTGAAGATAAAAATGATTTTAGTTATGTATAAATAATTATTTTAATTATAATATTTAATGTAAAGTATAATTAAAATTATATATACTTTTGATTAAGAAATAAAACAATTATACTATGTTTAACTTTCTTAAGTAAAATGTTTCATTTTAAACATTTATTTTTAGATTTTTTATAAAAAATATCTTTAGTGTTTTAGACTTTTTTTAAATATTTCACTTGTTTATAATTTTTTTAAAACAAAATGATTTAAAATATTATGTTTAAAAATATTTAATGTTTTAGAAAATTTCATATTATAAAAGTTTAGTTTCTTGTTATTTAGATATTGATTAAAAGAAGTGATTTCTAATTTCCTTCATAAAATCTATTTTAAAAGAAGATAGTTTGATTTTTTAAAAAATTAGATAAGAGAGAGAAACATAACAATTAATAAAATTTATTTTTAATAAGTGAGAATGTTTTGTATGAGAATTTAAATTATTATAATACTCTTTTGAAGTGAAAATTGATTTGTGAATATCTAAAAAATTGACAAATGGCAAACACATGAGTTAAGAGAATGACAAGTGGAAAAAGATTCTTTGTTTTATTAGAAGTTATAGGCATGATTAACGTTCCATATGGGCGATAAAATAACGATATCATATTATATACTTTTTTTTAATTTATTTTCTTTTTTAATTGGGTTTTAAACAATTTGTTTCAAAACAAACTATTTTTTAAAAAGTGTCATTTTAATAATTATTTATTATAACTTTGAAGTTTAATTACTTTTGTTTCATAAGAATTATTTTTTAAAAGTCATAGGTTTTAAAATATATTGTGTTTTTTTTAGTTTTAATTTTTTTTGAAACACATTCTTATTTATAAAAAAAATTATTTACTTACAAATTGCATTTGTAGAAAGATCACTTTAAAAAAGTATATATGTAATATAAAAATAATTGAATAATATCATTTGTATTTAATGTGATATTTATTAAGAGAGAGAAGCGGAAAAATGAAATTTAATAGCTTTACAATTGTAAGAAGTGGCACACAAAAACCTTCTTTTATTAGTGTTTATAGATTAAGATTAGATTAGATTAGATTAATAGCTCGTGTGGTACACGTGTTTAATAAATAAAATACTAAATAGTTATTAATAAAATTTATTAATTATAAAACGACCTTTTGATATAAGATATGATTAATATTATGTACAAGTGATAAAAGAACGATATTATTTTTATATTTGTTTTTGTTTTTTTCAAAAAAAGTTGAGTTTTTAACAAATTGTTTCAAAACAAACCATTTTTAAAAAAGTGAAATTTTAAAATTTTATTTATTATAACTTTAAAATTTAGTTATTTTTGTTTCATAAGAATTTTATTTTTAAAAGCCACATGTTTTAAAATATATTATGATTTTTACAAGTTTAATTTTTTTTGAAAAAAATTATTATTTTATAAAATATAATTTTTTATAAATTGCATTTGTAGAAAGATATCTTTTTAAAAAAATATATATTTGTAATATGAAAAAAATTAAATAATATCATTTGTAGTTAATATGATATTTATTATGAGAGAGAAGCGAGAAAACAAAACTTAAAAGCTTTAAAATTGTGACAAGTGACATATAAAAACTTTATTTTATTAGTATTCATACATTATATTTTTTTAGCAACACCATATTTTGGACTCTTATTTACAGTGATGGTTTGGTCTTAGGATTCTTAAGATATTAGGTTTAAACTTGACTTGAACAAGTTATTCTATAGTAATGTAGGTTTTTTATGATATTTCCAAGCAAGTCAGTTTAGGAGTGTCAAATTAGCATAAATATTTGACGTTAAGTTCACTTGAGGATTAGGATAGTTTCAAACGACATTCAAATTTATTTATATTTTTTACTTTTAGCTAGTTTTGAACTTGAATTGTTTGCAAAGAACTCTTAACTCTTATCACTAGGCTATCAACTCAAGTGGTGAACGCAATCGTACTAACTAAGAATGGTCTAGAAAACTTTAGCAAAACCCTAAATAAACTGTTTGCACCTCCTATACACTCATGCACCTTTGATATCAAAAGCACATGATGCGCTTTTGAAAACCAAGAGTTTGCATTGTTTCGGTTTGTTTTCAACTATTTGGTTTTAATATTACAATAATTAAAAAGAGGTTACTAATGGGTTGGCTCACAGTTTGACTTAAACGTAGTCAAAACCGACCATGAATGCCTCCGGTTACACACAAAACATATCATAAACAATGTAGTTCATGCTTTATAATATTTAATGTGTGATTAATATTATACTAATACCAATTTTATATACATAATTACGTTGTATCTTATGCATATGGGGGTTTTAAAAAATGACTTTTCATTTTTAACCCAAAGGTTTCATGCTTTTGCAAAGTAATCTTCCAAAATTTGATTATTTTCACTTTAAACCCAAAACTTTTCATCTTTTGCAATTTAATCTCACAAAATTTTATACTTTCATTTGGTCCATTATACTTTAAATTTACAAATTTTCATCTAACGTTTGTGCTAGGTTTTGCAAGTTACAAGACCAAACATGCATGCACGATTCACCAATTTTACATTTCGCTTTATGTTTCGTTCTAAATTATGTGAGTTAACCCAACACAATATACGTGTGTGGTTTATCGTTTTTACGTCTTTTCCTCCTTTAACAGGTTCGTCGCAACACATGAGTCTTAAATTAATTTAGTTTTATTTGTATATGTTTTACACTTTGATAATTTTTTTCCGCATTAACACATCACAATTTCAATGTTGATTGTCATTAATGGTGCACGGTTTTACACCTCGCAACACGGAATGCTTAATTCTAGTTATTTTTATTATGCAACTTTTTGGTATTCAAGGATAATAGGATAATATATTATTTATAGATAATCTTTAAATATCATATAATTCTTGGTGCCTTGCATACAGAAGTTTTTGACTAGCGCAAAGTGTCTCACGCCTCAGTTATCGGGACCTAATTGCTTTAGAGTGTGTTACTCTTTTTAAAACCAAACACCCTCTAAGTGGAGAAGATAACACAAGTTTAAAATATGTTATCATCTCTAAAAACGTGTAATAATAAGTACAAATTATAGTAAAAAGTACAAATTATAGTAAAGCTAAGGTAGTTAAAGATGCAAAAGAAACTAAAGAAATGAATGGTTTGTGTGTCACGCACAAGGTGTTTTAACAAGCACTAAACCATATTGAGATTTCTTTAAGAAACTTCAAAAGAGTTTTCAAACAAAGAGGTAGGTATGTGAGATTTCATTACCAATTCATAAATATATGAATACTTTTATAATTCAAAGACAGAAAATCCCCAATGTGAAATGAATGTAACAAAAGTGTATTATGAGTTATGAATGTGGACATTCTACCTCTAATAAAGCATAGTAATCATGTATGGTATATAATAACGAAGTAATTAGGATGTCACATTATATTTTTTGATTAGTCCTCAAAATAATTTCCTACCTAACCTGATATATTAATTTCTGCATTTTTTTATTTTATGAACTAAATTAATAATAATACTTCATTTTGTTTTGAATTTGATTTTTTTTTATTATCAACTAAATAGTGTAATTGTATTATTTTAAACTATACATACTTTTATAGCCAAATAAAATTCAATATTAATGATATAAGAAGAAAAAAATATATTTATTGATATATTTATGTATTTTAAGTTAGTGTGATTTTAAGACAACTGATTTTTAATTCTACACATGTCAATTATATGTTATATTATTTAAAAAAAGTATTCGAATATTAATTACTTATAATTACAGTCAAGTAATATATTAAGATGATCGGATGAGTCAGTGGCCCGTCGATGATCCAATTAGTCGTTCAAAGAAGAAAAAGAAACTTGTCAAAGAAACAAGAAAAATGCATAAAATGTCAAATTCTTGAAAAAGAAATCACGAGAGTTTAAGTTAACGTAAACGTAGAATCATACGACACAAGTAAACTGACAATTAAAGATGTATTTTTTATTGTTTTCACAATCACCATCATAACCACACCCTCCCCAACCACCTTACCCGTCGCTAGTAACCGCCATAAAAACACTATAACAAGTGAAACTACTTTCATACCTTTTTTTTTTCAAAATCCACTTATTTTAATCCTAGTAAATTTCAGTTGAACCCTATTTTGACCCAAACCAAATTAACACTTTTTCCAAAAGAGCCCGAATAGCCCACTTTCACCGGAACATATTTCGCTCAAAACATGTTTTGACCTGTTACCCGACCCAACCCACCCGTTTTACAAAACTTGGTTAAATTGCATGTATCCCAGGTAGCCTTTAAATAAAAGATAGAACCATAAATTATCAATAACAGAAAAAAAATGTTTGGAATTATTAGCATAAACCTATATAGAAGTAAATGCTATGTCAACAATATGCACATACACATGAAAGACAAGGCATTCTATCGAGCATCTAAGACCATTATTGAGACATTATTAACCGAATCATCAGATGGGGTACATGGAACAACGTTGAGTTCAGTCAAACTCACTTGAGCGACAAATGCAGGTTGTTTTGGTGGAGGCAATGTAATCTCGTGATCCAACATCCCAACTACTGATGACATAGTTGGTCTATCTTTTGCATGATGTTGCACGCATAACAAACCAATATGTATTGATTGGAGTATTTCAGAGTCGGCGCACACATTCCTTAAATTAGAACAAGCAAGCTCAAGAGATTTGTCTTCTCTGAAAAGTCTCCATGCTAAACAAAATTTAGTCACTATAAGCGCACAATACAAGTATCAACACACAGAATTCTCTAATATCACTATTCCCCAATCGTCTTACAATTAAAAATTGAACATTAGGGTTCAAACCCGTTAGAGTTAAAGCTCGTTCAGGTGAGCATCAGGGTTACGTTTCTCTATATATTTAGAAAAAATTTATTTTAAATTAGCAGGAGTAAGTGAATAAAACTTACATGTCCAAGAAGGTTATCCCCGTGTTGTTCATGAGAGAAACCTCGGTTTTTCTGCCCACTCACTCTTTCCAACACCAAAACTCCGAAGCTGAATACATCCGATTTAATGGAGAAAAGCCCATGCACTGCATATTCTGGAGTGATATAACCGCTGCAGATTAACAAGTTATTTATCAATGCTAATCAACATGCACATATATAGCCTTTAAATCTTTAGTTTGTCACTTCTTACTAAGTTCCAACCACTTTATTGGTATTGGCTTCAGTCTCACAGCCTTTAAATCTTCTAGCTAGACCAAAGTCTGACTTTTAGGATTCATGTCCTGATCCACAAAACATTGCAGCTTTCAAATCTCTATGAATGACCCGAAGCCGAGAATCTTGATGTAGACAAAGAAGCCCTCGAGCAATCCCATGGATAATATGAAACCTTCAGTGCCAATCAAGCATTGAACTTCGGCTTATGTCTACATAAATTGCTTAATTAATAGCTTTGTGTACCAAGATTTCTGTTATCTAAAAGTTGTGCCACTGGATTAATAGCTTCCATTTGAGACACATAAGAAGATGACCAAATAGTGGTATTAGTATTACCAACACAAACAAGTTGCAAAGTGCCATTGCTACTGACTTTGAGGACACCTGAAGTAGTACTGTTAAGCGGTGTATCGCGATTTGCAACCCATACAATGGTGCCATTTGAAACCTTTTTGTACCATACGCCCACATATCGGTTCTTGGAGCTACCCGGACTGAAAAATCCCAATTCAAACATGCCACCAGATGAAACAATGGTGTCACCATCTCTAATGGATTCATTTGGGGAAAAAGTATCTACTGCAACTGAACCTGTTAATACATAACATGAGGCACCAAAGAATAACAAAAGTATGGTGAGACCCTCCATTATTGTGTTCTTCCCTCTCTCAAAGATCAACTAATTATTCAGGTTTTTCAAAACGTATAATTTGACATTTAATATTCAACTTAGAATATTTCAACAGTCAACAAACTAATCTGACTAAAAGCTATGTGTTTGACATGACATGTTGAATATTCATAATTTATTCTGTTTAATTTTCCTGGTATTTGTTTTCTAATTATAAAAATAACTTCACATAATAAGTCCTCTGTATGATGTTGTCTAGCAGCCTATGTCACAGAAGATACTCCTCCGTTAAAACCACATCACCATCATTTGGCTAACAATCAGTTTCAAAACAATATGAAAACATATCAAATCTCACATATTCGATTTACTTGATTTGTACACATCAAACTAAACATCGCAGAATGAACATCATTGTGGTATTTTAAGTCTAGTTTAGGTCATAAGATAAGTACCATCAATTATAAAAGCTAAAAGTACAAATTTTCAATCAATCAAAAGATTAAGTTACCTAAAAGCTTAACAGTCCACTGGCTGGTGACGACGGGGGACAACTTCTAGTCGTGCGGTGGCAGTGACTCACGGGCTAGATGCGGAAGAATTGCAGGATATTTGGGTGTTATTGACTTTTCATATAGGGTAAAAATGAGTTTTTAAATAGTTAGGAAGAGGTGACTTATTAACTTTTGAAAACTCCTTTTAGTCTAATTTTTTGTTATACTCATCTACTACATCCTATTAACTCCCTCTAATTTTTAAAGGTATGTCATTTTACAACATTTTAGTTTATAAGTAATCCAAACATTTTTTTAGAAATTCCGTTTACAAAGTCATACGTTAATAAGTCCTTTTTGTCAAAAGTTCTTTTCAACTCAAATAAGCAATCCCAAACATGACCTAATCACTTACTAAAACTAATACATGGGAGTAAACACAATATAAATTACTTGTTATGAGCTGTTAGCCAACCCGTCTAAGTAGCCCGTTTGGCCACCACTAGTACTGAATACCAAAACGAGTAATTGGTTGCGTTGGAAACCAAACATCACGCATACCAATTTTAGTGCAACTAATGAGATTGTATCATGAAATTAATGGAAAGAGAATCAAACCAAATATAGTTAAATCTAAACTCTTGTTGGCCCTGTATTCATAAATCAGCATTGTTTCATCTCCTTGAATGCAACATCCTAAAAGCTTTACACGATTTCCATGCTGAAGTTTGGCAATACATCTAACTTTGTTCTTAAATTCTTCAAGCCCTTGTCTTGAAGATTTTGACAATCGCTTCATACTTATGCACATATTGTCATTAGAAGACGTTAAATTTTAATCCCTAATTTCTGAATTTACCTTGTTGACCGTGCCAAAGCCACCTTGTCCAAGCTTATTAGTGATCGAAAAATTACATGTCTACTTAGTAATCATAGACAAGCTAAAAGATGGTAAATCAATATCTTCTTTCCAACCGTCACATATAGAGTCTTCATTGAGGTTTTCTAGCAAGTCGCATATAAAGTGAAATACAAAATTACTTTAATACAAAACAAGCATATAATTAATCATGCATGACACTTGGAAAACAGACTATAGATTGTCTTCAATGAAGCACAATATAGACAACTGATGAAAATATCTTGTATTAAGTCTGTAGAATGAAATGATAAGCATTGCAGGTTGGATAATGGATGAAATTAAGGTTACTAAATAATCAGGTCAATATCCATAAATACCCTTTGTCTAATTTTTTTTATAAATACAGTGTGTTAAATATGATTACAAAGGTTTCAGTAATAATATCATTTTTCAACGATATATGCATTGTAAACACACTTTTAGGTGATTTTTTAATAAGTTTGAACAAATAGGCAGTTCGCTTGTATTAGGAGTGAAATCAAGAGAACCCATTTGTATCCATCATCGCGACAAACTGACCTGGAGAAGGATCATCTAGGCTCTTCCACAATGTCCATCGCCAGTCCATGCCTCTAATCAAGTCCTTACCGATTTTCATACCCGGGAGATAATTGCCTTCAGGGTAATCAAAACTCCTCCATATTATTCTACTCTCCTCCCTTATAACAAGATTTCCATTATCTAAAAGCTGTGCCACTGGAGTAACAATTTCCACTGGAGTAACAATTTCCACTGAAGATACAAAAGATGATGACCAAATAGTGGTATTAGTATTACCAACAGAAACAAGTTGCAAGGTTCCATTGCTACTGACTTTGAGGACACCTAAAGCAGTACTGTTAAGCGGTGCATCGCGATTTACAACCCATTTCATGGTACCATTTGAAACTTTTTTGTACCATATTCCCACATATCGATTCGTGGAGCTACCCGGGCTGAAAAATCCCAATTCACACCAGATGAAACAATGGTGTCACCATCTCTTGTGGATTCAGTTGGGGATAAAGTGTCTACTGCAAATGAACCTGTTAACATAGAACATGAAGCACCAAACAGTAACAAAAGTATGGTGAGATTAAAACTCTCCATTAGTGTGTTCTTCCCTCTCTAAAACATCAAATAATTATTCAGGTTTTCAAAACTTACGCATTTGACATTTGAATATTTGATATTCAACTTAGACTATTTCAAGAGTCAGTTAACTAATCTGATAAAAGGCTATTTGTTTAACATGATCTGTTGAATATTTGTAACTTATTTTGTTTAAATTTTCTACTCTTTGTTTTCTTATTATGAAAATAACTTCACATAGTGAGTCTATATAAGAGTTTTTATAATCAAAAATTCCAAACTGCAGCAAAAATCCTCGGTATGGTGTGATCTAGCAACCTATGTCAAAGAAGATATTCTTCAATAAAACAACATCACCATCATCGGGCTGATAATCAGTTTCAAAACAATGTGAAAACAAATCAAATCTCCCGCTAGTTAATAAAAAAGAACAAATTAGATGTGTTCACATCAACTCAAGTATTAAAAAATGAGCAGGTGGTATAATAAGTCTAGTTCAGGTCAAAAGAAAGGACCAATCAATTAAAAAGCTAAAAGAATAAATATTGAATCAATCTAAAAGAACAAGTTACCTGAGGACTCAACGGTCCACTGGCTGGTGACGACCGTGGAGGACTGCAAGTGTGCCGGTGGTGTGGTGGCGGACGGGCTACGTGGGGAAGAATTGCAGAATATTTGGGTGTTATATTTTTTTTCGTTAAAGCGGTATAAGTCTCATTATTTAAAAAATAATCTTTTCAGTTTATTTATATTTCACTAGAGTAGTAGTTGAGTCTAATTTAAAATCATTTGAAGTTAGAAGTTAGAGAAGTGAAACTTGTATTAAGGTTATAAGTTTAAGTCCGCTTATAAAGGGTATATATAAATTAATTGTGGTGTAAAATAGAAGTGTGATGGATATTGTCGTTCTAAAAATAATAGTTTAAAGAGTAAATTACACAGATGGTCCCCGAGGTTTAATCAAATTTCACTTTTCGTCTATAGGATCTGAAAATTACATGTTTCCACCACCACCAACACCATAGCCGCGCTGCCACCACGAACACACAAATAGTTGCAGGTTTCGATGGTTGCAATTTTGCGTCTGAGTTTACCTCACTAGAGTTTGGATGTTTAAGAAGTTACATTCAGTAGTATGTAGCATAGAATCATACAGGACAAGTAAATTGGCAATTAAAGATGTATTTTCTTCTGTTTCCACAACCTCCGTCGTAGCCGCCACCACAACCCTCCCTTACTACCTTACCTGTCAGCTAGTAACCGTCATAGAAAACTATAACAGGTGAACCTATTTTCATACCCTTTTTTTAATTCCAAAATGACTTATTGCAATCCTAGTGAAATTCAACTAAACCTGTTTTGACCCAAACCAAATTGATAATTTTTCAAAATATAGCCCGAATAGCCCGTTTTAACCGGAACATATTTTGCTCAAAACCTATTTTGGCCTGTTAACCGACCCAAACCCCCTGTTTTACAAGACCTGGTTAAATTACATGTATCCCAGGCAACCTCTAAATACAAGTAGTACCACAAATTATCTATAGCACAAATAATTGTTTGTAATTATTAGCATAAACCTATTTAGAAGTAAATATTATATCAAACAATATGCACATACACATAAGAGACCAGGCACTCTATCGAGCATCTAAGACCGTTATTGAGACATTATTAACCGAATCATTGGATGGGGTACATGGAAGAGTGTTGATTTCAGTCGAACTCACTTCAGTGACAAATGCAGGTTGTTTTGGTGGAGGCAATGCACTCTCGTGATCCAACATCACAACTACAGATGACATAGATGGTCTATCTTCTGCATGATGTTGCACACATAACAAACCAACATGTATTGATCGGAGTATTTCATAGTCGGTGTGCATACCCCTTAACTGAGAACAAGCAAGCTCAAGGGATCTATCTTCTTTATAAAGTCTCCATGCCTGAAGTATATGGTTATGCAATGGACCAGATTCAAACAACGAATGATGAATGATTGAATTTTTTTTGACAATTAATTTGGAAGGAAAAATAGGGTATTTTATTAGAACTCAAGAAGGGATGAGAAGAACAGTAGCAGAATTTGAGATGAGAGAGAGAAGAGTAACAAACTAGTCATGCTTTCTTTTTCCTCACTCACACCTTACCTCATCTCTATATACTATGAAAATAATTAATTAAATATCCTTGTTGACGTGTCATCACATTTTGTAATCTTGAAATCTCAGAGGTCCTTTTCTAATTCTGTTGCTTTTTCTAGTGTGAGTCATTCCCTTTTGTGGTGACAATTTAGATGCATTAGTACTTGGCCCCATATTAGTCACAACATTACCTCCCTCTTTAACTTGCACCTTGTCCTCAAGGTGGAGATCAGGAAAAGACTGTAATAAGATGCTGGAATCCTCCCACGTTGCATCAGCTTGGGTGAGACCATCCCACTGAACCAAACATTGTGAAACATGCTGATTAGAACGGAGAATGGTGCGGTGATCCAAAATAGCCACAGGCGTCAAGAGTAAAGTAGCATTAGAATCCACAAGATGAAGAGGAGTGATTTGCTGCTCAGGTTTGCCAAGACATTTCCGGAGTAAAGACACATGAAACACATTATGAATCTGAGCAGAGGCCGGAAGTTCTAGTTTGTAAGCGACCAACCCAACTTTCGCAATGATTTGATAGGGACCAAAGAACCTCCGACCCAACTTGTAATGACGTTGAAGGCGGACCGAACCCTGGCGATACGGCTGAAGTTTGACATAGACCCAGTCACCCAAGTTAAATTGGACATCCGCGGTGGGAATCAGCATAAGCTTTCATACGGTTCTGGGCCTGAGCAAGATTGTGTTTGAGAATAGTTAAAACAGCATCGCGGTCAAGCAAGTGGTTGGCCACTAATTCATTACGGGTGGTAGCAGGGAGATAACGGGTCAAGGAAGGAGGTTTGCGGCCATACAAAACCTCAAATGGAGTCATTTTGGCTGCTGTTTGATAAGAAGTATTGTACCAGTATTCAGCCCAAGGAAGAAAGTGCGACCACTCCTTTGGGCAATCCGTAACATAGCAACGAAGATACATTTCTAGGCATTTATTAAGGACCTCGGTCTGCCCGTCAGATTGGGGGTGATACGCGGTACTAAACGAGAGCGTGGTACCTTGTAAACGATGCAACTCCTTCCAGAACTCAGACATAAAGCGGGGGTCGCGATCTGTAACAATATCAATCGGAATACCGTGGAGACGAACAATTTCATTGACAAAAACAGTAGCCACGCTGGTACTACTAAAGGAAGCGGGTAACCCAATGAAATGTCCATATTTAGATAAACGATCCACCACTACCATTATAACTGATTTGCCTTGAGATAATGGTAAGCCCGTTATGAAATCCATAGCTATATTTTCAAAAACTAATCCCGGAATCGAAAGAGGTTGAAGTAAACCTCCTGGTTTTGAAGAGGAAGACTTCATTTGTTGGCATATTTGACACTTAGTAACAAAATCATGAACATCCCGACGCATGTGTGGCCAATAAAAAGTAGAAGATAAGCGATGAAACGTGCGGGTTATACCAGAGTGACCGCCTACAACTGAGTTGTGAAACTCAACTAAAAGTTGGTGGCAAATAGGAGAACCGGTAGGAACGACCAATCTACCACGGTACAACAAGAGACCATCTGCAATGGAATGGTCCGGGTAATCAACGGGGTTAAGATGGATGGCCTGAATAAGTGACTGTAAGGTAGAGTCAGCGGCCACTGCTGTTTTCAGATTAGCCAAAAAATAAGAATCTTGACTGGAACAAGCAAATAACTGAGGTGTATATATTCGAGAAAGCGCATCAGCCACACTATTAAGCTTACCGGGTCTATAAATAATGTCAAAGTCATAACCCAAGAGTTTACCGAGCTATTTCTGTTGGTCTGGAGTTTGTATAACTTGGTCCGTCAGATTACGAAGGGATTGCTGGTCAATAATGATGTGAAACTTTCTACCGAGTAAGTATTGTCGCAATTTCAAAACAGCCTTTGTAATGGCGAACATTTCTCGTTGATAAGCGGAAGATTGTTGCATTCGAGGACACAATTTGTGACTATAATAGGCAATGGGTTGTTTATCTTGTGACAGGACCGCACCGATCCCTGACCCGGAAGCGTCTGTTTCTAATGTAAAGGGCTTAGAAAAATCGGGTAATTTAAGTACTGGAGCAGAACTGAGAAGAAGTTTGAGATTGGTAAAAGCATCAGCGGCATGGGAAGACCACAAAAAACCCTCTTTTTTTAATAAGTCAGTCAACGGTCCTGCAACTGAAGCATAGTTTTTAATAAACCTGCGATAGTAGCCCGCGAGGCCAAGAAAACTACGGATATCTCTGACAGATTGAGGCGTAGGCCACTGTTGGATACTACGAATCTTTTCGGGATCAACCGCAACACCCGCAGCAGAAATCAAATGCCCCAAATATCCCACTACATGTTGACCCAAAAACACATTTGGATAACTTGGCCACTAATTGATGAGTAAGTAGTGTTTTAAAGACTGTACGAAGATGTGCTAAATGATCAGTCCAAGTGGCACTATAAATCAGAATATCGTCAAAAAATACCAAGACAAACTTCCTAAGAAATGGGCGAAAAACGTCGTTCATCAAACGTTGAAAGGTGGAGGGAGCATTTGTTAACCCGAAAGGCATAACAAGGAACTCATAGTGACCATCATGAGTTCGAAAAGCGGTCTTAGCAATGGTACCTTCCTGAAGACGAATTTGATGATAGCCGGATAATAAATCCAGCTTAGAAAAGTACTTAGCACCATGCAATTCATCAAACAATTCATCAATTGTGGGAATAGGAAAACGATCGCGGATCGTGATGGCGTTCAGAGCTCGATAATCGTACCATCTTTTTTTCTCAATGAAAGCACCAATGAAGTATATGGTTATGCAATGGACCAGATTCAAACAACGAATGATGAATGATTGAATTTTTTTTGACAATTAATTTGGAAGGAAAAATAGGGTATTTTATTAGAACTCAAGAAGGGATGAGAATAACAGTAGCAGAATTTGAGATGAGAGAGAGAAGAGTAACAAACTAGTCATGCTTTCTTTTTCCTCACTCACACCTTACCTCATCTCTATATACTATGAAAATAATTAATTAAATATCCTTGTTGACGTGTCATCACATTTTGTAATCTTGAAATCTCAGAGGTCCTTTTCTAATTCTGTTGCTTTTTCTAGTGTGAGTCATTCCCTTTTGTGGTGACAATTTAGATGCATTAGTACTTGGCCCCATATTAGTCACAACAATGCCTAAACAAACTTTAGTCATTATGAGAGTACAATATAAGTATAAACACGCAGAATTCTTTTCCCTAATCATTTTACAGAGTTACAATTAAATACTAAACATTAGGGTTGCAACCATTAAGAGATAAAGCTCATAAAAGTTTAGCATTAGGGTTGGGTTTTCTCTATGTATTTTAGAAAAAAATATATATTTATAACTAGCCGAAGTAAGTGAATTATACTTACATGTCCAAGAAGGTTATCATTGTGTTGTTCATGAGAGAAACCTTGGTTTTTCTGCCCACTCACTATTTCCAACACCAAAACTCCGAAGCTGAATACATCTGATTTAACTGAGAAAAGCCCATGCACTGCATATTCTGGAGCGATATAACCGCTACAAATTAACATGTTATTTGATCAATACTAATATACATGCACATATATAGCCTTTAAATCTTTAGCTAGTTAGTTCTTACTAAGTTCCAACAACTTTGTTAGTATTGGCTTTAGTCTCGTAGCCTTTAAATCTTCTAGCAAGACCAAAGTCTGATATTTTAGGGTTCATGTCGTTATCCAACAAAACATTTGCAGCTTTCAAATCTCTGTGAATGACCCTAAGCCGAGAATCTTGATGCAGATAAAGAAGCCCTCGAGCAATCCCATGGATAATATGGAACCGCTGGCGCCAATCAAGCATTGAACTTCGGCTCATGTCTGCATAATTTAGCTATATGATTAGCTTCTTCATAGTAATTTTAAGCTTCTGAAGAATTTAGAAGCATCACTAGTCGTAAGTAGACATTTCAAATATAAACAATCAACATACTTCTAGCAATGGAAAAAAGCTATATGGTTGTATACATTATCAGAGGATAAAACAATCTATTGGCATCTTGGTTGGTTGGTCAGGTGAAATAAAAAAATATCCTAAAAGTAAAAAATAGTAAACAGAAAGTCAGAAAGGGTATTTCAACCTCTTAAATCATTATATTGAAAAGCTTAAATATTCTGGAAAAAATATACTACCGTAATCATATTTGACAACTAACTATTTACTAAAAATTTAATAGTTTGGCAGTGAACCCAACAAAAAGTTCAAAAATCACTTGTTTTAAGCTGTTACCCAACTCTTCCAAGTACACTAAAACAATTACTTGGCTATGTTTTGCAAACGAAACATCAGATAAACCAATTTTAGTGCAACTAATGAGATTGTATCATGAACTTCATGGAAAGAGAGTCAAACCAAATATAGTTAAATCCAAACTTTTGTTGGCCAAGTATTCATAAATCAGCATTGTTTCATCTCCTTGAATGCAATATCCTATAAGCTTCACGAGATTTCGATGCTGAAGTTTGGCAATACATCTAACTTCATTCTTGAACTCATCAAGCCCTTGTCTTGAATATTTTGACAATCGCTTCACAGCTATTTCTTGACCATCCTCCAAAACACCCTGAAGTTTTCCAAAGAATTGTCAAGAAAAGACGTTAAAATATTAATCATGAATTTCGAATATTTGTTACCTTGTATACCGTGCCAAAACCACCTTGTCCAAGCTTATTACTGGTTGAAAAGTTACTTGTAGACTTAGTGATCATAGACAAGGTAAAAGACGGCAAATCAATATCTTCCTTCCGACCGTCACATATAGAGTCTTCACTGAGGTTTGCTACCAAGCCACATACAAAATGATAAGAAATTACTTTAAGATAAAAAATAGAATATAACCAATCATGAACAACATTTGGAAAGCAGATTGTAGATTATACTTCAATGAAGCAGATAATATAAAACCGGTGAACAAATCTAGTATTAAGCTTCTAGAGAAAACACAAGAAATGACAAAAACTACAGGCTCGCTATGGATGAAATTAGGTTACTTATAAGTTAGGTTGGTTTTCACAGAAACCCTTTGTCTAAATGTTTTTATAAATAATTAGTGTGTCGAATATGATTATTTAACTTCAAGTTACTTTAATAATAATATAGATCTTTAACAATATTATTTAGGAGGTGTCGTGTCTTTAAAACATACTATGGGTGAATCTTTGGATTTCTGGTTGGTTTAGCATTTTGATAAGTACTTTTAGGCAATATTTGAAAATTTTTGAACAAATTGGCACTTTGCTTGTACTACTGTACTACGAGCGAATTAAATGGGATCTCTATAAAAGCATGTTTGCTCTATACCATAACCATAACTGTAACCAATAAATCTCATCAGTAGCCAAGCCATTGATGAGGTATTGTGAGGGTGGGATGTAGTCAAATCTTACATCTACAACAATGGATAGAGAGGTCACTTTGAAAGAGACTCCCAAGTCCCATCTCTAAAGCAATCATAGAAAGAACATAGACAATACAATGTACAATCACCATATAGTTATTGACCACAAGCAAATCATGTGCCACAATATAGACAACGAGCAGACAATGACTATAGGCAAACATTCATCACATAGTGAGCGGTCAATATATATTTGGTTACAAGAAACACATAATGAACAAAGATACACACGAAATCATATGACATACATACACGATACACATTAAGAAGTACATATGCACATATTTCACAACCATCTATATATCATATACAATGATCAAGAATCAACGCCTGCAAAGGCTACTAAAAGGATGGTAGAACAACACTAATCCGCTAAGACATAACTACGACATGTGTCCTTAACCATAATCCTACGTATTGATAATTATAGGCTACTAAAAGCATGTTTGCTTTTTGGCAAGCAAACTCATGGGAGTGAAATCATATTCAAACCTCATGAACTTTTCAAGCACGCATGGAATCTCTTCTAAATGGAGTTCGCTACTCAGTACTCATACCAACAAACTTGTTTAACATGCTTGCCACCCAAGCGAACTCAAACATTCCAATGTCAACTCTCCCTTCGCTCCTAGTACAATCGAACTGTCTATTCGTTTGATATCTTTCAAGAATTACCTAGAAGTGTTTGCCAAAATCCTAAACCAACTAGAAATCCAAAAAAATTCTACTATAAATGGCTTTCAACCATTTTTTTTAATATAACCATTAGAGATAAAACATAGTGTCTATTCATAAGTAAATTGGTGAAACCAAAAGCTCTAGTAAAAACTAGAAACCTATTTGCCTTACCTTGTCTTTTCATGTAAGACCTTTTCTTCTTGATTATTGCATACACCAGAAGAGTTAGACCTACCGGAATCAAACATATAGAGGTTGACACAACCGCGATGATTATGTTTTCTTTTTGTCAGAAGCAGAGTCAGGGGATGTAACACCTTTAACACACAAAGAAAATATTAAATTAAGTAATCGGAGTCTTACAAGCATGGTTGTAAAAATCGTCAGGCACTAGTCGGGCGGTGGGGTGCCGCCTAGGAATTAATTGGGATTAGTCGGGAGTAATCAGGATTAATCGGATTGGAATTTTATATGTAATTTATATGTATATTTGTGTATATGTATACATATATAACTAAATTCAAAAAAAATTCAAACATTAACATATTTTGACCAATCCTAACAAAAATTGACTGATTTTAACAAAATCTAGGCAATTTTGATTGATTTTGAAAAAATTTGACCAATTTTGACCTATTAGGTCCGATTTTTTCCGACTAGGACCGATTACCGATTAACCCTTCCATTATGTGAAATCAACAAGGTTAGTGGCCGAATTTCGATTAATCGTCGACTAGAACCGATTTTTACAACACTACTTGCAAGATGTTAATATATGTATGCCCTCCTTGTTTGCCAAATGTGAAGAATTATTAACTCAAGCAAAGGGTGCTTACTTGTTAATTCAGAGACCGCCATTCTAATGTATATATCTTGAGTTTCATTGTAATCTCTAACATCCATTAGCTCATCAAACCATAGCAAGCATCCACTTCCACCATTTTTGATATCTAAATTCGCATATGCGGTACAAGAGCAATTCCTCTTACACACAATCTCACAGTCCCCTAAATTCATACTCAAATTATACCATGAACTTCGGGTATCCGGGAGTTTCACCCCTGAAACTCTTTTAAACCCGTTCTCATTCCCATTCCCACAGTCCAATAGAGTTCTCCGTACACACCCACTTGACCAGGCTCCCGCATTCCATTCCTCTGCGTGTTTGGGCTCAAAACCTTCCATACAACTACAAATAGGGAAGTTTCCACTGTTGCATATACCATATGGACCACATAATCCATATGGTGAACAACTATCAGTGCGCACGGCAGCCAAAACTGAAAGCCAACTTTGGGTGCGGTCAACCCAATTCAAGCGTGTCACGTCACCTTCAGGGTTCAGATACATCCTTGAAACCACTGAACTAACCACTTCAATCTTATAATATATCTCCTTATCGTTGATAACAAACTCGTTCATTGATGTTCGATTAAACCCAAACAAACTTGGCATGCCACTGAACCTAATCCCATTCCATGGTCCAAACCTCGTGTGCAAAGCAGAACCACGTTTCAAAATTATCTGTGGGAATCCATTTGTATCCATCATCGCGACATACTGACCCGGAGAAGGATCATCTAGGCTCTTCCATGATATCCATCGCCTGTCTATGCCTGTGATCAAGTCCTTACCGATTTTCATACCAGGGAGATATGTGTCTCCAGGGTAATCAAAACTCTGCCATATTGTCCTACTCTCCTCCCTTATAACAAGATTTCCATCATCTAAAAGTTGTGCCACTGGATTATTAACTTCCATTGAAGACACAGAAGAAGATGACCAAATAGTGGTATTAGTGTTACCAATAGAAACAAGTTGCAGGATCCCATTGCTACTGACTTCAAGGACACCTGAAGTAGTACTGTTAAGCAGTGTATCGCGATTTACAACCCATACAACAGTACCATTTGAAACCTTTTTGTACCATATTCCCACATATCGATTCTTGGAGCTACCCGGGCTGAAAAATCCGAGCTCAAACATGCCACCGGATGAAACAATGGTGTCACCATCTCTAATGGATTCAGTTGGTGTTAAAGTGTCTACTGCAACTGAACCTATTAACATAGAACATGAAGCACCAAAGAACAACAAAAGTATGGTCAGAACATCCATTAATGCGTTCTTCCCTCTCTCATAGATCAACTACTTATTTAATTTTTTAAAATTCATTCATTTGACATTTGATATTCAACTTAGACTATTTCAACAGTCAACTAAATAATCTGACAATATCTTCACATGTGATAAGTTCTGATATAGTTTTTATAATCAAAACTACAGCAGAAGTCCTCTGTATGATGTAATCTAGCAACCTATGACATGAAGATATCGTTCAATAAAACACCATCACCATCATTGGGCTAATAATCAGTTTCTAAACAAGGTGAGAACAAATCAAATCTCCCATTATTCAATCAAGAAAAACAGTTTAAACATTTCAAATTAGATGTGCTCACCTCCATTAAATAATGCAGAATAAACATCATGTGGTATTTTAAACCTATTTCAGGTCATAAGAGAAGTACCAATCGATTAAAAGGAACAAATTTGAATCAATCAACAAGAAAAAGTTACCTGAGGGCTCGACAGTCGACTAGTTGGTGCTACAAGTGTGCAAGTGGCACGGTGGTGCCACGGTGGTGGCTAAAGGTTAAACTCCAAATTAAAAATCTTCAGTTCATTTAAATTTCACTAGAGTAGGGGTTGAGTCTAAGTTAAAAATCATATGGAGTTGGAGAAGTGAGGCTTTGCTGAAGGTTAAAAGTTTAAGTCTCGTCTATGAATGGTTAATATAAATTTGTTGTGGTGTAAAATCATAAGTATGTTAGATGGATGTGTGGGTTTGTCGTTTTAAAAATAACAAATTAAAGAGTAAACTGCATGCTCATCCTAAAGTTTATTCAAAATTTACATTCCATCCCAAGGATTTAAAAATTACATGTTTCCACCACCACTAGCACCACAGCATTGCCGCCACCATGGATGCAGAAAGACCTGCCGGTTTTGATGGTTGCATTATTTGTGTCGAGTTTAGATCATTGGAGTTTGTTTGTTCAAGAGGTTATACTAAGTTGTACTTAACATATAATCATAAAGATCAAATAAATTGACAACTAACGATGCATTTTCTTTTTGTTTTCACAACCTCCATCATGGTTGTCGCCACCTAACTCGTCGCTAGTGACCGCCATAAAAGATATATAACGAGTGAATCAATTTTCATACCTTTGGTTGGAACTGGTTTAACCCAAAACCAAAATTGATACTTTTCAAAACAGTCAATCGGATCATATTCACTCAAAACCTGTTTTGACCTGTTACCCGACCCAACCCACCCGTTTTACGAAACTTGGTTATATTACATGTATACAAGGCAGCCTCTAAATACAAGTTGAACCATAAATGATCAATAGCATAAATAATTGTATGGAATTATCAGCATAAGCCTATATGAAAGTAAATGTTATATCAAACAATATGCACATACACATGAAAGACAAGGCATTCTATCGAGCATCTAAGACCGTTATCGAGGCATCATTAACCGAATCATTGGATGGACTACATGGAATTGCGTTGATATCAGACGAACCCATTTCGATAACGAATGCAGGTTGTTTTGGCAGAGGCAATGTGCTCTCATGTTCCAACATCACAACTACAGATGACATAGTTGGTCTATCTTCTGCATTGTGTTGCACACATAACAAACCAATATGTATTGATCGGAGTATTTCAGAGTCAAAGTGCGTATCCCTTAAATGAGAACAGGCGAGCTCTATGGATCTGTCTTCTTTATAAAGTCTCCATGCCTAAACAAACTTTAGTCACTACTAGAGTACAATATAAGTATTAAACTATAAATACAGGGATTCCTTTAAAATAAGTAAATGCTTGGTTGATGTTAAAAGATCACTTTTCCCCATTTATCTTAATATTAGATATTATACATTAGGGTTACAGCCTTTTGGTTGATACCTTTAGATTTACTCTATATATTTTGAAAAACTTTTGTTTTAAAATAGCAAGAATAAATAACTTACATGTCCAAGAAGGTTATCCTTGTGTTTTTCATGAGAGAAACCTTGGTTTTTTCACCCGCTCACTATTTCCAACACCAAAACTCCAAAGCTAAATACATCTGATTTAACGGAGAAAAGCCCATGCACTGCATATTCTGGAGCGATATAACCGCTACAAATTAACATGTTATTTGATCAATACTAATATACATGCACATATATAGCCTTTAAATCTTTAGCTAGTTAGTTCTTACTAAGTTCCAACAACTTTGTTAGTATTGGCTTCAGTCTCGTAGCCTTTAAATCTTCTAGCAAGACCAAAGTCTGATATTTTAGGGTTCATGTCGTCATCCAACAAAACATTTGCAGCTTTCAAATCTCTGTGAATAACCCGAAGCCGAGAATCTTGATGTAGATAAAGAAGCCCTCGAGCAATCCCATGGATAATATGGAACCGTTGGTGCCAATCAAGCATTGAACTTCGGCTCATGTCTGCATAATTTAGCTATATGATTAGCTTCTTCATAGTAATTTTAAGCTTCTGAAGAATTTAGAAGCATCACTAGTCGTAAGTAGACATTTCAAATATAAACAATCAACATACTTCTAGCAATGGAAAAAAGCTATATGTTGTATACATTATCAGAGGATAGAACAATCTATTGGCATCTTGATTGTTATATTTGCAAAATTGCTTAAAATCTTTTTCTGCATTTTCATAAAAGTTCATTGTCAAAATGGATTGATCCAAGTTATTGTTTTATCTCTATCACGTAAAACAAAAACTGATCCTAAAGTGAACTAAAAGTCACTCAAAGTGTATTTCAATGCATTAAACCTCCTAAATCAATTTATGAAAAACTTGAATTAGTGCGGATATAATATAATGAGTGGTCATATTTGCCACACTAATCACTTCCTAAAATCTAATAGTTGGGAGTAAACCGAATAATTATCACTTGTTTTGAGCTTTTACTCAACCCGTCTATGTAGCCCGTTTTGCCGGCAATAGTGAATACTAATGTTGCAAACCAACATCATATATACCAATTTTAGTGGAACTAATGAGATTGTATCATGAATTTAATGGGAAGAGAGTCAAACCAAATATAGTTAAATCCAAACTTTTGTTGGCCATGTATTCATAAACCAACATCGTTTCATCTCCTTGAATGCAATATCCTATAAGCTTCACAAGATTTCGATGCTGAAGTTTGGCAATACATCTAACTTCGTTCTTGAACTCATCAAGCCCTTGTCTTGAAGACTTTGATAATCGCTTCACAGCTATTTCTCGACCATCGTCCAACACACCCTGAAGTTTTTCAAATAATTGCCATTAAAGGACGTTAAAATGTTAATCACTATTTTTGAATAATTGTTACCTTGTAGACGATGCCAAAGCCACCTTGTCCAAGCTTATTAGTGATCGAAAAGTTACTTGTCGACTTCGCAATTGTAGACAAGCTAAAAGATGGTAAATCAACATCTTCTTTCCGACCATCACATATAGAGTCTTCGTTGAGGTGTGCTACCAAGTCACATACAAAGTGAAATAATAAATCACTTTAACATAAAAAAACATATAACCAATCATGTACAACATTTGGAAAGCAGACTCTAGATTGTGACAATATAGACAACTGGTGAACTAATATTGTGTTAAACCTGTTGAGAAAACACTAGAAATGACAAAAAGTTATGGGTTGGGTAATGGGTGAAATTAGGTTACTAACAAGTGAGGTCGGTTTCAACAAAAACCCTTAGTCTAAATGTTTATAAAATTAAATAGTGTGTTAATTATGCTTACAAGCACTAAATTATTACAATAACAAAAGTGGTAAAGAGATGTTATGCATTTAAAACATAGTATGGGTGAATCTTTGGATTTCTAAATGGTTTAGGATTTTGATAAGCATTATTTGGCTATTTTTGACAAAGTTATAACAAATAGGCATTACGATTGTACTAGGAGAGAACTCAAGGGAATATCTACAAAAGAATGTTTGCTCTATAACTCAAAGAAATGATATCATATTCAAATCTCATGAACTTTTAAAGCCAACATGAAATCTCTTCTGTATGGAGTTTACTACACATACCAATGAACTTGTTTAATATGTTTGTCACACCAGCAAACTCCAACATTCCAATGTGAAATCTCCCTTGAGTTCACTCCTATTACAAGCAAATTGTTTATTTGTTCAATATCTTGCAAATATTACCTAGAAGTGTTCACCAAAATCCTAACCACCTTTAAAAGTTCTACTATGGATAGCTTTCAACCTTCTTTCCTTTAGTACAACTATTAGAGATAAAACATAGTTTCCATTCTCAAGTAAGTGGTTCAAACCAATAGCTCTAGTAAAAACTAAAAACCCACATTTACCTCACCTTGTCTTTTCATGTAAGACCTTTTCTTCTTGATTTTTGCATACGCTGCAAAAGTTAGACCTATCAAAACCAAAAACGTCGAGATTGACACAACCGCGATAATTATGGTTTTCTTTTTTTCAGGAGCGGAGTCGAAGGATGTAACACCTTGAACACACAAAGAAAAGATAAAATTAAATAACCGGATACTCTTACTAGTTGCTACACATATGCCCTCATTGATTGACATATGTGAAGAATCACCGGCACAAACAAAAGGCGCTTACTTGTTAATTCAGAGAGGGCCATTCTAATGTAAACATTCTGAGCTTCATTGAAGTCTCTAACATCCATTAGCTCATCAAACCATAGCAAGCATCCACTTCCACCATCTCTAATATCTAAATTTGCATACGCGGTACAAGAGCAATTCCTCTTACACACCATCTCACAGTCCCCTAGATTCATACTCAAATTATACCATGAACTTCGGGTATCCGGGAGTTTGACACCTGAAACTCTTTTAAACCCGTTCTCATTCCCGTTCTCACAATCCAAAGGAGTTCTCCGTACACACCCACTTGACCAAGCTCCCGCATTCCATTCCTCGGCATGTTTGGGCACAAAACCTTCCATACAACTACAAATAGGGAAGTTTTTACTGTTACATGCACCATAAGGACCGCATAGTCCATACAGCGAACAACTATCAGTGGGTAATATAGCCAAAATAGTAAGCCAACTTTGGGTGGGGTCAACCCAATTCATGCGTGCCACATCGCCTTCAGGGTTGATATACATCCTTGAAACAATCGAACTATCTACTTCAATCTTATAATATATCTCCTTCTCGTTAATAACAAACTCATGTGCCGATGTCCGATTAATCCCAGACAAAATTGGTATGCCACTGAACTGAATCCCATTCCATGGTCCAACTCTCATGTGCAAAGCAGAACCGTGTTTCAGAATTATCTATGGGAATCCATTTGTATCCATCATTGCAGCATATTGACCCGAGAAGGATCATCAAGGCTCTTCCATGACATCCATTGCCTGTCTATGCCTGTAATCAAGTCCTTACCGATTTTCATACCAGGGAGATATGTGTCTCCAGGGTAATCAAAACTTTGCCATATTGTCCTACTCTCCTCCCTTATAACAAGATTTCCATCATCTAAAAGCTGTGCCACTGGATTAATAACTTCCATCGTAGACACAAAAGAAGATGACCAAATAGTGGTATTAGTGTTACCAATAGAAACAAGTTGCAGGATCCCATTGCTACTGACTTCAAGGACACCTGAAGTAGTACTGTTAAGCGGTGTATCGCGATTTGCAACCCATACAACAGTACCATTTGAAACCTTTTTGTACCATATGCCCACATATCGATTCTTGGAGCTACCCGGGCTGAAAAATCCGAGCTCAAACATGCCACCAGATGATACAATGGTGTCACCATCTCTAATGGATTCAGTTGGGAATAAAGTGTCTACTGCAACTGAACCTGTTATAATAGAACATGAAGCAACAAGAAATAACAAAACTATGGTAAGACTAAGACCCTCCATTAATGTGTTCTTGCTTCTTCCATCTCTCAAAGATCAACTAATTATTCAGTTTTTCATAACTTATTCATTTGACATTTGATATTCAACATAGACTATTTCAACAGTCAACTAACTAATCTGACAAAAGCAATATTTGTTTAACATGATCTATTCAACACTTATAACTTATTCTGATTAACTTTCCTAGTATTTGCTTTCTTATTATAAAAATAACTTCACATGTGATAAGTTTCTATAATCAAAACTGCACCAAAAGTCCTCTGTATGATGTAACCTAGCAACCTATGACATAAAGATTTTCTTCAATAAAACACCATCACCATCATCATCATCATCATATGGTTAACAAACAGTTACAAAACAATGTGTTCACATCAGATTAAACATTGCAGAATGAAGATCAAACAAATTTTCAATCAAAAAGAACAAGTTACCTGAGGGCTCGACGGTGACTGTAAGTGTGCCGGTGGCGCGGTGGTGGCGGATTGGCGGTAGTGCGGTGGCGGAGAAGAATTGCAGTAAATTTGGGCGTTTTTTTCTATTTTAAGTTAAAAGCGGTAGTAGTCTCGTTTATTTCAACAAGATACTTTCATTCTGGTAGTTTAAATAATAATATTAAGCCGCGTGTTGTAGCGGTGAGCTTAAGTTTATCTTAAAAGCATTAATGATACACTATCGTCGGTGATCATCAACATTAGAAAATATTGTATTAAAAAATAAATAAACAACAAAAAATAATAAAACCGAAAGATAAGTAGACATAAAAACACTAAACCACGCAAACGAAAAGTAAAACATCTAAAAATTGAACCACACACGCACGTTACGACGTGTTAACTCAAAAAATTTAAACCGAAACTTAAGACAAAATTATTTTAAAATATATTTCACCGGAGTGAAGGTTAAATTTATTTATAGTTAGAGAAGTGAGGTCAAGCCTGCATATGATAGGTCGATGAAAATCCATTGTGGTATAGTGTTAAAATTTGGTTGGATCATTTAGATGTGTGTGTAAATTTTTGTTTTAAAAAACATTAAACTTTAAAATTTAAGAGAGAGGGTTAGATTTGTGTAACCTATTCAGAATCGGCAGACTCGATCCGAAATGACCTAAAACCAGAAACCAGATAGTTCAGATGTTAAATCTAGAATCGGGACCTATTATTATTCCATTTGGTATGGTTTTCTGGATATGACTACGGTTCCAACTATTATAATACTAGCAATTTTAGGTGCGCATGAATATAGCTTGCAACTTTAGAATTTCATCACATGAAAAGTTTAAGTTTTGTGAAAATTACAGACGCAAATCTAAACTATGCAAAGAGTGCATACTAATCTAAACTATGCAAAGAGTGGATACTGACAGTCCATGATACTAACAAAGGTAAAGTATTTTTGTTAAATCCATGTGGAATTATCAAGATATCCCTAGACTAAAAAAGTTAGAACAAATAAAAGATGAACTACTATTTTTATATTAAAATAAAATCTAACATACCCCACCACAACATGATTTTTTTAATATGTATTTTTGGGAAGATGTGATGATTTATGGGTTGATTTTTGGGTTGTTTTGAAAAACAGGTGTTTCGTGGTTGATGTTTACGGACTCAAAGGTGTTTGTGGAATCAAGTTTCAGTCCGTCATTGATGTTTACGGAATCACTCCGTTGGCTACCGACATAAAAACGTTATTTAAATCTGTAAATTGTGTTTACGGAAATAATATATATATAAACATGAATATATATGAATCCGTAAATTATGTATACGGATAATCAATTTTTCATTTTTTTGGTTTTAATATTTTGGTTTTAATGCAACGAAGGAGCATATTACATACATACATACATAAATACATACATACATACACACACATACATACACACATACATTCATACATGTACGCATACACACATACATACACACATACACGCATACACACACGCACGCATACACGCATGGAAACTGTGAAGACTGAACTTTCACTTTCTTACTTGTACGCATGCACGCATACGTGCAATACATACATACATACATATATTTTGGTTTTAAGTAATGTTTTCGTGCCGCTAGCAAACGGAGATAATTCCGTAAACACCAAATACAGATTCAAACTTGATTCCAAAACCACAACCACGGAACACCTGTTTCTCAAAACATTTCAAAAATCAACCCATAAACCATAACATCTGAAATACCCACTTTAGAAAAGAATTCACCACACCACTCCATTATCTTCTTCATCTCACCATCCTCCACCAACACCAACATCCTTCATCACCTTCGTCCTCCTCCACCGTCAAACTAACGACCATCCATACCCTATTCATCACCATGGCCACCAGCACCCTACCATCAACACACCACTACCGCCCCTTCTACCCTCCACCACTGTTGTAGAAAGGCCACTGAAGGTCTACTAGTCACCATCTTCCCAAATCCCAAAATAAAATACTCACCATCATTATTGATATACAATCAAAAAACCAAACGCAACTACCATTGTGCACTTCCTTGACCTATTTGAACTAGATGGGAAAAACAACATGTTTCAAGTAGGATGCGACCTGTTATGACTACCACTGAAAAAAACGGTTTAGATTATGTTTGATTCGAAGAAAAAATGACATTTTTTATGAAATACTCACCAATGGGACCATTCAAATCTCATTTTTTTATGAACAATGATTAGGGTGAGGGAGAGTGAGGGTTAGGTTTGTGCAACAGGTTCTGAACCGTCGAACCGAATACAAAATCACCTAAAACTAGGAACGAGACAGTCAAGATTGTTAAATGGGGTATGTTATAGATACACCTTATGTATTTCATCATCTATATCTCTCTTTATACATACATATAGATACATAGAAAAAGATAGAGACATTAAAATGTTTAAATAATATAAAAATTGTTTGTATAACACAACCCTTGTTAAATTTAGAACCGGAACCTATTATTCCATAGGTATAGTTTTTTTTTATATGATTATGGTTCCAACTATTATAATACTCACAAATTCAGGTGCATGTGAATTTAGCTTGCAACTTTAGAATTTCATCACGTGATAATTTAAATTTTGAGATCAATTTGATTTTTTAAACATATTTTTTTGCTTTCTATTTAGTATTATCTAATGTCGAAACTAGTTTTGACTTTTTATTTATTATCTTTGATGAAAATTAAATTTATTGAACATTTGAAATGGAGTTGGGTCGAATATAATGTATTTTTCTCCTTTCACTCTCGTTAAATTTATTGAATGTTTATTTACGTATTTATTTTCATCTACGTGTTATTATAAATTTTATTTAATACCGACTCGAGTTTAGATTCACTTTAGTACACAGTGTCATAATAAGGTTTTTAAATAAACATAACTATTTTAAAAATGCTAAATATATCATTGTGACGTGTACATACATTCATTATAATTTTATTTTAAACCAAGTAGATGCACATGAAACCCACTCGTTCGGATCCAAGAATTAAAAATCATTGGTTCCGAATTCCAAAATGCAGAGCAACTAACTATAAACAAACAATTCAAATACAGTTAAAATTATATATAGAAAAAGAAGTTAACATTAGCTCAATATAACTGTGTGAATGCACTTTTCACAGCACAATTAACTTGAATGTAACATATCAAGCAAATCACTTAGTTACTTTGAACTATCACAACATCTAAGTCACTTCATTATTCAATATTCCTATGATCATAAAATTCAAAAGTATGTTGTGAGTTATGTGCCCTCTTTAGCATCTTGTATGTGTTATTCCATCTTGTGCATGCATCTAAAGATCAAGGCCGGCTCTATCTAGTATTGAGTGATGCATTGAGCTTGTGACATCTTGAAATTAAAGACTCATATTTTTTCTTTAAAAATGTTTATATTAAACATTAGACTGACAAATTTAATTATTAATGATGAATCGGGCTATTGAAGAGAGTTTCGTTTTAGTTTACTATACATAATATTAAACATCTATGCATATACATATATAAATAGCAAAAATAAAATTTTAACTCCGTCAAGCTACTAACAATTATATATATTTATGTACATCTATATATTTATGTACCATTTCAAAAACTTATGAAACAGTTTATTACTCCCATTTGATTAAATTTAGAACCAATTTTATTTATTTTCTTTTAATAACTTAAAGTCGTTTAGTCAAAAAGTTTGAGTCTTTCTCATAGTATGTTATTCTAGCGTTGGGACCAAAACGGTTCTAAACCGATAGCAAACCAAGACCGAACCAGTGATATACAATTCACTTTATTATTTTTATATTTTTAAACTTTTGACTATAATTCGGTCCCAAACTATTATACACAATAAAACTAGTAGACTAATTAATATGACAAATAAAAGTGACATTTGGGCTTTCTTTTTCCAATTAAAATGTAGTTGTCTCTTACAAGTCATTAACTTGTTTCATGTCAATTGTCACCTATGGTCCTATTCTAAAAGGAAAAGAAAGCAACTTACATGCTTCACAAAATATCTTCATGTTTCGTGTTCCCAAAGGACAATGAGTCGTCATGATTTCGTTAATGTCATCAGAATCTTGTTGCTTTCGGTCCTTAAACGTTTGTTCTAGTTCTGACACGTTTGTCTCCTCAGCTGTTATAGCTCCCGTGGGGTTATAAAATCTATTCGTGTTTGATGGACGACAAGTTAACAAATTGAATCAGAAGATTGTTTTAGAAAACACGAATGATGTTTTCTTGTATTTATCGGAGGAAATTAATAGTAAAAGTAGTTTGTAGCTTTACCTTGACTAATAGATGTGATGATCCTCAACTTTCTCTATGTTTATATTGGACTTTGTTGTATTTATAATGAAAATAGAATCTATAACTATAATATAACATGTTACGTAAGTTATAATGATTAATCACCAATAAGCTCGTTTAATTGAGAAAATTAATAAAATAAAAATTTTAGCATACTATATTTATTTACTTATACGTACCAAAAATTAAACGGTCACCCAAATATACATAAAAAAGGGATCTATCACATAAGGGTGTTAAAAAATATCGAATCCGAGAATCTGATCCGAAATTATATTTGAATTTCGGAATCCGAATTCGGATTCGGACAGTCATTTTCAAAAGTTTCGGATATTCGGATATCCGATTATCCGAAATCTATTTTTTTTCGTTTTTTAGAATTTAGACATATTTTTACTTTAGATTGAGACTTTATAGTGTATATTGGGATTTATTATGATATGAGTTGGTTTTTTACATTATTTTTTATAATAGCATATGTCTAATTATTGTTAAAAAAAACTAAAAAATATAAAATATAAAAGAATAAAATAATAAATTTCGCTTATCCGAATTTGAACACCCCTACTATCAATCCTATATCAAATATCAAAATTACATTCTAATAAAATAAAAATAAAAGTAAAATATTGCCTTTAATATGTTAACCTTAGTTACAAGTTATTATTTAAAGAAAATGTCTCAAGAAAAACATACAAATTAAAAAGAACAAGTTAATCTTTCTATTCATGCGTCTTGTTTTTCATTTAAGTTTTAACACTAAAAAAGAGATGATTTTAGTTGAAGATATTCTGTCAATAATCTCTTCATGAAAGTTACTCTGCTGGTGTTATATTATTAGAACACATGACAAGAGTGTAAATGATTTATCGACCGTTACTGACATAGAAGTTTAGAGAACCTAAAGTGTGTATAGGTATGGAAAGAATTTAAAACAGTTGAGTTTTAATCTTTTTCACTATCAGCAATGTTTTTCCAATAGATGACATGTGGAAAATAATTCGTCTTAGCCTTGATTTGCGTGAAGATCTTTTTTATTTCTAGTTTAGGCTATCATTCGTTGGTTCATTCACAGTAAAATAGAGTTTTCATGACGGAAAATTATTTTTTATAATACTTTATTTCCATCATTGATACACTAGTAAATTTAGATCAGTAAAATTGAGTAAAAATATAAATTTAACTTAACTTTTTTTTTTGTTACTGGTCACAAAACAATCAACGGATGTCACTACCCCAAAAAAACCTTTGCATTAGACGCTTCTCAATTACATATATTCTCAAAAAATAAAAATAAAAATCATATGTGTGTTACTTAACACCAATCCCTCAACACAAGTTTGAACTCTGAATACAGTAGAATTGCCAAATAAGTACATATATTAGTCCTGAAGAGTAGCGCAAGGGCTCTAAAATTTGATTGAGAGCTAAAACTAGTATACCACACTTATGTCACTTGTAGCACATAACCGATAACTCGATATGATACATACACGTATGGCGATTTTACAACACGAAAACATGGTTATGTTCTCTTTTGTACAAGGTCACGTCATACGAATATTCGAGCATTATAAAGCCATGATGGTATATCATACACTTAATAAGATGTAGATGTCAAGTTTAACGTGTATAGATATTGTAAGTTCGATGATATGTATAACAAAATAAGTAAACATTAATATAACTTAAAAAAATACATATTTAAATACTAAAATAATTCAAAATTTGATATTTATTCTATAATAATATAGACATAGTAATTACTTAAAAGCCGTATTTCCATGAAAAATAACTATAGTCCAACAAAAATTGATGAAAAATATAAAAAAAATTGACAAAAAACAACGAGAATCCAAGTTTTTCGAGGCGGGCCGCTTAGCTATTAGACCGAGTTGGGCCGCTTAGCTGTGAGTAGAACCGCGTTGGACCGCCTAGCTCTGACTAATACCGAGTTGAACCGCCTAGCTCCGAATTTGACCGATTCCGAGTTATGGAATAAAGTTGGAGAAACTCGCTTCAGTAATGATCGAGTCCCAAGTACACCCTGAGTACTCGACCTAGTTGGCCGAGTTTTACGACTAGCTTTGAATTTGACCAAGGTTGACCGAAACCGAGTTATGAAACATAGATGGAGAAACTCGCTTCAATAATTGATTGTCCCAAGTACACCCTGAGTACTCGACCTAGTTGGTCGAGTTTTATAACACTGCTATGTCTTAAATGATTCAATACCCAAAATGGTTTTTAAAATTCAATCTTTTTTTATTTCATCTCATTTATTTATACTAGAAAAGTGCCCGTACAATGCGGCGGGACGATATATTAAATTCGACACGTGTTTCTAATATTTCTTTATTCTTGTAGTTTTTATAGAAAAACTATTATATTTTTTCTAAACTAAACTTTAAATCAACAAGTAAATGAGTTCTGCATGACAACTTGTACATTTACGCATTAACTTATTGTACCTTACAAAATACAAATTGGTTCAACAAAAAGTTTACATCTAAACGTTTAAAAATAAACACAGGTTACAATTCTAGTATAAAAAAGTTTTTAAACATGACAGATTAAAAGAAATAGTTAAAATCTTAAAACAAATTAAGTTTTTTTGTTTATGGGTAGATAATGTAATTTTTTTTGTAAGTGTTAGTAAACATAAGGTTATCATGTAACTAATTGTATGTGATAGTTTGTAAATAATGTTAAAAATACTATTTTACCCTCAAAATTGGTTGTATCTTATACATTAAATAAGGTAATTGTTTTTAATTTTATGGTATCTTAAAATACCACTCTCATATGTTTTATATATAGTATAGATATGTATACTAGTATAATATCTCGTGTAATACACAAGTTGATTAAATAATATATTAAATAATTTGTAATAAAATTTTAAAAATTATAAATGATATTTGTAAATAGGATATGATTAAGTTAAATATAAATAAGTAGTTCAAGTAAAAACAACAAGAATATCATTTTAAATTTCATTTTATAAGAATGTGTTTTTTATTTGTTTTCTTAAACATGGGTCTTTTTTATTTTAATTTGAAAAAAATAATTATCTTATAAAACTTAGAAAATATGGTATTAAAATACTTTCGTATCTTAAAATATTTTTATGTCATATATTTTTACAGTGTATTTTTATTATTATTAAAATATAAAACTTATAAAACGTTTTAAATACTATAATTATTATTATACATACTATTATCATTTATTAGGAAAGAGACGTGAAAAAATAAAATAAAAATGTTTAATATGTTGACATGTGACATCTTAAAAACTTTTTTTTATTACAGATAATATGTTATAGAGAAATACATATCATTCCGTTTGTTTAGAAAAACTATTATTTTATGTTTGAAGATGTTGCTTGCTTGTATCTATGTAGGGGTACTCAAAGTTAGGCGCATAGCCTCTTTGAGTTCGTAGTCTAGTTGTAAGAGTTATTTTTTTTAAAATAAGCTAAATATTAGAAATTGATGCATTTTAAAAGATAACGTAAATAAAACTCGTGTCGTCTTTAAAAATAAAAACTTAAAGAAAATATAAGACACATGAGTGGCACACATAATAGATTCTTTTCTGGTCCATTTGCATTGTATTTGTTTAACCCAACTTGCAAATTTTTTATTTCAATTAAAGATTCCATCATTGGCTCCCACCCTCCATTTTCCTTTTATAATATTCAACAAGTAGCTAATACTTGTTTGTTGGCACTCTTGAGTCTTGACTCTACTAACATTCACTAGCCAAACCAAATAATACACAACCTATCACAATCATCCATTGCGTGTGTGTATATATGCACTCATACAAGTAACCAATAATATATGTGTGGATCTAGGAAAAGAAATGAAAACCTAAAAAGTTAGAAAAGAATCTATATTATTGGTAAGAAAATTCAATAACTAAGATACATGACGTATCAACGTGTATTTAAACGAAATAAATTATAGCTGAGAAAGACAAAAGGAAAAAATTGTCATTGTTAACTTTTACCTAGCTTTTATTTTTCTTTAAACATACATAAACTTTATATACTTCATTATTATTTTTTAAAATATCATCAAATTGTTATTCTTTACCTTAAGTATGACATTAATTTTTCTATTATAAAAAAAAACTATTTTGAAAGCATTTGAACTAGGTGGAATGAAGAATCATAATTCATTCACACGACATGCCAATCTCAACCTCGTGTGTCTTTGTTGTTTGAAATTGTAGTTTTTTTATGGGAACGTTTACATGTCATCTCTAAGATATGTGACTCTCTTGGTTGCTTCCTAGGTTTTTAACGCTATTTAACATAACATGAAGCTCAAGATAATATATCATATCATGTTTGGAACAAGTCATCTAAAGGCATTAAACAAATGGGCGAAGGTTAACATGGTTATAAGGGTTAGGCCCTTTTTTTCAGAAGTATTAATTTTTGACCCGGTATTAAACACAATGGAAAATGTTTTCGTCACTTGTATATATTTCGTTATGATAGGAGTGTTTATTTTGACAAATGTACAATCAGATGATTCCGGTTTGAGTAGAACTTCAAATCATCCAACCACATTACCTCATGAGTCTATGATCATAACCAAATCAACCAAATGACAATTACGCATCTTTTTTTCTTTTCAACAACTTATAATTCATCCATCCCTTCCGACTTGTATTGATACTCTTTACAATCTCTTCTTTTGTTTTAAGTTAATTACTATGATAATTAACTCAAGCGGTTAAAATAAGGTATCCAAAACATTAAAAATAAAAATGTTTTAGGTTCAAATATCATTCGAAGCAAAAATACTTTAGGTTAAACCAGGAGGTTTTCTAGTTGGTGGTGCGATCCCGACTAAAAAAGTTATATACGAATATGATTAAAATAACATCTAGCGTGCAAAATAAAATCGTATGTTTGTCATTGAAAGAAAAAAAAAGTTTATATCAAAAAATCCTAAATGATTATAAAATGGCATAACCAATAAGCATCGTCAACACCAACCCTTAAATCACTCATCACTCTTTCTCTCTATTTTCCCCCAATGGCTGCCACCATTATTATTTATTTATTTCACCAACATCAAAATATCCCCATCAATGGCCTAAAATCATCTTCAAGATTCTTTGCGTCCTCAAAATAACCACTTAATAAGATTCTAATCATTCGATCACTGAAAAAAGGAATATACATAGGCAGTGAGTGTCAAAGTGTGTCTTTTCACATGAAAGTTTTCACAGTCTAAACCTTAATTCCTTAAACAACAATCTGGGAAAACACGGGGAGTTGCTGTTCTACGGGATAATCAGTTGCTTCCATGAACTTACGCCGATGTTTGCTTGTACGAAGATGAACGAAAACGCTTATCGTGTCGAAACCACCTCTCGACTCGCTCAATGGCGTATCGATAACATGGGTTCGTCTACTTATCGTAAATCTGATCCTTTCAAGATCGGTATATGGAACTGGTAAGTTTCTTGTTTCCACTGGTTTTTAGAACAACAGAGTTTTCACAAGCAAAAATCAAGATTGAATCTTGAAACGATTCATCGTTTTATAGTCTAGTGACATCTGGTATTTATTATTCTTATAAAACGGGTTATAAATGAATTTTAGGAGTAGATTAATTTTAGGGAGTGTGTTCATCATTCAAGAAAAAGATTGAGCCTTGATTCTCATGTGAATCTTGAATCTTGATTTCAGTATTATTATTGGTTTTGGTGCGAATCTTGAATCTTGATACTTGAATTCAGTTTTGTTATTGTTTTTTGTGTGAATCTTGAAACTTGAATCTTGGTTCTTGAATTAACTATTATTGTTGGTTTTTTATTATTTTTATGTAATGTTTTGACGGCTGGACCGGACGGTCAGACCGGAAGTGATTATTTGGCTGGTCCGGGTATACTTATTAATCTCGTTTTCATTTGAACCGGTTAGCTGGTTAGCCAGATAGTCAAATTGGATATAAAACATTTTTTTCTTTAAAAATCCCATTTAGTGATTAATTTAGTAGTCCCGCTTCATATTTTCGCAATTTAATTAAAGTCTTCAAAATTGTAATCTATGTCAAAACATAAGGTATTTACATATTTCATTTCAATTTATATGCCTATCTATATCTATAGTTAGAATTAATATAAAATACGTCTGGTTTTAAAAAAATCTAGTGTTAATGAAGCTTAATGAAGGCTGCGAATTTGATGTCCATTCTGAAATTATTGGTTATATGCAACCAAATATGTATTAATTGTTGATTAGCTACTTACAATTGAAGCAAGTTTGGTGATTTGAAATGAATTCTTTTTTTTTTATACATGAAGGCGACTGATTGTGGAGAAGAATCGTAATTTGCTGATTAGATTGTACCCAGAAGTATCAAGTTTAAACAAAGAGAGCGCGCCAATCGCGTCCTTTATCATACGGGTGGTTTGTTCATTGGGAGGTAGAAAGGCCTTGGTTCATCCAGGTAGTCAACATTGACTCGAAAGAAGTCAACTTTCTGACCCAAGATCAGTAATGAATACTAATGGTCATACTAATTTGACAAACTTCAATTTGGTGTAACTATGTGATTGCAGAAATTAGAGATAAGCAGCTAAAATGTGGTGATGATTTCGTGTGGGCACTCGAGGTTCCACTTGGCGGGAAATTCATCATAGATGTTGAATTTCTTGATCTCAAGACTGCATCAGCAAATGTAATTTTACCACTATTCTCTTTGGTTAAATTTTAAGATTTTGTGTGATATACTGATATCACTAAATAATGCATTAAGAGTTGATTGGTTAACTGAAAGTTGTTACCTGAGGGTGTGGTCGGTTGGCGAGCTAACTTTGCTCGTATGGTGGTTAGATTTAGGTCATGAGTTGATGTCATGTGCTATTGATCATCTGATGCCAGTTTGGTGTGATATGGTGTGACAGGGTGGCGGATCTTGCTCTGTGTGGACCGAAGGTTTTACCCAAAAAGATCTACGCGCAACAGCACTTTCCTCCCTCAGGAAGATGTTATCAGAAAATATTCACATGGACATCAGCATCAATGCTTCCAACGGACGCGTTGGGGCCCACCAGGCCGTCCTGGCTGCCAGGTCACCAGTCTTTAAGACCATGTTTACCCATGACCTTAAAGAAAAAGAAATGTCTGTTATAGACATATCTGATATGTCCATTGAAGCTTTACAAGCTTTCTTAAACTACATATATGGTAACATTATCGGTCAAGATTTTCTCACTCACAGGCTTGATCTTCTTCGAGCAGCTGATAAATACGATGTTAAAGATTTGAAAGACACGTGTCATGAAAGTTTGTTAGAGGATATTGATACGAATAACGTGCTTGAAAGGCTTCAAACGGCTTCTTTATACCATCTGCCACAGTTGAAGATATGCTGCATGCAGTATCTTGTTAAATTTGGTAAGATATTTGACATTCTAGAAGAATTTGATGTGTTTATACAGTCTGCAGACAGAGAACTGATTGGTGAAGTGTTTAATGAAGTTCTTTCTGTGTGGAAAGGGTTCTGAGTAACTTGCTCAACCTGAAAAAAAATAGATACATACATGTATGTAGTTATGTACATATGTAACATTATTTGTTAATTATTTGTTGCATATGTTGATTTATGAAACTAAATGTACCAAACTACCGACGAAGATTTGTTCTGTACATAATTTGTTGTATCTACATGTATAAAATAGTTTGTTCAGTGAAAAAGATTAGTTTAATAGTGTTTATGGTTTTGATAAACATGGTTGGTAATGGCTTCATATACCTTTTTCTTTTGAAACTTTCATGATAAATTTGTACTTGCAGAAGACTATGATATGATCAAGTGATCAGTAAATGTTTCACTCACATTCTTATGACCTTATCTTGTCGATGAACTGAGTCCTGGTTCCAAAACAGGTGTTGCTTGAATCATGGTTTTGGACCCTTTTGTTTCTTTGCAGCTTCACCTTTATCTGTCTCATCTTACATGAACCTTTAATTGAAGTAGAGAGATGTGTGTAAGGCATATTTAAGAACATGAGAATATGAAGAGGAATATAAAGCACCTATTGTTACAGAGAGCATATTCTTTGGATACTTGGATCGAAGTTGAAAATTTTAGGATTCTGCAAAAGTTGAATCTTCATCAGACTATCATGTACCTGCAGGATGCCGTTGCTGAATGACAAATGATAGTAACTAAATCTAATGGCTGTTTGGTTGATTTGTTATAGAGACAGCCGATAAAAGTGTTTCAGCCATTCTTGTTTGCTGCAAGCCTGCAATTAGTTCGAGTTTCTTTCTTTAAACTAGTTTCTTAAGTTTGACCATCGCAATAGTTATAAATACAAAGTAGTATTAGTGTTCTTTTTCAACAAGTTTTTAATATTTTGAGGTAACTTTAACATATTATGACTACACACATTTAATGATTTATAAACAGACATTGCAGAAAATCCTGCAACAAAACGATCCCCTTAAGCCACTACGACTCTCCTTCACTGTCTAAATTCCTTTCATGCAAATCCAAGTATTTTGTATTCATTGTTCATACATAAATGCTTTAGTTCCTTCTGATCACAAAGTAACCAATAGAATTCACTTTTCCAGTTTTAACTATTGGAGAATATGTTGGTGTTCTGTAATTAAGTAATGGTCTAATGGATACCAGAGTCTCAATATATCAGAATATTAGCGTTTCTGCATGTGGGTGTCTTAAATTTTTTGACTTTTGCCAACCCACTTGAAACATTTTCTGTTTATACAAGGTCATTGGGCTTGCATTTTTTTATAAATGACAAAATAACCAGGCTTTGACTTGTCACGTTTACCCCGTTTGATAAACATTTTGTTTTTAGGTAGACAGTTGAGCCGTTTTAAACTAATATAAATAATGTAATTTTACAAGGTCAACCCTATTCAAGCGTTACAATGTTTTGCCCATTTATTACAACCCGACATTCCAATATACCATTTACAACTTGATTATAATATTTACAACCTGAACGTTGTCTCGTCTACATAAATGGGTTACATGGGTTCTCTTCAAATTTAAATTTTATCGTGTTAATGTTGATACCTCACACACGCATATATATATAAAAATCATGTTCTTGCCCATCTATTTAAAATATTTCAACCCGACACAATCTACGCAAAACCTGAGTTATGGGACCTTATCCTTTTGTTGACTTTGGCGTATAACATATAAACATAACCCATGCCATTGAACATTTTTCAGTTGTTCTATTTTTGCATTTGTTACTTCTTTTATGAGTTAAAAAAGGCTTTCTATGACAAGCATTGATTTTTTATGGGCTCAAGTGGTGCATTATTGGAAGCTCAATTCTGCACCTCTGTTTAGATCTCTTTTATGCATATTATTTTAAGTAGCAGTTGGTGAGCTCATTATGTTCCCCCATTTCTGTTTAGATCTTTGCAACTGAAGCCTCATTAAAAACTGAAACCTAAAAAGATCATTGCAATTAGCTTGATACAATTCAAGAGTAAGAGGTTGTTTTATGCTTCGGTATTTAATGGTTCTGACTGTTTGTTTCACAAGCAAATGTCTGAATAGTTCAGACATTTGCCTCCGATTTGTTAAGCATTATATTAAAAGCTCTAATGCTGAATGATTAAAACCTCTTATTTGAATTGATCAGATATTTGTCTTTAAATAATTAAATGATATACTAGTTTTTAATAGTTTAGATCTCTTATTGGTTCAACATTTAACTGACAAACAACCTTAAATCATTTTAATAATATAATCAGCATGCCAATGAGTCTTAGATCAACTGGTTTACGAGAAGACACCCTATTACTTTTCAAAATAAAAGTCATGGGTTGGAGTATCACTAGGTGCAATATGCTCCTAGTGGAGCAATGGTTTTACCACAGTGGACTTTTAGGTGGTGGGTTTCCCTTGGAATGGTGGGCGAGCATGGTCACCGGCGCTGTCTGTGTTCGCGGGCGTGGGTGGCCTTTCGCCAACGGGTTCACTCTGGTGACCGGATTTAAAAATTATTCGTTGATCGTTCAAAAAAACCAACATACTCAGCATAAACATTAGGGGCGAACTTTGAGAGCAACATAACAATAATACGTATGACAAGCCTAAGTCGCCTACCACTCATGAGACCCGCCCATACAATAACCTTAGTACACCGGGTTTGTCCTTTAATCGATGTAAAAAGCATTTGATTATCCCAAAAGTAAGCTACAGTCATTGAATTTTAGGTTATTCATCTTCTATACCTTTTTACATAGAGAAAGCATATGAATAGATAAAATAAACAAAGAACAAGTGCATCAATCATTCATCAATTAGCTACACAATGTATCAATCTATCATCACAATATCTTCAAAATCCATAAAAAATCTTATAAAAACGAGCAATTAAGCTCCAATTCGAGCACATTTCAGTGAGAATTCGAGGATTATATACGTCGAAACACAATCTGACAATAGAGCAACAAATTCATATCACTAGAGCTTAAAATCAACATCACGAACAAAATCAAAGCTTAAAACGGAGGAGGAACAGCGAAAGCGATAAACGGCCTACCGGCGGCGACTCCGGCGGGAGAAGGCGCCGGAGACGACGGAGAATAAGAATAATGCAATTCGTCATTAACCTTATGAAACGCTTTGGTGAAAACTCCAAATCCGAACAACATACCGATTGCTATCACCACGAGGATCAAACACGTACACATCATGCATATTTTGCCACAACACATGGTGAATTCTTCGAGATCTGTGATGAACTGATGATTCTGTTGCGGTGGTGACGATGGTGGCGATGGTGGTGGTGGTGGTGGTGGTGTACGCTATGTTCGAGATAAAGGTTTGTATGTATTGGTGTTGTCGTTGAGGATTATTTGATTCCGTTACGTTATTTGCGACTTTTGAGCTAGTATAATGCGTAACGCAAATAATATTAATTTTAACATATGGTTTTTGAGATTCTATTTTAGAGCACACTGAGTGAGTCCGTGTTCCTACTCTCATTGGTCTCGGTTTTGATAGACGGGCCGCAGGAGCGGACGATTGAGGAGACTGGGGTTGCCGCCCCTGTCCCTTCTTTGTCGGTGGGTTAAATTTTAATTTGTTAGTGTAAATTTTTTGTTCGATAGTTTAAATTTTTATATAAATATCGAGTTCGCTCTCTCTAACAAAATTAAATTCGCCCCCGCCCCTCCTACGGGGATCTTCAAGCTCCGCCACTGACGGGTGGGATCGGGGTGAGATGTTGTTTATCAATGTTTTCAGAACCGGATCGGACGTTGAACCGAACGCCTTACTGGTTTGATGGTTGGACCGGTCGGACCGGTTGGACCGGTTGGACCGGATTTAACTATATTTTAATTATATTTATATATGTAATTAAATATAAGTAATTTAATATGATTTACATATATATTTTATAGTTATATATAAAATTTAACTATATTTGTATATCCGATGTACTAATTTATGGTTTAACATCCCGTTTTTACCCATTAAAATCAAAAAATAAATAAATAAATAAAAATAAAAAACCAGTCTGACCAGCAGTTCGGGGCGAACCGGCCGGTTCGACCAGTCCAAAACGAATCGAAGCGAACCGGACCGACCACTAGACGGATCCCCAGTCGGACCGGCTGGTCCGATCCGGTCGCGAAATCATTGTCGCTTATGCAGTCACACTTGCTATTCTGGATTTTATATCTTACACATTGAATTTCTTCTTTTCTGTTTTTTTTTAATCGGAATGGACATGTTATATACTCGCTTAAAACTTGAACCCCTAATAATCACTAGCCTTTGAGTATACACATACACAATCAAAACTTACAAAGATAATGTATAATGACACCGTCATCGATGCATACCACCAACACCATCATCAAAACAATCTGGTGAGAGCTTTATTAAAATCAGTAGATATATAATTAGCGTACTCGTAATGTCTACTAGGATCAAACACGCACACATCATATGTATCTTCACGGAATATATTTTGGCATGACTAGTTGGTAGATGATTAACCTTTGATTTGTATGCATATATGTTTAATAATAAAGTTATTACTAGGTGTATCTTCATTGAATATATTTCACATTGAGTGTTGTTGTGGAAACCATTGCATTTTACAACCTATACCTCACCTTAAACGTAATTGTTCCTAATAACAATAATAAATGAATTGTTCAACGAGTCGTTTGTCAGGCTTAAAATTAGTTACCTGTTTAAGTTGCAAATTAATATTGGTTGTCACACCAAACAAAGAGTTATCATTTTTTTTCATCATAGCCTTTGAATATTAGAACTAGAAAACACACTCATTCAACAATTCATGTCGTGGCTGTAAACACATTGTTTGACCCCTAAAACTAGGGGTGTGCAAAAAAATCGAAAACCGAAAAAAAAAACGAAAACCGCTTTTTATTTGTAACCCGAAAAAACCGAACCGAATTATGAATTCGGTTTTTCGGTTCGGTTTTCGGTTCGGACTAAAATTTAAATTCTGTTTGTTCGGTTTGTTTGGTTTAACCGATTTAACCGAATTCAATATGTATACGTTATTTATTTTTTTATAATTGTAAGTTTAGCCCAACTTCTTAAGACTTAAATTTTCAAGATGTTTTATTTAAACCAAATAACTAAGAATTTATATGCTAGCACAACTTCAATTACTAAAATTTAGTGTAAAATCTTATTGTTTAAAGAGTCAAAGTCGACTATTTATATTTTTAGAAAACAAGTTTGTTAACAAATCAAGAGTGTAATTATTTGATTTCTAATGAAATATATATGAAAAGTGATTCTCGTACAGCGATCTAAAGTTAACAACGTCGCAAAAATATAAAAAAACGGGGAATTCGATTTTTTCAGTTGAATTCGGTTTTTTCGGTTTTTTCGGTTTTTAACCGAAACCGAACCGAAATGAATTCGGTTCGGTTATCCATATTCCCAATTCGGTTCGGTTTTCGGTTTTGCCTGAAAAAATTTTAAAACCGAACAAACCGATAACCAAACCGATAAACACCCATACCTAAAACAACTAACACAATAAATGTTGTTCTAATAGCATAAAATTAAAGTCTCGTAGTACTAACTGCCAGTCATCACAAGCTTATAGAACCATACTCTAGCCCTTATTAGATGAGCAAATGCTCATCGTCATCGAGTTCCTATTAAAACTGGATAGCCACTTTCACAATGTCTTAGACGATCACAATTCTATCATAAAACTGTTTGTACAATAATGATGTTTTCTCTAAATTATCTATAATTGTTACCTTATTACAAACATACTCTACTTATATGTACTAATGATTTAATTAAGGAGATAATGACAATAACACCCTTCATGATTACACAAAAATTCTATAAGTCAAAATAAAAGCCTTCACTCGCACTTCTTTGATTGCACTCGAATCTGGTTCTTGTTCATCCGCAAGTGGTCCGTATAAGAAAGAAGAAAACTTAACTTTATTGAATAAACAAGAATGTATTTTTATACATGAGTGATCCACAATTATAAGATCTAAGCTATTTACTAGGAGGTAGGTAAACTAATTTATGACTAAGTAAGTAATACAATATTAAATTACAAATTCAAATAATATTGAGAGTAGGGAAGTAATTCAATTGTTATTGTTGTGTTCGTTAATATGGCCCCTCAAGACGGACGGACGTATGTGAAGTCCGATCTTGGAAAATAGTGAACAAAATCTTTCTTTCAACAGCGGTTTGGTTAAACCATCGGCCAATTGATCATCACTTTTGACGTGGGTTACGCGAATAGTGCCTTGTTGAATCTTTTCACGGACGAAGTGAAAATCTAAAGCAAGATGTTTCATTCGAGAGTGAAAGACCGGATTCGCTGAGTAATGAACTGCACTAAGATTGTCACAATAGATTGTGGGTTTGACTGTTGGATGTAACTTGAGTTCAAACATTAAGGAAAGTAACCATTGCAGTTTGGTGGTTGTTGAAGCCACAGCCCTGAATTCAGCTTCGGTAGATGAACGTGCGAGAGTCGATTGCCGTTTAGAGCTCCAAGCAATTGGATGTGAGCCAAGGTAAACAATGTAGCCTGTAGTGATTCGATAGGTGGATTTATCGCCGGCCCAATCTGCGTCGGTGAAAGCATGTAAGTTGAGGGGCGAATTTCTGCTAAAAAATAAACCATTATTAATCGTTCATGAAGATATCGTAACAGACATTTGAGGGCAGCCCAGTGGAAATTGGTTGGTTTGTGCATAAATTGTGAAAGTTTATTCACAGCAAACGATACATCCGGTCGTGTTAGCGCAAGATATTGTAAAGCACCAACTAATGAACGAAATTCGGTTGGTGTGGACAGTGGGTGGCCATTCAATGGGTCTAAGACAGCCGATGGAGTCATTGGAGTGGACGTCGGCTTGCAATTACTCATGGTGGCTTGATGTAGAAGATCAGAAATATATTTGGATTGAGAGAGGAAAAGACCTATGGGAGAGTTGTGAACTTCAATCCCAAGAAAATAAGACAGATGGCCTAGATCTTTTAAAGAGAAACGGGCAGCAAGAGAGGAGATGAAAGAATCGAGGGATGAAGAATTGGGGCCGGTGATGATGATGTCATCGACATAGATGAGAATATATATAGGGGGTGAGGTAGAAGAAGAGATAAATAAGGATGGATCGGATATGGTGGGTTTGAATTTAGATTGAAGGAGAAAGTATTTTAATTCATCATACCAAGCTCTAGAAGCTTGACGAAGACCATAATGGCCTTGTTAAGCTTACAAACATAATGTGGTTTGGTGTGATCGACGAACCCGGGGGACTAGGACATATACACAGATTCAGTTAAAGTGCCTTGGAGAAAAGCATTGTTAATATCTAGTTGACGTAAGGACCAACGATTAGAAGTAGCAATGGAGAGGATCAAACGAAGAGTGGCCGGATTAATAACCGGGCTGAAGGTTTCAATGTAGTCCAGACCCGGGCGTTGGTGGAAACCTTTAGCAACTAGGTGTGCTTTTAGGCGATCAACAGAACCATCCGGTTTGAACTTTGTTCGATAAACCCATTTACATCCAACAAGGTTTGGAATGGAATCAGGGGGAATGAGGGACCAAGTATTATTGGCAATTAGAGCATCAAATTCTGATTGTATTGCCTTGCGCCAAGAAGGTTATTTGAGAGCTTGAGTAACGGAGGTTGGTTTAATGGGTGGTTGAACAGAAGCATTGTATAAGAAAAAATCAGAATTATGGTACTTTGGATTAGGCTTACGAGTGGAACGAGTCATAGGCGGAGAAGGAGGTGGAGGTGGGGGGAAGCTGGGGGAGACATGGTGACAATGGGAGTAGCAGGTTGTGAGTGTGTTTGTGATGGTGTAGAGCGATGAACAGAAGGGAGGAGAGGTGCGGGTGTGGGTGCGGAAGGGGAGGTGTATATGAAGTTGGTGTTGTGGGCGAAGGCAAAAAACAAATAGATAAGAGATCATCGGGTGAGGGGAGATCGGAATTGTTGTTATTGGTTAAAGAAGAATAAGGGTAAAGATGTTCAACAAAATGAACGTGTCGCGATGTGTAAAGTTTATTGGTGAGAGGATCAAAAAGATGATAGGCACTTTGAGAGGATGAATAGCCAACGAAGATACAAGGAGTTGATCGAGAGTGTAATTTGTGAGAAGTATATAAACGGAGCCATGGATAGGCAAGGCAACCAAAAGATTGAAGTTTGTTATAGTTGGGTTGCTTACCAAAGAGATGAAAGTAAGGACAATTGTTGTTCAAAGTGGGAGTTGGAAGACGATTAATCAAGTATGCAGCTGTTGTAAAAGCGAAAGGCCAGTGTAAGGCCCCATTCCGGGACGCTTACAGCTGGGTTCTCATCGCACATAAAACATATAATTGCATTTGTATTTCACAAATCGCAACGGAAAACTAAAACAATCTTTCATTTCCATGTAAATGCTTTTGCAAGTTAATACAACATTCATTACAAAATAGCTTGTTCGCATTACAATGCAAAAACATTAATCAAAAGAATGCCATCTCAAAAGAGCTGAGTAGCTTCACGGTGTGCCATCCTCAGCAAACATTGCCTGCCAACTGGAAAACATATAAAAAGTCAGCGTTGCTGAGTGAGTTCTAGTTTTATTACAAAACATACTTTACTTTCATATAAAACCATTCGTTACTTTTACATGATCACACATCGTACGTACACATAGATAATATCATTATTATCTTCTTCATTCATTCATTCGTTCTTTATGACTTTACTTGCGCATCGGACATCATCCGTACCAATACCATGTGCTACACCCCGGTTAGTCGTAGCTACGGGCCGAAGTCAATAAATGAACAGCTAAACGTATGCCACGGTACTAGGAGTAACCATCAGTCTTAGCTACTGGGCCGAAGTCAATAAATGAACAACTAAACGTATGCCACAGTACTAGGGGTGAGCAAGGGTCAATCACAAAGAAGGACCCGTTATCCGATGCGTGCAAGACGTTTCATTCGTCATTATGTATGCATTCAACATCGTGTCCTCTTTCATTATCTTTCACTTTACGTTACATAATACTTCGTTCATTCCTCATAATAAGTAAAGCCATCGGAAAGATATTATACATCATACTCAGGAACATTAACATGCATCCACATACATCATACATACATAACATGCAACATCATCATCTCTATGCCCTACATGCTTCTAAGGCCATATCTGCTATCTTACATGCTCTTACGGGAAACCTTTACGTCAAGACTTACATCTGCACTTTCCCCCGAAAGCCAGAAGTCTATCTACACTTTCTTTGAGTGCAACAGCCCTAATCGTGCGTATGGACACCCAATAGTCGAATGGCCTCCATGCGACTGAACATCATGCGATTGAACTCAAGCGGATGAACATTTAGGCGAATGGGCATCCAGTCGTGCGTATGAACCTCATGCGGATGGAACAAATGCGAATGAACTCATGCGACAAAGCACTTATGCGACTGGACCCTCAGGTACGTACGAATGGACCTTCAATCGTGCGAATGGACCCCCAATCGCATCCTAATCGGCCGTATGGCCTCCATTCGGCCTCCAGTCGGTCGTCTAACCCTAACTGATGCAGAATGCAGTTCATCCTGATTGCAGCCGAGGGTTTTCGGCCTCCAAACTCATCTAAACCCATTTTAAACCTAAATAGACCATCCTAAACCTTAGGAATGCATACCATAACACCATACAAGCACACACACGCCGGAAAACATACACGAAACGCATCACACACATCACACCCAAATGGGTCAAACACATACACATACAAAAACGGGTTTTTTTTATGCTTTCCAGCCCCAAAATCGTTTGAAAACAAGTAAAAGTGGGGTTCTAGAACTCACACAAACGAGCACAACGTTAAGGGCTTTGATTTGGCTTGCTTCACGATGATTTTGGCGACCCGAACCAACCTGAACCGGCACTTTTCCTCTTTTTCTCTTCTTTCTCTCTTCTCCCTTTCTTTGGCTGATTTGTGAGTGTGGGGGAGAGGGTAAGGGCTGCCCTCTCCCTTATATACTTCCCCTAACCCGACTTTCTTTCGTTGGCGAGTTTGGTCCCTCGACTTTTGGACTTTATTTTCTTTTTTTCCTCACCGGCTTCAAAAATAAATATTCGGTGTGTTACAGCCAGAAAGATAAAGGTAAGGTGGCATGTGATAGTAGAGAAAGACCCATTTCAACAATATGACGATGGCGGCGTTCCGCATAGCCGTTGTGTTCGAAGTGTGAGGAGGAGATGTCAGGTGTGAGATTCCACATGAAGCAAAGTGAGATGCCATTATAATGAACTCACATTGTTGTGTTCGGTTAATAGTTCGGCTTCCTCTCATAGGAAATAAGCATGGTTCGGACACCGTAATTGAATAATAAATACAATCGAATACAATAATAAATACAATCGAATACACATCTTGCGCCCTAAATAAATTATACATGACTTTTGTTTAAATAAATTGAACTAATCATGATTGGGCACCCAATGTATTATATAATTCGCTCTCAAATTAATTTAAAAACCATATGTATGTGAACATCATACAACATTATCAGTATCATATGTTTTAATGGCTGTACAAAAGATAATAACATTGATCATTCGCCTTGAAAAGAGATAATAGAGTAAATGTAATCATAGTTAAATATTATAAAATGATATAAATAAAAGCATAGGTCACAAAAATAACACGAAAACCGATTAAAGAGTATATTGGTAATTTAGTTTTACAATATTCTTTATTAACATTTAATTATCTAAATCTAAAGAAAAGAAGAAATAAAAGGATCTTAACGTTGATGATGGGTGGAGGTACGCTTTGTTCTCTTCCAAATATAAAGCTTTAAATAAAATGGTCCAATTTGTTTGATTCCTTCACGTTAGTGACATAAAATAGCTAATAAAATACGCAAGGAGAATATCAGTAAAGGTAAGATTATTAAAAGGAAACTGTTTAAACAAAGTATTTAAAAATCTTTGATCTCTTATTTTTTAAAATATTTTAAGAACCACTTAATCTACTTTGAGGCCTCAAGGCAATAGTTAATTTCAAACGTACGTTGTTTGATGATAACAAACTTTGATTATCGGGGAGGGATTAATATCTATTTTAACGTGTAATAACGCTAAAAATAACAGAGCAATGGACGAAAAAACAATGAAACAAGAAACTATGATAAAAAGAAGAAACAATGATGATGATAGAAGAATTTTTATATCTATTAGACAATTATGCAAGTGGAAATAGAGTTCGTGATGAAATAGCTTATTAGAACCTCCTTATGCACTACAATAAACTTAGCTTATAGAGACGACATCTATAGCGACGACACAAGTCGTCTCTATAACCCAGGCTATATCGACGACATGTCGCCTCTATAGGCTTTTGGTTATTTTTTACCAAATTTTATATTTTGCGTCGATTTGTCGTTGCAATAGAGTTTGGTGCGGTGGAGGGAAATACACCCGCCCTCATGAAAATTTATTAGCGACGACATGTCGTCGCTAAAAGTACTATTTATTTATTTTTATGTTTTTTATCCGGTAATCTAGGAAAATAATAAATAAAAACTTTATAGCGACGACTTTTGTATAGCAGCGACATGTCGCCTCTATAGCCCTTTATATTTCTTAATTAGCAATTTAATTAGGCGGCGGCGTTTTGTGAGGGACAGCGACGACATTTTTAGAGCTATAGCGCCAACATGTCGTCGCTATAGAATGCAGTTAGGGTAAAAATGATCTACAACTCACATTCACGCCATTTTACCCCCAAAAACCAAAAGTTCGTTCTCAAACTCAAATCAGACGATTTCCGACTCAAACCGGTCAAAACCTCCGACTACCTCTCTCGTGTGACCGTTGTACCTCCCACCGGCCACAGGTAAACGATTTTACTCAGTTTTATCCCTACTTTGAATATTGTTGAAGCTAAACCATTTAAGTTTCAATTTTTAATGAAATTGTGTGTTTCTTAGATTGTAGTTGGTGTATGTATACGTATATATGTATATGTATGTGTAGCAATTACTATGTTTATGGATATATGTGTTTGAAGGTGTATGTATATGTATGCGTAGCATTATATGTATATATATGTATGTGTAGGTGTAAATCTATGCAATATATGTGTATGTGTATGTATACGTAAATGTATGTGTACGTGTGTATTTATTTATGTCTATGTATATAGTGTATGTATGTATGTATATATATGTGTGTATGTGTGTATGTGTGTGTATATATTATGTTATAAATTATGATTTTTTTAGAAAGAATGTTATCATTTTAACTTATTTTATTTTATTTTATTTTTAATATACGAGGATCTTGTTGTGGTTGAGCAGTGCGATTTTGTTCATAAATCTATTTCATCCATAAGGTAGGTGTTTTCATTTGCAAACTTTTATTTATGTATATATGCATCTAAGTAATTAAATATATGATTGTTCATTTTGCAATTATAATATGTAATTGAGTATCTTTGTTAGTATATATGTATGTTTTTGTGTATATATCCCAATTTAATTATTAATAATAAAACAGTGATGACACAATTTAATTATTAATAATAAAACAGTGATGACAATTGATAAGAGTTGGATTTATTTACGAAATCGAAAATCTCCTAATTTTTTAAAGGGAAAATGTCACAGAATAGTAACCAAGTTTCAAAAGTGTTCTAATTTAGTCACTCATGCATATTTTTTTCAAATTGGACCTCCAAACGATCAAATTGAGTCATTACCAATTTTTATTATGACAAAAAAGTAATGATGGAAAAGACATTGGAGTTAGAATTTTCAATATATAAAATTATATTAAAAAATAAAAAAAAACATGTTAATTATGAAAAAAAATAAAAAAAGTGCCTAAAATTTACGTCAACGTTCTATATCAGCATCAAAAGATAGAAAAAAATATTTTCTAACTGAATCCAAAAGTATAACATGCTAAAAAATATGTTATGACTTTTAATTTGTATAAAATATAAAAATGAGTGATTTAATTGAAACACTTTTAAAACTTGAGTTACTTAATTGGAACACTTTTGAAAGTTGGTTACTATTTTATAAAAATGGACTACAAAACTTTATGGAGATTGCCATAGAACTATTTTGATTCGTAAGGTCTTCATAACACGAAGCATTGGGAAGTAATAAAGTTGGGGATCCAAATGGACTGCGCAAACTGATACAAGGATCAAAAACCCAAATTGAAAAAACATTTTGATAAGTTTGGTGGTTATGAAGATCCTGTTAATAAAAAGAGAAATCCCCCTGAGATCATTGACCCGAATGCATGGGTACAAGTAACTAAGAAGTTGTTTTTAGTTACTGCATATCAAAACCGCTCCAAGAAAACCAAAGCAAATAAGGCAAAACAACTTTATGAAATTATAATGGGACTCAATCATATGCTCAAAGGCGGCACACGGAGGTAAAAATATTATGACTATATAAAATTGTAATAATTATTTGACATATGAATAATAATACTTATGTTATTTGCAGATAAAAGAAACTGGGCGGACAAAACATATGGAGGGTTGGAAAGCTATGCTTTTTAAGCAAGGGTCGGGGTGGATTAATAAAAATATAGAAAGACAATGGGTAAGTAAAACAATCATTTATATATTTATGATAACTGATAAAATGCGTTCGATTGACTTTGACACTTTTAAAATTTTAGTTGAACTTATTATAACTATTAATTAATGTTATTGTTAATAATGTAGGTAGGATTGTTTTTATAGTATATGTTAATTGAAATTCGGGAATTATTATCATTTTTATATAGTTAAACCTGTTAGTTTATTCATTATATAGTAGTTATGCCGTCAAATTTTAGTAAAATATTTAATGTATGTTTATTTTATTGTTTAACGTAGGGACAAATTCAAGATGAGATGAATAGATTATTGTCGAGTTGATGAGACATCGGTTGATGAGGTTGAGGTTCTTGCACGTTTCTTAGGATCTAGGTGTGGTCATATAGTGGGAGTTAATTGAAAAGTGAAAAGTGTTACTTCCAATGTAACTCCTAGTAAGTATGCACCCCCATCACAATATAATGAAATGCAAAAACAACTTAAACAATGATGGCAACAACAACTTCAAATAAATGCATGAATACAAGAACAAATAAATCAATCCTTTCGATGTCACAAAACAACAACTATTATGTATTTTAACATCTAAGTACTTGACTTTATATTATAATGTTATGAAATTTGAACATGCTGAACAATTGGGACTGCATTAAATGTATATTATAAACCTGTAAAAATTTTAAAAAATAAAAAAATTAAACAAACTCTATAGCGACGACATGTCGCCTCTAAAGTCGTCGCTATAGCTAAATATATTTTTTTGTTTTTTTTGTTTTTTATTTTTCTAAATTTCGTCTTCTTAGATTTTTACGACAACATTATAGGGGCGACTTGTCGTCGCTATAAGTCTACACTATAGCGACGACCTTTTTTGTGACGACAAGGATGTGATATAACGACGAGTATATAGCGGCGACCTTTTAGCGACTAAGTGCCGTCGCTATAGCCTATAGCGACGGCTTTTGTAACCTATAGCGATGACTTTTGTCACCTCAATAGCTATTGTTTCTTGTAGTGATGACTCATAGCTTAGCCATAAGTTCTTATACATTCTTAAAAGTGTTTGACAAAGACGTAAACCATTCTCATTTTAACTTATCAACTTGACTTGAAAAGAAGAAATTATAAGTTAGGTTTCTCCAACTTATCAAAACAACTTTTTCTTATCCAACACAATCTTACACAAAAGCCCTAATTACCCTTTTTACATGTCCAAAAGTCATAAGTTAATAAGTCTTTTTACGTATAAGTTCTTATGTATTTTCATAAGCTTACTCAAACATACTCTAATTAAAGGCGGGGTTTTTGTGATTAATGTGCATTTTGTGTTTAATTTTAGCCATTGAAATGCTTTGCATTTATAATTGGGATCACTGTTGAGAAAATGTCACTAAATAGTAATATAGTTTTAAAAGTATTCTAATTTAGTCACTCATGCGTATTTTCTTAAATTGAACAAAAAACGATCATATCGAGTCATCATTAAATTTTCTTATGTCAAGTAATTAACGGTGGAAAAGACGTGGGGGGTTTGAATTTTCAATATAGAAAAGTATATTAAAAAAACATGTTAATTATAAAAAATAATAATAAAGTACCTAAAATTTATGTTAACGTTCCATATCAGCATCATAAGATAGAAAAAAATATTTTTTAATTGAAACCAAAAGTATAACATGCTAAAAGACATGTTAAGACTTTTAATTTATATAAAATATAAAAACTAAGTGATCTAGTTGGAACATTTTTAAAAAATGGGTTACCTAATTGAAATACTTTTGAAAGTTGGTTACTATTTTACAAAGTTACCCCATTGTCTTTTCAACAAATGTTAATTTAAAACTAGTAGTGTTTTCCCGCGCGTTGCACCGGAAATGAAGCATGTACCAAGTTTTCACTACGATCTCAAAATGTCAAAACACTGATGCGGAAACACAACCCAAACGTCGTCACTTTGATTTTTACATTTTGTCCATGTAATGAATCGAGCATATTATATATTTCAACATTCAAAGTTAATTAAACTAATAGTAGACTAATCATAATAAGGCTAATATTGTTTGCATAAACCTATATTGTGCATTTGCCTTGTCTAATTTCTGATATAATTACATGCGAAAGGTTCTCCCCTTTTGATTGAAAGCAAATCGAGCACTTGTGAAGACGAATAAATAAACACTTCTGATGAATGGATTAAGATAAAAGCACCTACTTATTTGATGTGGTTTTGATTTAAGTAGCAACATCACAAATAATATAAGCCCTAGTATACAAAAAAAAAGATGAAATATCATTTATAAAAGGAACACAACTTTGATGCATATAACCCGAAAACATGAAGGAAAAGCAAAAAAATATTAATCAAAGCGAAGAATGTAATAAGGTTCGGACACAACTTTTGCCTCGATATCTCGGGGGATATAGTAATCTAGACACAAAGAATCACAAACTTTTTGGGGCTTCATAAAAGATAAGGTAAGCTTGTTGAAACTGAAGATTTAACCTTGATTAAGTTTAAAATATATAATAATTATTATTAGTTTATTAGTTGTTTGATAATGTTCGAAGTAGATAAGGATAAAGTTTGATTATCTAATAGGGTTTGAGTTATGCTTAAAAGCAATATAAGTTTAGTATAAATAGATTGTTTAATGTTTTGTTAAAGTGTGGTTTTGTTCTTATTAAATTTGGTGATTATCGTTTTTACTCGATCTAATATTTCCAAAAATTGGTATTAGAACTTAGAATACGTGTAGGAGGAAGAAGACGTGAAGATCAAGCAAGAGGAAGATTAAGAGGTTCCGTGTGAGCCAAAGATCAAAACTACCAACGAGATTCTGTGTGAGCCAAGAAAAGATTGGTTATGTGCAATAAAAATTCAGTTATGTGTGAGCCAAAAAATAAACGGTTCTATATGAGTCAGGAAGAAGTTTTGAGTGAGCCAGGGGAATTGATCCTGTATAAGCTGGAGAGGACCTAGAGAGGAAGACGATATGTGTGATCATAATAACGATTTTGTATGGGTCGATTGAGGGGAAAAAGTTACGTGATTTTGATTGAGTCATAGTGGAAGTGATTCGGTGTGATGCAGAAAGGAAACTATTAAAATCAATCGAGACGACATAAAAAGGTATCAAGAGGATAATCACGATTATTATCACGAGAAGATGATAAACGAGACGGAGATGCCAAGATTTAGTGGATCGGATGAAGATGATGGTCTGTGTAAGTGTGTAATTGAGGGTTAGATCAAAAGAAAGAACACCATATAAACGGTTCAATGATTATAGTAGAAGAGTTACGAGTCTTGTTGGTAATTCAAGATCTAGGATGTGCAAATCATAATTAAGATGGGGAATGAAGATTTAATCTTGATTAAATTAAAAAATATAATAATTATTATTAGTTTATTAGTTGTTTGATAATGTTTGAAGTAGATAAAGATTGAGTTTGATTATTTAACAGTGTTTGAGTTAGTTCAAAGGTAATATAGGTTTAGACCGTTTAGTATAAATAAATTGTTTAAGGTTTTGTAAAAGTGTAATTTTGTTCTTAATAAATTTGGTTTTTATCATGTTTGCTCGTTCCAATATTTTTAACAAAAACCAACTAACCAAACATATAACAAACAACACTCCAGCCACATGACAATCCTTAAGATTTGTAGCTTTGAATATAAGAAAATTGACAAAAAAATAGTTTATGATGGGTGAGCAATTTGAGGATATGGCTTTAATTAATTAGGATTGTTTTTTTCTAACTTAAACGGTTTGGGGCTAGGCAAGGTAAAAGTTTGGGGCCTTTTTCATTTGTTTTTTTTTAATTTGATTAATCTACTAACGAATTATTAAAGTAATAACTAATGACTCGAAAGGGTGTAACTATAAAAAAGTGAAAATTGAAAAACTTTAACAATTCTGTATTTGGTCCTAAAATGCAAAAATATCATCTCATCTTCTTCTTGCTTCAAGAGTAAAGCACCACTAATACAATAAAAAACACATATTCTTCATCTTTTGCTTAATTTTTTCCTTCATTAGCTTGTGCGATGTATAGATGGTTGCAACTAAACCAAACACCAAGGCTATGATAACACCCGGAGAAAAACCAATACCGGATAGGTCATTAACATGCTTGATTTCGATAGGTTGCTAAGATGGTGAACCAATAAATGAATACGTGTAGACGAATATGATAAATTGGTTACAAAGGATTTAACAAGAAAATGAGACTAATAAAGAAAACACCAAATTGGTCATGCTCGATTGCCTGCGACCCTTCTATTACCATCGTCTCTGCTCATCATTCGCAATCGTCATTGTTCTTTTTTCTAGGACCGACCCAAGCATAAATGTTTTGTACAATGTTGCATAAAATATTTGTAAATCACTGTTCACATCATGTGATTTAATTATAGAGTAATCTTGATCTTATGTAATTAGGTTATGTTATAGACTAATAGTAAGAAGATCAATGAGAAACAAGGCTATTTAAAAAAGGTAACTAGTAAGCATCTTAATTAACTTATTAATGTTGACATAAATAGACTCCGAAAACCATAAAGTGTAATAAGTAATCTCAACCATTAATCTTATTAATCTATGATTGAGAATAAATTGTAGGGAAAAGGTTTGTTAGAGTGATATTTTAAGCATAACCGCTTTTGTTTACCTTTTTTAGTTCTTTCATTTTATAAACATTCATATTCTTTTATAAAAATTACACTATATCTTTAAAACGAGTATAGTATTGTTACATAAAAAACTAAATTTGTTTTATGTTTTTAAGCTCATTCCTCGTCATTGTGTCTTTATGGGGTTCATTGTGCCTTTATGCAGTTCATTGTATATTTTTGTTAGTTATTGTGTCATTTTAAATACTATTGTGTTTTTCTTAAGTGATCATTTGTAAAAACATATAATTGTGGAATAACATTGTTATGCTCTACTACATAAAACATAATAATAACTTAACGAGTAATTAATTTAATACATTAAAAACAATGACAAAAATACATAATACCTTATTGTGTTTTTTGATAGACATTGTGTAATCTTAAACACTATAAGTTTTGAAAAATACATTTGTGAAATACTATCATTATATACTTCTATTTGTAAAACACAATGATATATAACAATAATTTTATATAAACTATATAAAACAATAACAAAAATAATACATTATGTTATCTTCAGCATGATAAGTTTTGAAAAATAAATTGATGAAAGTATATCAATTTGTCTTTTAATTGTAAAAAGATAGATAATAAGTTTATATAATTTATAAAAACAATAACAACAACACAAAATTATCTAAAACGTAAAACAAAATGATGAATATATATAACAAATAATGTTAAATATACAACACAATAAACTATATATGACACAATGACAAAATGCCCCCATCATCTTTAAAACAATAAAATAACACATGTTAAGCTCATGATTTTTCTTATATACTTTTAGATTAAATATCATCTTATTATAACCTTACCCCTTTAATAAAACAAGATAATTTTTACCACGTGTTATCTTCTCGTAATCTTTTTGTCACGTGTCAATATCATAACAGGTCAACTCTTAATGAGGATATTAAATGCTAATTTTATAAAAATAAGGTTTTCAAATAATATATTTTTAAACAAAAGCTTTTTAAAACTGAAAGTTAAAGAAATTATTATTATTTTATTACCTAAGATAGTTAGATGTATGTACTTTTAGTTATATTTTATCTCAAAAAAATTTCTATATATTTATTGGTAACTCTTAATTTAAAATTCTCTTCAACATGTGTGGTAGACGAGTTTGTAAATTAGTATTTAAATATAACTATAATTAACATCTATACTAATAAAGGGAAATATTTAAATATAAAGTATTACAAAACTACAAAGTGTAAGAAGTTTTAAGATGTTAATACGTGTTCTTTTGATTAAAATTAGGTTGGGGGCGAATTTGATAATGTTCTCCCTTCTTAAGTTTTATTTTTTTATAACATTTTATAACTCTTACATGTGACATTTTTAAAAAGAAATTTATATCATAAAAACGAGTATTTTAATCTTTAAAATGCATATAGTGTTGCTATAAAATACAAAGTTTTTTTTAACTCATTGGTAATTTCGTCAGGTTATTATGTAATCTTTTTAATTAATGAGGATTACACGATAATCTAATAAGGAATACATAATAAACTTGAAACATCAAATGTTTACATTTTTTATTATTATGTTATTCAAAAACTATCATTTTAAAAAACATAATGCATAACATAATGGTCAACATTAGATACAATGGGTACCACAATTGTTAGACTCGATGATTAGCAAGACATAATGAGTTTTTTGACGAGTATTACACAATGATATGATAATGATTACATAATGAATTGAAAAACATAAAAAAAAACATTTTTAGCATTGTGTTATTTGGAAACAACATCTTAAAAAAACACAATGCATAACATAATAATCAACATTAGACACAATGTGTAACACAGTGACCAACGCTAGATTCAATAACTAGCAATACATACAATGAGCTGCTTGTCGAGTATTATAAAATGACCTAATCAAGATTACACAATAAACAAAAAAACATGATAAATTTACATTTTTAGCATTTTGTTATTTGAAAATCACCATTTAAAAAAATATAATGGTTTGCATTAGACACAATGGATAACACAATGACTAACACTAGACTCGATGATTAGTTGTAAGGCCCCGTTCCCGGGACGCTTACAGCTGGCCAATCATTGCTCATAAAACATATAATTACTTTAACTTGAAAAAAACATTGCATTGAAAACATTATAAAACAACATTTCATTACAAATGCTTTTGCAAAATAATACATTATTGTCAAATTACAAAATACATGTTACATTACAACACAAAAGCATTATAAATATGGATGCCATCCAAAAGAGCCAAGTAGCCATCCCGTGCCATCCTCAACAACTTTACCTGCCAACTGGAAACACATAAAAGTCAGCGTTGCTGAATGAGTTCTAGTTTTATAATAAAACATACTTTACTTTCATTAAAACCGTTCTTTATTTTTTCATGTGATAACACATCATACATACACATAGATAATAGTTATTATCTTCATCATCGTTCATTTTGTACTTTTATTATCTTTTGTTTTCATCTAGGTCTTGTCATGTGCTTAACCCCCCTCTAGAGCACCAAGCAGTTCATCTAGGGTTAAGCGATAAGGACCCCATACATCTGGTCAATCACAAAGATTGAACCCTTGTGTGCATCCTTATGGGGTATTTAACCCGCACACAGTTGAGCTGACAACCCCTCATTAGGTGTGAATCTCCATACATATGCTTGATCACACGGATCAAGCCCCAGTGTGCATCCTCATGGGGTAGCTAACCCGCACACGGTTGAGCTAACACTCTCATTGAGTGTGAACCTCCATAAATTTGCTTGCAATACTTTCTTACGTTCATTCATTCATTAATGCATGCATTCTTTCATTACGTTCCTCTTTTCATTATTTTCCACTTTACGTTACATAATACTTTTCATTTCATTCATTAACATTCAATGTAAAGCCAAGGGAAAATAACATACAATAAATAGGAACAACAACATAAACATACAACATCAACATACACGGCACCATCGTACATACATAACATACCTCATTATACATAAACATACAACATCATACATCATCGTACATGCCCATCATAATATCTACGGCCTCAAAAGTCAACTTATATGAACCCCCGGAACCTCCCAAGTCAAAGCCTACCTCTACGCGTCACCCCGAAAGTCAGAAAGTTACATTATGCTTTTTCGGGCGCACGAGCCCTATCTGGGCGTATGGGCACCCTCTAGTCGCATGGCCTCCCAGGCGACTGAACATTTGGGCGAATGAACCTCAGGCGTATGAACCCTATGTGAATGGACCCTATACGGATGGACCTTATGCGGATGGACCTTATGCGGATGGTCATTATGGGCGAATGAACCTAATGCGGATGAATACCTAGGCGGGTGGACCTCAGTCGCATGACCCCATGCGAATGAACCTCAGTCGCACGACTCACAAGCGTATGGACTCCAGTCGCACGACTCGCATGCGAATGAACCTCAGTCGCATGCCATTCGGTCGCATAGCCCTAGCTGATGCAGAATGCAGTTCATCCCGAACCCAGACTGCACTTTTCGGCCTCCAAACCCTCTCAAACCTGTTCTAAGCCCAAATCAACATCCTATACCTTAGGAATACATACCACAACATCATTTAAGCACACACAAGCCCGAAAACAAACCCCACTCGCATCAAACACAAACACATACACATAGGTTCAACACACACATTTCAAAAACGGGTTTTACTATGTGTTCCAACCCCAAATCAGTTGAAATCATGTAAAAGAGGGGTCGTAGAACCTACCTTGAAAGCCTCTTCGAGTAGAGCTTCTCACAAACTCGTTTGCCTTCGACTTTTGCACCTCGATTCTTCAAAAACCCTAGGTTTTGCTCTTTCTCCTTTCACACACTCTCTCTCTAACCGAATGAAAATGGGAGAATGAGGGGAGAATGGGCTGCCATGCCCCTTTTATACCCCCACTCCTCCAAAGATTTTTCTATTTTGGGCAAGTTTGGTTCCTCGACTTTGGACTTTATTTCTTTTCTTTCTTTTACGTCTTTCCTTAGCTTCAAAGGAAATAACTGGGTGTTACATTAGCAATAGACATAATGAAATCCTTGTTGATGATTACACAATAACCTCACCAGGATTACACAATGAACTGAAAAACATAAAAAATATATTTTTAAAATTTTGCTATTTGAAAATTATTATTTTAAAAAACACAATGCATAACAAAATGGCCAACACTAGTCATAATGATCATGAATATTACATAATTACCTGATATTACATAATGAGCTGACGAATATTAAACAACGAGCTTATGATATTACACAATGAACTGAAATAACGTTAAAAAAACTTTATTTTTTATGTATCAAAATTATCGGCGTTTTAAAAATAAAAAAAAACACTTATTTTTTATGGTGTAATTAAAAAAATAATGTTATATGTAAAAGTTACAGTCATTTTAAAAAATGTGGAACTTGAAAAAGTAGTAAAACTAAAATATCCTTCGCATATCATTTAAAATTTCAATTATTTATCATTATATCATCATATTTTTTAGACTCTGTATCTAAGATCTAATATATAATAATCATTTTCACTCTTTTTTGTTTTCACTTTTCTTTTTACAATAACCTTACCCTACTAATAAAGCAAAATAACTCTCGGCCCATGGTCATTTTCTAGCACATCCACATCATTTCCACTTAGCTCCACTGATCGCACACATGTCTTCATCACAATCAATTTATAATTTTTTATAAAAATCTTGGCTTCAAAAAAGTTTTCTTAATAATTACTAATTTGATACAATATTGAGTTTAGTTCGATTATGCTCCTAGAGGTTTGATAAAAATAATTATCTACCTCTAAAAGATTAAAAATATCAATTTATCTTTAAAACTTTTATAAGTTTTTTCACTTTCAGTCCAAAATTCCATTAGTTGTTTCAACTTAAATCCATAGTAATACACTTTTGGACTAAAATAAACAACTTATAAAACTTTTGGAGGTGATTTGATATTTTTAATATTTTAGAGAAAAATGTTTACTTTTGTTAAATTTTATAGAGCAAATTTGAAATTAAGTCTACAGTATTAATCATAATATGTTTCTAGAAATAAATATGTTTTATTAAAACTTTTTAATGAGACTTAGTTTTGTTAAAATACAATTTAATTTGTAGTTAATCATTATTGAAACTAAAATTTTAAAATGTATATAAGAGGGTTATGGATATTTATGAATAAAAATCTTTTTTCTTTTTATACAGTTGGTTTTAACTTAAATATGTTTATTATATATAAAAATTTATTTATATGTTATCTATAATATATATTAATTATCACACACACACACATATATATATATATAATATATATATATATATAATCTGTTATATAGTTTTTCTATTTTAACCCGTATAATATACGAGTAGCTAACCTTATAGCCTAATAATGTTATTTTGAGAATTCTAAAGAAAATTATAAGAAGTAAATAAATGTATATCTAACTTCTAATAGTGTTAAGGAAAAACTATAACAAGTGATACATGTATTCATACACTCGTCATCAACAACTTTTAATAAATGATATATTTTAAAGCCACCAAATTATCATCTTCATATTCGATAATATATAACAACCTTTCATAAATAAATCATAACTTTTTGTTTATTTTACATTACTAAATATTAAATTATTACCTCACACCCAAATAATTTAGGCCAAGATCACGTGCCCAACACCCAAGTAGATCCATGAATAGTGGACGTTTGAATAATCACATCCACTACTAATCTATTTGGTTGGTCGTCACTAATATTATGTATTAAAATGTTATTTTATATATATATATATATATATATATATATATATATATTAAAATATCCAACAAAGTATATACGAAAAAGTTAGAAGGAAAAACTACAATAATGTTATAAGGATTACTTAAGTATAAAAACCATTTTCATGCCTGCTAGTAATCATTATGCGATTTATAATAGTCACTTGTTTATTCCCATGTGGAGTTGTTCTAAATAATCCATAGTAGTTACACAATTTTATACATAATTCATACAAAATGGTTGTGGGGTCATGTCATAACTTGAAGATGGAGTACCAAAATGAAAGTGAATCCTTTAGAATATGTATACTAATAAAGAAATATATTACTAAATTAAATAAAATATATTTATAAGGTACATCATGTTAGCTTTACTAGGTATAATTGATGTCATTGGTTCAGTTACAAGCTAACCAATGAGACTTAAATTTAAATTTGAAGGAATCAAACAAAATTGACGTCAAGGAAGAAAGTTATGAATGAAATATCGTATATATTTGTCTTATTTTTCAAAAGACTGTCGGTTTTAAAAACTGGATTCATTGATTATATTAGTAAACTATTTAGATACCAGTTCAGTGAGTTTAGTTGTAGACACATCAACGAATTTCACAAACCAATATAAGTGGTGCATTTGGACACACAAGATTACAAGTATAAAATGCATCATGTTATTTTTTAAAGTCTCAAAGTAATTTCCCAAAGACAGAAAACAGGTACATACACTTTTATTTCTTGTTGGTAAGATACTTATAGACCCCATGTGTTTTATTATCTTTAGATATACCATATATCAGATATTAATGTTTAGATAGTAAAATGTATAAAATAACAAGACTAAGCGCAGGACAGTTGAAGGAGATCAATGCTACAGTTTCACAATGAAAAAAAAGTTTAGAAAACTTAACAAATCAAATAAGAAATAATAAACACAATTAGTAAAAACAATAAACAAAAACATTTAAATATGGTTTTCAAGATTGTGTATATTGCTTTCAAGTTCTTACAAATGTTACAAAGTTTATCAAATATACAAGCATGTGGGATACTTTATACTACATCCTACAACCGTCCATACTTTGAGAGTCAACTGTAAACACTATCTAGACAACAAGATCAATGTAAAGTCAAAAGACAGATTGTATTTTGATTTGTGAATATGACATGCCATAACTCACATCATTATCTATTACAAAAAAATAAAAGTATAAAAGTAGAAAGTTACAGACAAAAAACATAATCTACAATTTGACAAAGTATAAACTTTTGTTGTTTAGCTTTTGTCAAAAGGTGAATCAGAAACAACATGTATTCTTTGTCTTCGGAAGAAATAAATCTTTAGATTCGAAAGACTTTACATTAGAAGCTTCGGAAGACTTCATCTTTGGCTTTAGATGATTTGGTCTTTTAGCTTCGAAAGATTTTATACTTAGCATAATTTACTGAGTTACATCAAATATCTCGAAGTAACTTCTTTGTACTTCACATGTGTATGCTAAGAGCTTTAGTTGTTCTTTGGTTACATCAGTCTTTAAATGTATTCTTTACACCGTGGCAAGAAAATGTCTAGTAAAATATGTATCTTTGTAAGTTTTTTAAGGATTTAAGTCTTATGGTAGAAATTTTTTTAACATAGATTTAAATAAGTATAATTAGAAGATATATGAGTCGGTGACTGTATGATGGTCTTTGAATGATAATTCAGTCAGAGTCATTTTTGAATCAATTAAAGGTAGAGTAAGTCTATTAATGGTAAAATTTTAAAAACATACTAAGGTGCTGTTTGTTTTTCTTCAGAAGATCTTCCCCACCTCTTCATCTGCGTGTACGCAGATGCGGGAAGAGCTTTTGAGTGCGCAGACTGTTTGATTTTTGAAAGACGTTTCATTAAAAAATGTATTCCTGAGGTTTGCATGGAGAAAATACGGACTTACCACTTCTGAGGTCTTCTAACCTATTCTCCATTCCCACCTCCCCCACTTCCCCCCATCCGATTGCCCCACCTCCCCCCATCCGACTGCCCCACCTCCTCCCACCTCCCCCACCGGCCGACCCACCTCCCCCATCGGCCGGACCACCGCTGCCCCACCTCCCCCAATCGGCCGAACCACCGCCGCCCCACCTCTCCCTGTCGGAGGGGTTGCGTTCGATTCACTGGTCCGCAGTGCCCACGTCACACGGACAAAAACGGAGCTTTCGAGCTTGGGAGTTGGACTTCTTGATGGAGTTATCTTCGTCGTTGTGCCCACGTCGTCGACGTCGGCGTAATCTTCGTCGCCTGAGTCTGTTGGTTTTGGCGGAACGGCGCTGGTGGTTGGGGCTGTTGGTCGGCATCATCTTCGTCGTTGGAGTCGTACACGTCGGCGGAGCGACGCTGAAAGCCGGTGGATATGGTGGTGGTGGAACTGGCGGTTTTCGACGAAGGCCGCCATGTGGTGGTGGTGGTGAAAGCCGGTGGATATGGTGGTGGTACAGACTGCAGATATTAAAAAAACAAACAGTATTTTTTTTGCAGACTGCAGACGTTTAATCCATTTTTTCAGCTGCAGATGTCTGCAAATGTGGTTTGCAGACTGTAGACGTTTTTCTGATGAAAAAACAAACAAAACCTAAATGATTCAAATTCTATCTTTTATTCGGTCTATGTCTTTTATTATATCAGCACTAGATTGTCAAAGAACCCGTTTTAAAAGACCATAATAGCATTGTGAAAGAACCAAGGGACTAAAGTGCAACCTTCACATAGTTCGAATCAAGAGAAAAAAAGTAATAATAATAAACAAGAAACGAAACACATCTTCTTAGTCGTCTTCTTCATGGGCATTGGTCTCCAAAAAGTCACACAGTCACCTCCAATAATCTCACTCACCACTAGCGGCACACACACCAAACTGTTCATTGTTCACTCAATTTCAACCCCTTTTCGTTTCATCCCACATAACAATCCCTAAACCCCTCTTTCAATTTCACATTTCAGATCTCAATCAGCCCAAATTCGATCAAATCACCAACAATTTCCCACTAATCCCACCGATTCATGGCTTCCCCTGGCAACCACAACCCACAACCAGGTGGAGGGCCATTCGATGTGCAACGATTCTTCAATCCATCGTCTTCCCCACCCCCAATTTCATCAAACCCTAATTCCACCTTCCAAAACCCTAACATCCCGTACCCACCACCGTCCTCCGCCGCGTCCTACCCCCCACCCACCGTCACCGGCGGCCCGTACTCATACGCCCCACAAACTCCGATCTATCACCCCCAATTTCACGTCCCACCACCCTCTTTTCCACCGGAGAACCCTAACTTACAACATCAGCGATCTGTTCCTTATCCTACACCCTCGCTTCAACCCGCTAGCCCCAACAGTAACCCTAACCATGGGGCTCGATTGATGGCGCTTTTGAGCACCCCACCACCTACAGCCATTGATAACCCACCTCAGTCTTCTGTTCCCATGGTGCAAGGTGCTAACCCTATGGTCCCGTCGTCGTTGGTGCCTGCATTGCATTCGGGTTCGGGCCCGTTGCGGATGCCGAGCAGTAAGCTTCCGAAGGGGAGACATTTGAGTGGTGATCGTGTTGTGTATGATATAGATGTTAGGTTGGCTGGTGAGGTTCAGCCTCAACTTGAGGTTACCCCCATTACTAAATATGCCTCGGATCCGGGCCTTGTTGTGGGTCGACAGATTGCGGTTAACAAGAATTATATATGTTATGGATTGAAACTTGGGGCGATTCGGGTTCTTAATATTAATACTGCTTTGAGATCACTGCTTAAAGGTCTTGCTCAGGTTTGTTGCTTTCTTTTTTCTGGATTTAGTTGATTATGAGTTTATGATGTTTTCATATTAATTGCGATCAGAGTGGGTGTATAATGTACTTAAAGGTCCGATCTTGATCTGGTTTTGTTCGGTAATCGTTTATTGATCAATGCATCCATGAAGCTTGGGGATATGTGAATTGATTGTATTTGTTGTCTTTGTGATGAAAGTTCGTTTTTGATCAAGTAAAACGATTTGTTCTTTTCAGAGGGTCACCGATATGGCTTTCTTTGCTGAGGATGTTCACCTTCTAGCTAGGTAAGATTTCTCTTGTTTTATATTGTGTCACTTCTTTTGTTTTACTATGGGTTATAACGGAAGTACCGAATGCAGTGCAAGCATAGATGGACGAGTTTATGTATGGAAAATCACAGAAGGGACCGATGAGGATGATAAACCACAAATTACTGGAAAGATAGTTATTGCTATTCAGATTGTAAGTGAAGCGGAGTCTGTTCATCCTAGAGTTTGTTGGCACTGTCATAAACAAGTAACGTTTTTCCCAACAATATATTTCAGTTCTTTGGTGCTTTTACTTTGGGTATTTTATTGATAATTGCTAGTTGTTTCATGTTGCAGGAGGTTCTTGTTGTTGGAATTGGAAAACGTGTTTTGAGAATTGATACTACAAAGGTTGGGAGAGGTGAAGTGTATTCTGCAGAGGAACCTCTTAAATGTCCTGTTGACAAGTTGATTAATGGAGTTCAGTTTGTTGGTAATCATGATGGTGAAGTGACAGATCTATCAATGTGTCAATGGATGACTACTCGTTTAGTTTCTGCATCAGTAGATGGAACGGTCAGATAACTTTTTTTTAATTGGTTGCCTTTAACCCTTTGTTTGGTATCCATAACACACCGAGCTAATTTGAATTATATGCTTTGATGACAGCTTTACTCGATAATAATTTTAGTTGAATAAAACTAGAAAATATTTGATATATATAATATATATATATATATATATATTATATATATATATATATATATATATATATATATATATATATATATATATATATATATATCATATGTTTAAATGATCTCTTGGCAGAGTTTATTTATTTGTATCACATATGATTTGATAAGCTCAGGCTGCATGTTCTGTACTTTGGTAGTGATGTCTCTATATTTAGGTGGTTTGGTTTCTAGTGCAAGTTGAGGCTAAATATGATTAAACAGCTATTTAATTAAAATGAGGTTTTGTTAGGGCTACTTATCAATTTGTATATTTGTATATGTTTGGGCTCGTGTCATTGTGTATATTATACTTATTGCAATATGTATAACTTCAGTTATATATTTTATATGGTTCTATCAATTCTACTCATTTGTCCATGCTGCGAATTCTTAAAATTACCAGTGGTAGAACAATTTTGGTTCTATTTTATTAAGTAGGGAGCATTTCTTGCTGAAAGTTGTGAAACAGAGGCTTATAGAAACCATTAGATAATCTTTTTTTGAAAGCAAACGTACATAAGGTTAAGATTTAGATGGAAACACAAAAATAAGATAGCAACTTCTTTTCGTTTATTTCTTTTTCATGGAGCTGTGTTCAGTGTTTACACCTTAAACTGTTAATTGGCATTGATATTACCTAAAGGATTGGATTTTCTGTTCTATTTTTTTAACAGATAAAGATTTGGGAAGACCGGAAGTCCACACCGATTGCAGTATTGAAGCCCCATGATGGCATGCCAGTTAACTCTGTTACATTCTTAACTGCTCCTCACCGTCCAGATCATATCATACTTATCACTGGGGTATGTATTAATCAATTATTTTTTCATATATATATATTTTCCAAATTGTAACATTTATTTGTCTTCTTTCTGTTTTTAAAACAAATATTACAGGGTCCATTGAATCGTGAAGTGAAAATATGGGCCTCAGACAGTGAAGAAGGATGGTTGCTTCCTAGTGATGCTGATTCATGGAACTGTTTACAAACATTGGAATTAAAGAGTTCTTCCGAGTCTAGAGCTGAAGATGCATTCTTCAATCAAGTGGTTGCCTTACCTCAAGCAGGCCTTCTGCTACTAGCAAATGCAAAGAAAAATGCTATTTATGTTGTCCACCTGGAGTACGGGCCCAACCCAGAATCCACTCGCATGGATTACATTGCAGAGTTTACAGTTACTATGCCCATACTGAGTTTTACAGGTACTAGTGATATATTACCACATGGGGAACAAATTGTTCAGGTTTACTGTGTCCAAACACAGGCTATTCAACAATATGCTTTAGACATGTCCCAATGCTTACCACCTCCAGTTGATAACAACTCATATGAGAAACAAGATTCAACCGTTTCACGTGATGCACCAAGTACCGAGGGTTTGAATGTTTCAGAACCTTATGGAAATAAGACAGAAACATCTTTGGATGTCTCAATACCTGCTTCTGATGTTGGTCTTGTCTCAAGACAGCCATCGAGCTCTCCTTTAACTGACGCTTCTATTGCATCACCTCCAGTTGTATCAAGTCCTACTTTGACCCGTGAACTGTCGGATTTGAAAAGTCCAAGCGCTAGTCATGAATCTGGTGAGCCGAAGGTTATTGAATATTCAGTTGACAAGCAAGTGAACACCTCGTTGGTGTCTGAGATAGTAACTGATGAAACTAAGTTTAAGCATCCGACTCATTTAGTAACACCTGCTGAATTGATGGCTACTTCATCTTCTGAAATAAGTCATGTATCTGAGCAGAAGAATGATGTGGGTTTAAGTGTACCGGATGTGGTTCCCAATTCTGATCCACAAAATGTTGAGTTAGAGGTTAAGGAGGTTGGTGAAACAGGAAAAGGTGAGACTGTTGAACCTGTTTCTCATGGTGAAGTTCATGGTTTTGCTTCACAGGCATCAGATTTCGGGCGTGCTGTTTCTGGGGAAAGTTATATTGTCAACGAGTCAAAACAACTTGAGGGGTCGGGTCAAACTTCAGGTGGTCAAGATGAAAGTCAAGACTCAAATATTGATGTTTCGGTACCTTTTGAGACACCCGTACCCTCAACACATGACTCTCCAGCCCCTGTGTCCTCAGGCAAAGGGAAAAAACAGAAAGGGAAAAATGCCCATGGGTCGAACCAGTCTTTTCTTCCTCCAAGTGTTTACAACTCAACAGACTCTTCTATTGAACCAGGAGTCGGTTCAAGTGTTCCATCTGCAGAGTTGATACTTTCACAACTTCATTCTATGCAAGAAACTATTACACAGGTATATATGGTTAATCTTTCGACATTAGAACGTTGAAAATTGAAACTGATTTTATTTTAATTGCAGGTTTTGACGAATCAAAAAGAACTTCAGAAGCAGATTCCCGCATTGGTTGCAGTACCAGTTACAAAAGAAGGGCGGAGAATTGAGGCGGCCATAGGAAAAAGCATGGAGAAAACTTACAAAACTAATTCTGATGCTCTCTGGGCCCGCACTCAAGAAGAATTTACAAAACTAGAAAAGTCAAACCGAGAGCGAAGTCAACAGCTTTCAGGTTTGGTTACAAATGGCTACAAGGATTTGCCTGTAGCATTGGAGAAAATGTTGAAAAAAGAAACATCTGCACTCGTGTCATCTATCGTGCGTTCTGTTACACCGGTTATTGAAAAACGGTGTCTACAGCAATCGCAGAGGCTTTCCAGGTTACAGCTTTTTCACAAGTTAAGTGTTTTGAATATAATTTTGCATAATTTTTATCTGATTAAGTTTGTAAATAGAGAGGTGTTGCTGATAAGTCTGTAAATCAACTGGAGAAATCTGTAACTTCTAAGCTTGAAGCTACTATTTCTAGACAAATTCAAACCCAATTTCAGACTTCTGGTAAACAAGCACTACAGGTATCAACGATCATCGTTCTGATACATAGTATGTTGATTACACTTGTATGTCATTGATGACTAATAATTGCATGCGATCAATGGTAAATATTTCTTACAGGAAGCTCTTAAGTCTAGCATGGAGGCTTCTGTTATTCCTGCTTTTGAGATGTCTTGCAAGGCCATGTTTGATCAAGTTGACGCTACATTTCAAAAGGGAGTGATTGAACATACAAGTACAGTTCAACAACAAATCGATTCTGCACATTCTCCTTTAGCAATGGCTTTGAGGGTAAGAAGTTGCAACCTTAGTGAAATAATTTCAGCTGGAGCCATCTTACTCCTTTGTTAACATGTGGTGCTATTTTAGGACGCCATAAATTCAGCATCATCTTTGACTCAAACATTGAGTGGTGATCTAGCTGACGGTCAAAGGAAGTTGGTAGCTCTTGCACTTGCAGGGGCAAATTCGGAATCAGTGAACCCGTTGGTATCACAATTGAGCAATGGACCTATTGGCAGTTTCCATGAAAAGGTTAACTTTTTTTCTTTTTTCTATATTATGTCTTGTGATATCGTTTTATACTTTTATTATCATTTTATTTCTATATATACTTTCTGCAATAGATTGAGGCACCATTAGATCCAACAAAAGAGCTCTCTAGATTGGTATACGAACACAAATATGAGGAAGCTTTCACTGCAGCCCTTCAAAGAAGTGATGTCTGGATTGTCTCCTGGTTATGCTCTCAGGTATTTCATATTATTATCTGCAAATTCTATACAGTTTACCCTCTTCTACTGGTGTTTAATTTTGTTTTAATTGCGATCAAACAGGTTGATTTACAGGGGCTATTAACTAGCAACCCATTGCCTCTGAGTCAAGGAGTACTGTTATCATTGCTGCAGCAGTTGGCATGTGATATTGGCAACGATACAGCAAAGAAACTTGGGTGGATGATGGATGTGGTGGTGGCAATCAAGCCATCAGACGCGATGATAGCAATGCATGTACGCCCAATCTTTGATCAAGTTTACTCGATACTGAACCATCAAATAAGTGTTCCAACCACATCGGTATCTGAGCTGTCATGCATACGGGTCGTCATGAAACTCATCAACTCCACACTCAGGACTCTGTAAATGGTTGATGTACATTTACAGAGGCCTGTTTGTACAAAGTTTTGGGGTTTTATAATGGGCACAAGCATTTTGCAGTTGAATTGTTTAGATGAGTTTTTTTGTTCTTGTTGATCTGAAAATTGTACATTTGTTCTTATGTATCTGACACTTTCTGTAGAGGTTGTCTGTATTTGGTGGTGTTTGATTCAGTCCAAAGTTTTGAGACATTATTTTCTTATAATTTTAACTTCTTAGTACATGTATTATTATAAAACCATTTTGCACTTTGATACATGTTTTGTTTTAGAATTTGTGATGTGATTATGAATCAAGATGTTCTATTCGTTGGGTTGTTGATTGCAAGACGAGAAGTGCTTATTTTCTATATACCTAGGAGATGTATTCCTCGAAATGAGCAACCAAATTATATCTTTAGGAAGTGGCGCCGAAGCATGATGTGCCATTAGTTATTGTGTCAGATTAAGACAGACGGTTTGCTTCCTGGAGGCTTGCTTTTGGTTACCTTGTGATTGTATTATCAACTTTGCTCGAATTTTCTTTCGGCATAAAACCATCTTGTGAAATGTGTTGTAGGGAGTGTAAAAGCTCTGATCTGTTGGGGGAACACCGTCCAATGTAATATTGTATGTGATTCATGATTGTTTGTACTTTGTAGGATGTCCAAAGGAACATGATTGAACACCAACTGATGTTGAAAGTCTCCATATTAAATAAGCATTATTCGGTTCCAAAAGCAGGTAAAATGAGTCCGAGGTTTATGAGATCATTCCACTTTCTGCAGGAATTGACAAAGCAATGTGACATGTCGCTTCTCTGCCTTCTTGCTCTCCACTCTCCTCTCTCCTGTAAGCTTGCCGTCTATCTCCTTCACCTCATCTTTTTCTCTACTACGTTAGAGTTTTTACGATTGTTAGGCTCTCAGGAGGAACACAGTTGATAATTGTCTATATTCATCTTTACCATGGCAATCTTGTAATAGATAATTTGACATTATATAACACCAATATACCATCTACATTTCAATCTATATTCATTTTACTAGTATTACTACCAAGTATAAGGTAACCAATATTCAAGGGTTATGAAATCAATAGGTGACATAACGACCAGAGTTAGTATAACGGAATACAATTGAAAAACGTAGAACATAAAGGAACCTCAAGCACAACGGATGAATCTTGAGGTGATGAGACACATGAAAAGATAGTTCTGTTTCTGTGATGCTTTTGTAGTGAACGTAGGGAATGCGTTTTTAGGGAGAAACGAAGTGGCCTTTGTTGTAAAGGCTTCTTATTTATACCATAAGTGTCATTTTCATGTATAGTACACAATGGTATTTACATTTGCTTATTATAACGTTCAAGTCATTGACGCTGTTTGTTGACTCAGCCTCTTGGTTTCATTCAAGGTGGAACACTTCCCGCCCTTTGTGCTTTTTGGTTGGACATTGCTTGATCATACTCGAACGACCTTTATTTCTCAAAACCAGTTGCCTGTGGTTTTTGACCCGCGGCTTCTTGCCCCGTCCTAACATATTTTTGGACCCTGGTCCGGGACTTGTTTTGCCCCGGCTATTATACCCGAATCCTGGTCATCCTATTGACGAGGTTCGGCCGAGTCTCTGGATATGAAATGTGCTTCTTACTCCATTCCCGATCTTGCAGGCTCGATCCTTTTTCTCATGTTCTCAGTCTACAGATTTTAAACTAATAATTTGGGATTTTGTTAAGTAATAATAAAGGTTATTTTTATTATCCCACATTGAAGAATGACTGAACAATAAGTAGGCGGGTGGTGGTTTAAAAGAAGCAGGAGGGTATAGGATTAGGTACTTACCTGGACGGGGTTAATGGTTGATCATGAAGGATCATGGCCTAGGTTGGTGACTTCCATTGCACTTAGGAAAGGTGCCCGCCTAAGGTCGGCCCAAGTGGTTGAGCCTACGTCATAATTTGTGGCAGTGGAGGTCTGCGTACGCGCAGCCCTTTCTAATTTAAAATCTTAAAATTTGAATAAATTTTGTGAACAATTTTCTTTGAAAGAACTGTTTTTTACAACATGTAACTTTTGTTCTGTCTTGTTGTGCAGAACAAACTGGACATTAAACATGTAGATTATAGTGAATGCTACATGTAGCTTTAAAACAAATGTTTGTAGTTCTGTTGTTAATAATAAAGGTTTCTGGATCCCACATTGGAGAGTGAGTGTTGACAATGATTTCTTAGATATGTTAAATTGTTGTGGGTTTGGATGGAAAGTTTTCTAAAAGGCTTTGAGGTTCAATAACACAGTGAAATTTGTAGCTTCTAGGTTGACCTAAAAAGTCAAACTGGTATCTTTTATTGTAGCCTCTCAAACTGGAACTGATATGGGTTTTATGAAGTTTTTCTGACCAAGGTTTTCTTGCATATGTTACATTTTAATAGTCTCTTGATTTAGTCATCAATAGTTTTTAGTAGATTGCAGTGTTAATAGATAATCATGTTCGGAATCAAGCGGCGTAGAGGAACCAACACACGAACACAAACACACCAAACTATTATCACACAGAAAAAATAGAACAATAAACGACACAAGGTTTTAACGTGATTCGGTCTTTGTGACCTACGTCCACGGGCTGCAACTAGGGTTTCTTTTTATTTGCTCAGTACAAAGATTACAAATAAATGACATGGTATATATATATAGACTAATAATTAAAGTTAACAATTAAATAAACAAGAAAAGTAAATACGGGCTCAAGCCCAAAGCCTTCACAAACCCAACAAATCAGGTTTGTAGCTTAAAGTTAGACCTTAAAAGTCAAACTGTTTCTTTTTGTTATCACACGAGTCTTGTTTGTCAAGAACAATTTGACTCTTCAAGTCAAAGCAATGACTATTCCAATCAAAATCCTGTGGATTTATAAAAAAATTGTTGGTTAAGGTTTTCTCAAGATTTACATTGATATCAAACTTCTAGTTAACCTTAAACGTCAAAACTGTTTATTTGTTTAACAACCAACTAACGTAGTCCTCTCAATTCAAACAAAAGCTATTAATACGGCCAGTATCTGCATTCGTGGCATGATGGCTAACGGAAAAGTTGCCTGATCGTTGGTTTCTGAACAAATTCTATGAATTAAAGTTACCATAGTCACCGGTTTTCAGATTCTCTCCATTTAGGCCATGTTTTAGAACATTATACGTTGCATCGAAGACCATAACAACATTGGTGCTCCCATGTTTCAGCGAGATTCGAGGCGTGTTAAGACCACTCAACCTATGGCCGTTGGCAATATAGAGCAAAGAAAGATAGAAAGTTGGATGCGAAGAGGTTAAAAAGATGTTAGTGTTACTGACCAAACACGTTACCGTGTCGCGAAGGTTTAGCAAATGTACAACATGAAATATAAAAAACATAGCTTTTGCCATCTAGTCTTAATATATTAAGATAACCCAAATGCAAGTGCTTAAAAGATTCCTCTCTAATTACAATTAATTAGCTAAATTACACCAGAAAGAGTTGAATCTTGAATCTTGCAGCCTCTAATGGCGAAGACTTTCACTTGCAGAAGCTACCACCAAACCTGCAAATCGATCTAAAACCAAAAACCCATGTAATCATACAATCTGCATCATTATCAAACGCCCTAATCATCATCAATCTCAAGTTCAACAATCTGAATCAACTTCTGAGAATCCAAGAAACCATGATCACAGAAAGAGATGATTACCAAGAAGAAGAAGAAGAAGATACCCCAATGTTGCAGCTTTCCCCTTTCAATCTCTCTGGTTCGATCTTAAACTCTAAAAAAATCTTAATTCATCATCATCATCATCTTCATCTTCATCTTCATCATCTATGCTCTGTATTTCTTGAATTTCTTGAAATCAACAGACCCAACAGTCGGAAGCGATCTCCTCCCCCAAATCTCTCCAATCAATGATCAAAACACCACAATAAGAACAGGTGAATCAAAATTGCTCATCTGGGTGTCTTCCAATCACCTTAAATTCATAATAATCGATCAATCAACCATCGATTTGAACAGATTTGGTGTGAATCAGGGACCCTATGGAGCACAATCGCTCACATTATCACCGCTGTGATTGGATCCGGTGTTCTTTCGTTGGCATGGAGTGTGTCGCAATTGGGTTGGATCGGAGGGCCTGTGGCATTGTTCTTCTTTGCGATGGTTACATATGTGTCGTCGTCTTTGTTAGCAGATTGTTACAGGTCTCCTGATCCTGCTAATGGGAGTAGGAATCGAACTTTTGCAGATGCAGTTAGGGTGATTCTTGGTAATAATAACATTATTATTATTCAGCTTAAAGTTTGTCTTTTTGATTTCTGGTGTGCATTTTGCATTCATGTTCAAGTGTGTGAATCGTGTTGGTATGAAGTTAGGTCTTTCTGTTTAGAGGGTATTTGGCATCAACTCATCAAGTATTTAGTGTGATTCTTGTATTGGAACTCTAACCTGACAATTGATAAGAGAACATGAAACGACATACGTAACATGAAATTTATGGGTTTGGATTTTGATAAAAATATGTTGAGTTAAATCTGTGAAAATGTTTAGCTAAACGGATCGTGTTTGTTTTAACTTGACAGGTTTGTGAGTTGACCGATTTCACCTATTTATTATAATTTTTATATATGTTATGTAAGACGGGCGTAGTTTAAGTTACTTTTTATACCAAAATTTAGAAGTTTTTTTTAGAACGTAAATGCATTATAAAGATTATATTGTTATTTATGATTTTAAAGTATAAATATGTGAAGAAAGTTAAATAAAGTTTTTTTAGGATAAACATGTCGTATTCGTGAACTTGTTGTATTTGTCAAGTTGTGAGTGTTTAGGTTTATGAGTGACATGATTTTTGGGTTTGTGTCCTACTAGGAATCGCGTTGTATTTGGATTCGCGTGACATTCCTTGTTATCTATTGTCACCAAACAAATACCAACACTATTTCTTCACTCCATTTTGTATGGCATAATTACTTTTAGAGTACAATGCTAAACACTCTTTCAACCACTAACTTGGCTTCTACCTTGTGAATTGGTATGTATCATCTAAGTTGCTGATCACATTACATGAGCTAAATGAATACCAACATGATATGCAGGAGAAAAACAAGCATTGCTATGCGGTATACTTCAATTTTTGAACTTCTATGGACTGGTGTCGCGTATGTTGTTACAACCGCGACTTGTATGAGGTATGGTTCCTACAAATTCTTTTCTCAGACATAACAAATATCAACTTCTTCTGTTACCATAAATTAGTATTCTTATGTTGGTACCAGTGCCATTCAGAGATCAACTGTTACCATATCAAAGGGCACGAGGCTTCTTGCGAGTATGCAGGCAATCTATATATGTTTCTTTTTGGAGTTATACAAATTGTTATGTCACAAATACCCGATTTTCATAGCATGATGTGGGTGTCCATTGTTGCTGCCATCATGTCGTTTTGTTACTCATCTATTGGCTTTGGACTTGGTATAGCCAAAGTAATCGGTATGTAAGTGTTAAACGGTCCAAATTCATATTGTCAAACTCCATCAACGGTTTCCAGTAAAGTAAGTTCTTTTGTGGAAATGTAACATCAGAAAATGGTAAAATAGACGGGAGCGTCTATGGAGCTTCAGCTGTAAGTGCACCTGTGAAACTATGGTTAACTTTTCAAGCACTTGGTGATGTGGCATTCGCGTATCCATATTCACTAGTTTTTCTTGAAATACAGGTCAGTAATCTAAGTGCGAACATGTTGACTAGAATAGTAGATATTGTGATGTATGAAGTAATACTTGTTACTGTTGTGTTTAAGGATACTTTGAAGTCAACCCCACCAGAAAACAAGGTTATGAAAAAGGCTTCGGTTATTGCGATTCTTGTGACAACATTCTTCTACCTTGGGTGTGCGTGCTTCGGGTATGCAGCCTTTGGGGACAATACACCAGGAAACCTGTTGACTGGATTCGGGTTTTACGAGCCTTACTGGCTCATTGACTTTGCTAATGCCTGCATCATTCTGCATCTAATTGGAGGATACCAAGTAAATACTTAAACTCCATACGTCATTCTTTACTTTGACTTTTCAGGTCAAACCTAAGACTTTTACAGTCATTGAATCTTGAATTTTGTTAGTTAGGCCTCAAAAGTTGAGTCATTTATCTTGCTTTCACTATAATAACTTTAAGCTTTTTTAAAGAATTTTTGGTTGATTTGATTGTCATTGAATCTTGAACTTTGTTAGTTTGACCTTAAAATTTAAGTCATTTCTCTTGCTTGCACTATAAAAACATTAATTTTTTTATAACTTTTTGGTGATAAAAGCTGTACAGTCAGCCAGTATACGCGCATGCAGAGAGGTGGTTGGCTGATACATTCCCAGACAACGTATTTCTGAAAACTTCCAACGGATTAAAGCTACCATTTTTACCCGAATTCGAATGGAACTTATTCAGATTATGTTTCAGAACATTATACGTCGTGTCCACAACTGGAATTGCATTGGTGTTCCCGTTTTTCAACGAAATATTGGGTCTGTTAGGGGCTTTAAATCTATGGCCATTAGCAATATATTTTCCAGTAGAAATGTACATTGTGCAAAGAAAGGTGGAACCTTGGAGCAGAAAATGGGTGGTTTTACAGATTTTCAGCAGTGTTTTGATGGTGATTTCAGCGGTGGCTTTAGTCGGGTCAGTTGCAGGAGTTGTTGACGCGAAGATAAGCTAACGAATCATCTTCAGATAGAATGACATACAGATATGCAGAATACTAAATTCAATGGTAAATCAGATGTAGTTAAGCATTGGTTATTTATATTTCGTATGCCATCAAAGAGAAACTGATATATTTCTAAGAGAATATTACAGTTTCTATCGTACTGATTGCCATTTACCACTTTTACACATCAATATGAACCCAATCCATCCCTTTAACTTCTTGGTTCACCAATTTATAGCCCCTTCAATCAATATAAATCCAATAGTATTAGAACTCAAACTACACGAACAAGAAGATTGTTTTATTATCAAACTCGGTACCACCTGGGCTAGCCAAGGTGCAGTTGCAGATGATTCGAATGACGGCTTGTTTATCTGCGACCTTTCGTTAGAGTTGATTATAAGTGCAGGTTTTCTGGTCTTGTTGTTGTGGCGAGTTTGGTGAAAATGTTAGTTAAGATTATTCTTGAGGAATGTTTGATAGTGCTGATGAATGAACACAAGTTATGAAGAGTAGAAATGATGGTGCAAAGTTAAATGCATGAAAACTATAAAACAAAGTTTGAAAATGACCCCTTGGAATTTCTTCTCTTGACACATGCAACCCTTAAACTATGTGCAGAGTCTTGATAAATATAAGTAAACTTAAGTCGGTCTGGCAATATCAAACCGTGCTGTATTAAAGAAGTATCAATTGTATGGGTCGAACTGTATAAATTTTAATGGAACAAACACAGACTATAAAATCAGTTGATATTTAAGAGTTCTAAACATGGCAATATAGGCTATACAGATGGTTAGAAATTACAAGAGTAGAATTAGCTATAATACAAGAACAAACACAGACTATAAAATCAAAATGCGTAAGTGGCATGAGGAACTGCAATGTTAGTGTTACAGTAGCATCTACTTATTAATCCCAGCATCTCAAAGCATCTTTGTTGGTTAGTATGAAGGAGTTAAGGTCTTCATTTAAGTTACACCTTCCAAAGCTCGTATCAATTACGTTTAACGCTGGAGTAGCCAAATGTCCCTCGGTGAAAACAGTTATTTCAGGACATGCTTTGATTTCCAAAGTATGTAATGATGGGAATGAAAGATCATCCAGCTTCCCTAAACAAAACCCCTTGAGATTTTTAAGTTTTTGAAGTTTCAAGGACTTTAGACGAGGTAACGTCACAACCTCTGTCACTTTATCATCACATTCAAATGTTGCTTCATCTACCTTTACAATTACCTCCATGTTTAAGCAGGAACTTATATGTAGGTTTTGGAGTTGTTGGAGACTATGAACCATGGAACTAGTAAATACATGCTTTAACTCACCACATGAAAAAATAGAGAGTATTGTTAGGTTTGGAAACTTCAATACATGATGATTGCTCTTCCAAATATACTTGAGATTATTGAGCAAACTTAACTGCACTTGTGTTAGGTTTGGAATTACAACAAAATGAGTTTGTGATTCACTATTTGTCCCTTCTGTTGCTTCTACTTGAAACACCTCCTTTACATACGAACAAGTGTCTAGTCGAATCCTTTCTAGCTTTCGCAGGTGTAGCAACTCATTGGAAGGAATGATGTTATTAACCTCCATATCATCTAACATGTCTATTTCAATCAAATTATGAAAAGACCAAGGTAAACGTTCCAAGCTTGTACTTGTCTGCAAGCCAAAAAAGAAATACAAATAAGCCAGCGGATATTAAAAAAGGCAAGGCTATGGTTAGGTATATAAGTGCCTTAATTGGAGATAATTTTTATTATTAAACGATGTAATTGGAGATATACCTGATGCGAAGATGTTGTCACGTGAAAGTTAAGGCCAGATTCAAGACTATGTTTGCCTAAGCTTGTATGTATGTACTTGAGCTTTGGAGCCAATGAATGATGATACGTGAACATTATCATCTGTGGGCATTGACTGATCATGACCGTTTCTAGTAATGACCAATGAAATTCGTTCTTCCCCATGAAGAAACCATTTAAGTTTGGCAGATTGACGAGTTGCAGGGACTTTAGATGAGGAAATACGACAACCTTTTTTTGCTCTTCGTCATTTTCTTTCTTCACAATTACTTTCATTGCCTTGCATCCCTTTACCGTTAACACTTCGAGTTGTTTCAGGCTTTCAAGTGTGGAAAAGTTGAATACATGTTGCAAAAGATCACAAGATTTGATTACTAATTCTCTTAGATTAGACAACCACTCCACGTTACTATTTTCAAGTCTTGAAATGGCTAGCGTTGTAGTATCATTACCACCATTTCCTTCATCAATGTTGGTACTACTACTACTAGCACCGCCACTATTGCTATTGATCCCTTGAGTTTCAAATACCTCTATTAAAGATGCACAAGAATATACTTTCAACACTTGAAGATTTTGCATCTCTCCTATAGCATAATATGGAATCACGCTTGATAATGCATCACATGAATCTATTTCTACTTGTCTAGAGTACTGGCATAAGGACCAAGAAATAACCCTGACTTGAAAAAGCTGTAGCAAATTTAAAAAAAATGAACTTTAAATACAACTATAGAATAAAATAAAATAATTAACAGAGGATTTGAATTTCAATGCTTTAAGAGGATCAAATGTTTTTATCATAATGGGCCTTTGGGTGGTGTGATAAAAGGACATACCTTGAATTTATCATGAACACCACCACCAATACTCCTTAGATTTCCATGCGTTTAAAAGAGAGAGAATGAAGACAAGGGAATAAAGTGGTGGTTGTATATGTAGTAGATGTACTGATTTCATCATCCCTATTTGAAACAACTTCTTCAATATCATCACAATTTGCTATATCAATTTTTTGTAGGCTGGAAAGGAGTTTTGCCATTAGAGGTGAAAACAAGTACTTAATGTTGTGACAATAACTCATTGTTATGGTTGTGAGTTTGTGGAATGAGGATTGGTTTTCAAGGATTAAGAATTTATTCCACTTCCACACATGACTCATCATCTCCATATGTCTTAACTCTAACTCTTGAAGATTGGGTAGTAGTAGGAGTGGTTGTTGACTATTTGTATTTGTTGTTATCAATTCTCCACTACTTGGACTATTCATCACAAACACCACTTCCACACCAGAATAATATTCCATACGAAGAGTACGAAGGTACTGAAAAGTGTCCGTATAAAGAATGGATGGGAATGCAACAGTAGAAATATTATCGTCTTCCTCTTTTCTCCTGACCTACAACCAACAGTAAAATGTTATAATTTATGTATACTTAAATCAAAAGTAGTGAAAAGCAACTGAATTAAAATGTTATAATTTATGTATACTTAAATAAGAAGTAGTCAGATTTTCCTAACAAAATAACTTTTTAACCATTACTAGAAACAATTGAATAAGATTAACGGGTGAAAGTCATACCTCTCCCTCCAAGTTATAGGGACGAATAAGTAAGTATGTCAGTGCTCTCATATCAAATTTTTGTGTTTGTTGGTGTGAATACGTTTTTAAACCTCTTACAATTTGAAATTGTTATGCTTTCAACAGCGTCAAAGCCGCAAATACTGTTAGAGTTATTTCCACCATCTTTTATCCTCCACACCTCTCTTACATTCCTTGAATTATGTACAGAAATGTTCCTCAAGCTGCTTTTGCTAACTTCATGACCAAAACATTCTATGTCTATGTTGAATATCACTTCAATGGAATCACATGTCCAAATCGTAAGCCCTTCTAAATGATTTAGTAACCTCATTGGATTGGTTGGAAACAGATTCACAAGACTATCACATCCTGTAACTTCAACTTCTCCATAAATACAACCTTCAATATTTTCAACCCTTGAATTTTAACCTGTAATATACACACATCAAATATATTAATTAAAATAACTGGTTCACACTTATAAATTCATGATGTATAATTAATTACCTGACTATTAAAAAATGATTGTTGCAATGTAAACATGTTGTTCTTGTCAGGATAAATGCTAGTGAAATTCGGAAGGCCATTAACTTCCAATTCAACCAGGTGCGGGAGCTCAACCTCTAATGCACGAAGTTTGCTTGATAGCATCTTCAATTCATCTAAATTGGCATCCGTTAACCTAATAGGCTTCTTGTAATGACTATATACAATCATATATAGCTCTTCAAGATTTTCCAAGTTTGTAAAAACACCATCCTCAATACGAAGGTCTAAACATTCCGTTAGATCTAGTAGTTTTAGCTTTCTGAGGTTCCCTATTGTAGAAGGTAACTTGCGGATGCCACAGTAAGCAAAGCTGAGCACTTCCAAATTCACAAGATCTCCAATAAAGGAACAATCAAACATCAAAGTGCATTGGTAGAGACAAAGTGATTTAAGGTTGGTAGAGCAGTGAAGTGATCTTGGAAGCGGTGGATAACACATATTAATATATGATACGACTTCAAGTTTCTTCATATTTTTATAAAAATCTTCAAGAAACATGAGTGAATAATCTCCATGCATAAGTTGTATAAGAGAAAGATTTGGATACTTAAAGTCTCTAGGAAATTAAGACATGCCCTTACATGTTAATGAAATTCTTTTGCAAGACTCCTTCGTTTCATCTCCACCCCACTTGGATACGTCGCCATGGTTAATAAGCCAAGCACGGTCACCTTTAGAAACTTTTCCTAACACAAAAGCAAGCACAAGATCATGCATTTTAACACGCGTACCATCATTACTCTTGATCAACAAATTTGCATTTATGAGATTGCTCACACACGTTCTTACCCGGTCTCTAGCCTCTCTCAAACTGGAAACATTTCGAAACAACTTTAAGCCCCATGAGTGTCTTGTGAGATATTCTATTGGAATATTATAATCCTCAGGAAACAAGCCACAGTGCAGAAAAATCTCTTTTTCCTCATATTCTTCTATATGCTCTTAGCTTATTCTGATAACTTCTTGCACTTTATCAATATCATCGTTATTCTTCAAGCGGTTAAGTGTGTTTTTCCATACGTAATCTTCTTTAGATTTAAGGGTTGATGCAATGAGTTTGATGGCAAGTGGTAAATAACCACATTTCTTGACAATATCACATCCTATTAGATACTTCTCATTATCAACTTCTTTTGAAATTTGTGTGATTCGAGAAAAGAAACTGTTTGCTTCCACCTCCTTCAAGACACCAACTTTAACTTCTTGAAGATCCGAACAAGCATCAACCGCAATTTGTTGACAGAATTTAGAATCCCAAGAGGTGAGTAATAACTTGATACCTTTTGGTAACGGACTTGTTAGTCCAATATCTTCAAGTTCAACCTTCTTCCACACATCATCGAGTACAACTAGAATCTTTTTTCCATCATCTTCTAATATATTTTTGAATCTTCTACAAAGTCCATCTGCCCTTCTTGTTATAGTCTCTTCACGCAGACCTTCGCCTCCTAAACATAGTGCTATATCATTCTGAATAGAATGCATGTTGGGATTACTCCCAATAGCTACCTTCACAATGCAATGAAACCATGTCCTGACTTCTTTATCATCTGTGAGTTGGTTCATCATGGTGGTTTCACCAACACCACCCATTCCACACAAAGCTATCACTTGACTCTTGTCGTCTTCTTGTTGAAGGAAATTCAATGCATCGTTGAATGGCACGTCTCTTGACTTGAAAACATCCCCAACCCATGACAATAATGGTGGTGTAGAAGTAGTGGATGATGTGGTTTGAGGATTGATGACTCTTCCTGTAGGTATTGGGGCATCAGTCCAAGTAAACCCAATTCCTTTTGCAATAAGTTCTTCAATTGTTTCCGTAGCCTTAAAGGCGTTTCTTCCGGCTCGGTACCTCATTTTTATGTTCAAACAACCAATGCCATCACTTGAAATACTTTCAACTTTTTCCTTGAGGTCTTTAACATCATTCAACCATTCAGGTACATCAGTAGGTATCTCTTTTTCATTTATTTTGTTTGTGTCCATGTGTTGTTTCACATGAGCGCTTGTATCCTCCAAGACCTTTATCTTTTTTCTAGAGCAAGTGGCATATCCCAAGTGTTTTTTGATCAAACTGGTCGCAATATTCACAAAAGGAGCAAAGATTTGAGATACAATCTGATCCAATTTATAGAGACCTACATATCGTATAAGCACGTCAACAAAACAATGAAAATTGTTAAAATATTCTTTCTAAATTAGAAATGATGTCTTACTAGCCGTACTAATCTATACTACTATATAATGCGTAAACTTGACACACAAATGTAATTTCTCAAAAAAATAAGACACCTAATACAACTTATTAAGCATTAGGTACAAGTGTTATTTATAATTATTCCTATTTTGCATTTCATTTATTAAACTTCTTCTAATCAATACATTAATTAATTAATTCATATTATTGATATATATTTTATTTGAATACTTAACTATATAAGTATTAATACTTTTATAATAATAATAATAATATTAATAATAAAATTGATAAATAAGTAGTATCTAATATGAATATTTAACAATTTAATTATCAAATATTTATATACTAATTATGATAATAATCTATATTTATTTTATCTATACTATTATATAAAACGTATGAGTATGACACACTTGTAATATAATAGTTCTTAATTTTTCCATATTTAATAAATTTCTCCTGACTAGTACATTATTTGATATATATATATAATATATATATATATATATATATATATATATTAATGCTATCTTTTTTATAATGCTTTAAATTAATACTGAAATATATACCTTTATTATTTATATTATTATAACATAATACTAGCTATTTGATTGAGTATTTTTTTTATTTAAACACTTAAGTATACTAATAATAATAATAATAACAATAATAATAATATAATAAAAACAATAACAATAGTAGTAGTAGCAGTAATAGTAATAATAATAGTAATAGTAATAGTAGTAGTAGTAATAGTAGTAATAATAATAATAATAATAATAATAATAATACCCAAATATATTTGTGTTTAATGCAGGTCGGAAAAAAGACTCGATAACACCCGACATATCACTATATATAACAAACAGAAAATATTATGAGTAGTAAAGGTAAGTTTGTCTCAATATCACCACAACAATCTTTTTTCTCCAAACTAATAAAAAAACAATTTTGTTTTTGTATAATTTTACATTTAAACCATTAAGGATTTTTTGAAATTAAACAGAACACTTTATCCTTTTTTTTTTCAAATTGATACCTACTCATTTTGTTTTTATTTAATTTTTATATTTAAGCCTTCGAGTTATGTCAAATTTACATTTAATAACCTAAACTTTTTTTAAAATTTTATACTTAAGCCTTCGAGTTAGGTTAAATTTACATTTATTCACTTGAACTTTTTTTAATTTTATATTTAAGCCTTCGAGTTATGTCATATTTACATTTAATCACCTGAATTTTTTTAAAGTTTTATATATAATTATCCAAGTTTTGTTAAAATTTATTTTAACCAATTTATAATAAAGCTCGTTAATTATAATAAAGTCACAATTTATGTATTCATTATTTTTCTTATTTATTTTGAGTTATTTATTTTTCTATTCTATTTTTTATTTGTGTTTCATACACAATCTTTTTCGGGTAGTTAGTACTAACGTATAAATTATTAGATTTAATCTTTCAACTTTTATAGCCTTAAAAACTATCATTGTGACATTCTCGTATACATTAAAACCGTGACATGATGAAGCGCGGGTCTAATCTGCTAGTATTGTATTATATTCACAAACTTAAATTAATACCAACAGTAGAAGTAGAATGTAATTATGTTTTATCATTTTATGAATTAATGTTTTTAAAGGGTAAGAAATCGACAATGATCTGAATTTACGAATTAATGTTCTTGGAGTGTTAAATATCAGAGAACTTAAATTTTAGAAGGGTAAAAAAATAAAAGTTCCAAACTAAATGGAGCGTTTATGTAAAAAAAATTCATTCGAATTTGTCTAGTAAGTAATCATTTTTTAAAAGATTTAGTCAAAGTTTATTATGTAATGTTTGATTGTTCAATTGTTTATTATCTTAATTATCTTTTTTAAGATGATGATTGCAAAAAGCTTGAGTTATATGAACACTAAACTTTTGTTATTAGGACACCCATATATCTTTATTTTTATATATTTATATGTATGTATAAAAAAGATAAAGAGAATGAGATATCAGTGAATATACCAATAATAAACCCCTTCCAAAAAGCGTTGATGTCAAGAAAAGAAAATAGATGGGTGAGAGAAATTTTTTTTATTGTTTTTAGAGTTATTTTAAATTTGTTCTTTTTGATATAAGTATTATTATTCTTTAAAAGTTTAGAAAAATCAATTTCAATACAAATGTTTTATCATTTATTTCAATTTCAGTCTAAAAGTTTAATTGTTTTAATTTAAGTTGAAACAACCTGTCACACCCCAACTTTGACGGCGGAAACGTCGAGGAGTGAGAGTTAAGATTGTTTACAGCCACATAACGCTATTATTAAATCTAAATATATTATTCATAAGTTTGAAGGTACAATACAAACATAAGTCTCATATAAGTACACAAAATAAGAAATATAACAAGCTCATTCATTAAGTTAACTAGGTCCATTCCTAGGTGTGAACAACTTCAAAAATGACGATCAAGCTTGAGTATTTTCTGAAACATGTTAAAAATAAAAGGTCAACAATAATATTGGTGAGATATCCATAGTTTTCAATACATAAGTATATAAAAGATGGCAATTCATGTTGTAAGTCAGAGAACAAAGTAAACTAGGGATGTCAGACAAAATGCACAATCAAACATCGACAAAGTTTTACAAGTCTCAAATGTTTACAAGTATATACAATTAGCTAAGTGTACTTGAATCAACCAAGCAGGCTTGTCTGGCCCATAGATCAATGACGTCGCTAGGCTAGCAATAGTTAATGATTGTACATATATTCGACATTACATGATAGCCACAAAGTTCAACTAACCACAACATACAAGTAAATTGCCATAGGTTTACAAGAATCAAACGTGTTTACAAGTGCAAAGTTTATAATGTAACATGTTTCATCCAAAAAGTGTAAAAATATAAAAAGGGGTATAGAAATACTCACATGATCAATAAGTATATAATTGACGATTAATAAGAGTAATAATAGGCATCGTTCCAAACGTAACCGTCACGAGACACCTAATTATATAATTACAAGATTTACGTATTAATAATAAGTTTAATGAATTAACAAGAATTAGGGTTTCAAGTTGGTATTTGGGGGTTTTCTTAACTAAATTAATTAAAATAAAATAATTAATTATGCTTTGTTTCAATGAGAAAATACTAATTGAGCATTTTTGTATAAAGAAATGCAAAGGAAAAATAATTTGTAATAAACTTTAGTTATAAGTTTGAATAAGCTTTTATAACTTTTAAAATATTCATCATTTAAACAATAATATATAGATATTGTTTGAACAATTAATTAAGTGATTTAACCTACTATTTAAAGTCTATTTTATAAGAAATAAACTAAATATATTATTTGTCAAAAATATTTAATAAAAATATTGAAATATTTCATAAAATAAATTTACAGAAAAATAATATGGTGTCTTAAAATTAAACAAGTTTATTAACTGATTTTTATAAATTTTAAAAATTTTTGGATTTAAATTGATGGCCTAAAAGCCTTAAAACAAAAAACATAAGGGTCCCCGGGACCTCATGTTTAGGACACATACACCTTAACCATTGAACCAAGACCTCAACCGCAGGTTATATTGGTTTGAAAATTCTTATATGCGCAAATTAAGAGTTTCTCCCAAACACATAAACCCTAATTCCAACTCACTTCAAATTGAAGCATAAAGTGTTGATGGTTAATGTAATTGACATGGGGCTTTTGCTCTCCATGTCAAATCGAGTGTGTGTATGTGATTAATTACCCGAATGATGAAGAATGGAGGATGAACAGAACGAAGAACAGACGCGGCCTTGTCGAAGCCGGTTCAAGTTGTAAATGTGGATAATAATCCAATTCGTTTGACAGGAATCTTCCAAGGGTCACAGTGATCGAAAGCCCTCTATTAATTCCTGTTTAATTTGCTCAGAAGATGGACTTTGATTACGATGCAGTTTGCAGCAAAGGAGAGAATCGAAGGTGATGTTCGTGGTTGTTTCAGGTAAAACTAGAATCGATAATCGTTTAGGAATATCTTAACGTCCATTTTGGTTCAATTAATTAGATTATTATTAGAATTTAAGGGTCGATCGGTTATGGAAATAAAGATTTCGGTTTAGTCAAACGAATGATGTTTGTAACCGTTGATTAAACGAAATTAAAGTTGTATTCAAGTTCGAAACGGTCTCACGAAGTGATTGGAACGTTTTGAGGTTAGAAAAGGGCCGATTTCGAGTGTTAGGGGGTGGCCGGGGAGTCGCCAGACCCCCTTGGCCGGCGGTCGACGGGAAGAAGGGGAAAAAAATTTGGGTTTTTCAAACTTATACTTTTAGTCCCTGTAGTTTCTTATCTTTATTATTTTATGCCTAAACATCCATTTAAAGTTTATAAAATGACATTAAAGCCCCATTGACTTATTAAATTCAAGTTTTTAAACATTTCTAAGTTTAATAAACTTTTACAAATTATTATTACTAATAACAACATTGTTATTATTATTATTTTTGTTAATATTGTTATTATTAGTATGATTATTGTAATTTGGTATTATTAGAAACATTAATTATTTATTAAGTAAGTATTTAACACCATAAGCTTTCAAGTTAAAGAATTAAAACAACTAAGGCAAAAGCATAAATGGCCCATAAATTTCACATATGGCAACAATAGTCCTTCAAGAATTAACAAAACTAACTTTCAATTAACGTAAAAATACAAGATGTTACACAGCCGATAAAATTTTTGAACTGAAATTTAGAGATAAGTTGATGTTTTTAATCTTTAAAAACTAATTTTTTTTAAATTATGAAGTAGAATCGAAGTTAATTCTTGTTTTTATTGTGTTATGTATCTTATTGCCCATTAGTATTGCATATCGCTTTTCTATTTCATAGACGAAGGGACCGAGGAATGGTTTTTATAGCTAGGATTTCATTTTAAACATATCTAGTCGGATGTTCATTGGAATTCTAGCTGACGAGTTGGATTTTTTATGGGAGGGTAGGATTAGGGTTTTCTTTATTAAATATATAAACACTAGTATTAAGTCTCTCGCGTTGTGACGACAACATAAAATAATATCAAGTAGCATTAATGTCATATCACTATCAGTGACCATCAACACCGGAAAAACTCCTATTAAAAAGAAGAAAAAATAGAGCCAAACGAAAAGCAGACATAAAAACCTTGAACCACACACGTGAAACGTAAAACATCATAAACAATAATTATGTCGATCTAGGACCTGCACGTTGCAATGGGGCCGTTAAATGGGGGGAAATGTGTAACAACGTTGAATGATACGCACACGTAACGACATGTAACTCTCAAAATTTAGACCACAATGTCGACTGACAAATTTGTAAAAGGTGAAAATTATAGTGAAACAAAGTAAAATGTAAAAAGTTATAGGGGTTAAATTTCAAATAACAAAACTTAATAATTATTCATTATCAAATAACTTAATAAACATAATAATTACGTAATAACTGATTCGTGTCGTATAACCCTTTTTAGAACCATCACCATACTCATCTCCGTTACTATCACCTCCGTTGCCGCCGTCAACACCGTCGTTTCCGCTGTCATCACCGCTGTAGTTACCGCACAAACTTCCAACATTATCGTCGTACTGTTCAGCATAGTTATTACTCTCGTCACCATAATAACTATAACCCTAGACGGAATAATAGTTAGAATCAGAACCAAATAAATAATTGATATCGTAAAATGGCATTGTTAATAAACTATATCGTTTAAAAATGTAATATTGAATTTATCGATATGAAATGAATTAAAATCTGACGATTTATATAGTATTTTACAAAAAAATATTACGTCAACTCAAATAATTATCGAGGAATATTATATCGCATCAAATAATGTAATAAATACAAAATTACACTGTAATCAATGAATATTACATCGCGTCAAAAAAAATCGACAAACATTACGACCCGTGAGAAGTTTAACGGGCCGTGATCTTTAAACCATACGACCCGTAATAACCTTTACGGGTCGTTGTGAGAGGCTTCACAGTCGTTAAACTATTAAATGGTTGATTCGATATTTAGCAGGTCTTACGAACCGTAAGAAGGGTGTTAGGATAGCTGTAATACACCCCATTCTAAATTAGTAACTATGCTGACATAACCCATGCTATGCTTCCACTTAATGAGTCAAAAGCACTAGTTGAAGTTATCGTGGTTGAGGTTTGAAGTAACGAAACAAATCTCGACGTCAAGGCAATATTAGTACTACGTGACGATTTTGATGAAGATGATGACGAAGAGGAGGATCAGGTGAGACATCATCTTGTTAAGATTGGGGTTGCATTACCCATTAGGGTTAGATCTGAAAGGAAGCTCCGGCGGTGGTCGTGATAGCTAGATTGAAGATATTGCTAACGGACATCACGATGATTAGGTAGTTGGTAGTTCTTACAATCATTGTGCTAATTACCATTTTCTAGCATCTAGTGGTGGTGGTGGTTATTACTACATCAAAGGCTTGGTTTTAATTTATATATTTTGTTATTTTTACTTTTAAAATATTAAATGACAAGAATGCCCTTTATTTTAACTAGTCATTTTAACATCATTTAACTTAGGGACCAATTTTAAATGCAAACGAGTTAGTTGGGGACTATATTCGCAATATCTAAAGTATAAGAACCAAATCCAAACTTTGACACAAACCACAAGGACCAAAAAAATTTACAAAAAATATCTTGAACATTAAAAAACATCTTTATGTAACTTATACCCTTAGAATATATATTGGTAAATCCCAAAAATCAATATCTTTTTTTACCACCTCTTTTAACTTTTTTATCAAATTATATTTCTTCATATATTTAATCTAGGAAAATTAAGAAGCATGTTTACGAACTCATAAAGACCATTAAGTGAATACTAATCTATAAATCGTTGAAACCAAAACCAATAAGTTTCAACACACTCGTCGTAATATACAGATTCACACACTTAATACATAGGGTCACACATCTATAGATAATATAATATAAATGTACATGTGAATCAACATTAATTTCCATTCACTTTCAAATATAAAATGAAATTGAATTCACTAAGTAGATTCACACTGGTTATTGATTTTGGTGTCTATATGTAAAAAGGTGTTTATTTTTATGATTTAATTTGTTTGACTTAATTATTGATTATGGTTAATAATATTTAAATTTACAAAACCAATATCTTTTACCCTATGGCTTTTAGAATGTTTATTGTATAGATATACAAGGGTTGAGTCAAATGATTTTTTAATCTTTAGTGTTCATTTAAGAAGGTTGATAGTGAAATCTTTGCTAGGAAATGAATATGTGTTTTCAATTGGAATTATACTTGTCCTAAAAAGTAGAGCTTTACATTTGACGTTCAGAAATAGATGCACACCAAGAGGGGTGGAGCCGTGAAGGGTTGGTCCTGAATCCTCAAGAAGCGGTTTTGTCTAACAAAAATGTTGTCCTAGAAAATTTTAAGCTTGCTATTTTAAAAAAATAATAAATAATAATAAAATAAAACATAACAAAATATAAGGTATATAAATGATTGAGAAGCTTTTTCAAATTCATTCATTTAAATAAATGAATATAAAAACTTTGTTAAGGATCCTTTGTTTACTAAATAAACAAATATAAAATTTTATTCATGTTAAATAAACAAATTTTTACGTCAAAACAATTCATAAACGAGTTTTTTTCCCAAATAGGTGTTGGTGGACAATTTATTTACCAAAATGGGTTATTTTAAAAATATTTATCAAAATGGGTGTTTAAAAAAATAAAATGTTTTATGATTCAACTTTCATTTTCATACTTCTTATTTTATTGGATTGAAAATAAAATGTATGCAAGAATTATTCTTTGGATAAAATTGAAAGATTGTATTGCTTAGTAAATAAAAATAATTGTTTGTAGTGAGAGGTTTAAAAAGTTTTATGATTCAGTTATAAACTGCGTCCCTATCTTTTTTAGATATAATAAATTGTTTAATATTTTTTTCTACAAGCATTAAATAACTATATAAAAGTTTATTTTGTTATATCGTCATATAATAACAAAAGGTTTAAAAAGTGTAGTTGTGTTTCCTATTAGAAACGCTTTTCATTATTTCTAAGAAACTACAGAATATATCTAAACGTATTTCATTATCGGTTTTTAATCTTTTGGGTTTTTCAAACATCCTTTTTAAATAGTTCAGTATTAAAACGTATTATTTAAAAATGTTTGATTTTCTGAACTGACATTTTTATACCATTGTGTTTTCTTAAAACGTCCTTTATATAATCACTTACGTCCTTTAAAATACCATTCGTTTTTTAAAGGCGTTTAGAAAAAAGGGTTTTGAAAATTATGACCTTTAGGTTTTATAAAATACGTTTAGCAAAAGGAAAGGATTAAAAAAATGTTTTAAAAAAATTGTTTTAAAGAATAACTCTAGAAAACGATTTGTATTAAAAAGTGTCTAGAATAAACGAATGGGTTAGAAAAAATAAGTTTGTAAAAACCAAAATGTTTTAAAAAAATTGTTTTAAAGAATAACTCTAGAAAACGATTTGTATTAAAAAGTGTCTAGAATAAACGAATGGGTTAGAAAAAATAAGTTTGTAAAAACCAAAATGTTTTAAAAAAATGTTAGGAAATTCAATGGTTTAAGAGAAAATATCAAAAACTTGAATGGTTTAGAACAACCTTTAGAAAAGCCAATGGTTTTTAATGGGGTTTTTAAAAATCTTAATAGTATTATAAAGGGTGTTTAAAAAAATGAAACAATGTAATAAGAGAAGGCTTCATAACGAACGTTCATAATCATTTATAAAATTTACTTACTTTTACACATTATTTTCAGATAAATTGTAGAGATTTTAAATATTTAATAAAATCTAAACGTCCAGCTAAAAAAATTGTTGAGTATTACTAGAAATACTTTCTTTAACTTTTTTCTAAGGAATACTTATATAAACAGAAATCTATTTTTATCTAATAAGATTAGAAGTGAGTAAAATCAAATTTATAAAAAAACACCCATTTTGATAAATAATTTTCAAATCACATATTTTAATAAATAAGTTTTCCACTAACACTATTTAAAGATAAAACTCATTCACAAAGAGTTCATTGAGTAGCATCATTGACGATAACCAATTGAAAATTATCATCATCAAAGACGAAGATACGTTCATCCAGGATACCAACGGGTCAAACCGGTCAACAAATACTAAACCGTAAACATAAACCAAACTAAAATGGTTCGAATCTAGTTTCCATCGACTCTGATCAAATCTTCTTATACTTTGACCCTTTGACTTACTTCTATACTTCTCTATCTAACTCCTACCACCATCTTCACTACATCTTCTCCTCCATAACCATATTCTCCCATGAAGATCTCAACATTATGGTTTCTACTGCTTCTACACCACTCATACTCAACTTCAGTTCCCCTCAGAGGTTCGTTAATCGTTATAAACAATCTAGAGTTTTCACACTCCATTAGCTCATCATAAATTCATGATTCGTTGTTTGTTACCAGATGATCCGTACAGATCTCAACCTTCAATCGCACGAGCTCTCCTCCAAGCTAAGAAACGTATCTCTCAATCTTCTCCATTTCATAAATTTGTAGCGAAACCATATATTACACACTTGTTGTCGATTTTGATTCACATAAACCCTAATTTCGCCAATCGTTTTAATTTGATGTCGATTTGCAACCATGAAATCACTGATTTCATGGATTAATTACATTGTTGAATGTTGATCGGAATCAATTCTAGTTGCTGAATCGTATCTGTCGTCGATTTTGATTCATAAACCCTAATTTGACCAATTGTTTTGATTTGATATCGATTTGCAACCATGAAACACTGCTTTCATCGGTTGATTAAATTGTAAATGTCAATCGGAGTCGAATTTAGATGCTGAATTTCTAGATTACGTATCTGTCGTCGATTTTGATTCATAAACCCTAATTTGGCCAATTGTTTTAACTTGATCTCGATTTGCAACCATGAAATTACTGATTTCATCGGTTAATTACATTGTAAATGTTAATCGGAGTCAAATTCTAGATGCTGCATTTATAAATTACGCATCTGTCGTCGATTTTGATTCATAAACCCTAATTTGGCCACTTGTTTTGATTTGATGTCGAATTCACTGATTCCATCGGTTTAATTTGATTCTCGAATGTGAATCGGAGTCAAATTCTAGATCCAACTAAAATCCCCAATTTTGATTCACATTGCAGATTATTGGTATAAGTTATTTCTGATATCCATTTGTTTCTATATATAGCATGTTCTGTGAACTTTGAATCGATGAATTACACGATCATCACTAGCCGATGCAAAGGCCCAAACTACCCTGCGAATGCTTGTTGTAAAGCTTTAAGTGAGTTTGCTTGTCCTTATGCCGATGAATTGAATGATCTGTCGAATGATTGTTCGTTGGTGATGTTCAGCTACATTAACCACTATGGGAATTATCCACCTGGTGTTTTTTCGAGCTTGTGTCATGGTGATGGTGTTGGGCTGGTTTGTGACTCGGTGCCACCCGGGCTAGCCAAGGGTGCGGTTGCAGATGATTCGAATGATGGTTTGGTTATCTGCGACCTGTTGTTGCAGGTGATTATAGGTGCAGGTTTGGTGGTGGTGGTGTTGTGGTGAGTTTGAAGGAAATGTTAAGACTATTATTGAAGAAAGATTGAAAGTGATGATGAATCATGAATGAATACATGTTATGAATGAATGCATGAGAATTATGAAACAAAGTTTGAAAGTTGTTTGAAAGTGGCCCCTTGGAAATTTTTCTGTTGACACATGCAACCCTTGAACTATGTGCAAAGTTTGATGATCAAAATACTGAAACTTAGTCGGTCTGGCAATATGGGTTGGCCGGGTTGAGCAATGGGTCAACTTGGTCGTTTCAATGAAAGTATCAAACTATCAATTGGGTTTGAGTGAAACGGATTCCGAGTAAAATCAGATTAAAACACATCGTTTTAGAGAAAAAGAAATATTAAATGGATTCACATGTTATTTGCTTTTATGTTGGGATGGCTAAGGCAGTACCATGGAAGAGACCATAGTTTTTTTTTTTAACGGCCAACGAATGATTTTTAAGCCCGGTCACCCGTGTAAACCTATTGGTGAAAGGTCATCCACGCCCGCGAACACAGACAACGCTAGTGACCCGGTTCACCCACCATTCCAAGAGAAACTCACCACTTAAAGACTCACTGTGGTAAAACCCTTGGCCCACTAGAAGAATATTGTACCTAGTGAGACTCCAACCCATGACTTTTACTTTGGAAAGTCATAGAATGTCTCTTTCTAAACCAATTGATCTAAGACTCATTGGCTATGATGATGACGTAGTGACGTTTAAGTATGATGATGAGTGGCATTGGCTCATCGGAACATATTGTAATCCAAATTAATACATTTTTGTATAATATTGGTGGGTGTAGTTGTGTAAATTTATTTAAAATTCTAATTATATTTAGAAAAAATATTGGGTCAAATTGTAATTTTTTTCATGGAATTTTATGTCATATTTTTAACCATAATAAACAAACAATTTAATATCAAAAAGAGGCGACTCGGGTCACCCTGTTTGTAACTTGTAGACCAATAAAAAAAAAGTGTTTCCCATTACCTTAGATGAACATGTTAGAAATCCATCCAAAGTTCGTTATCTTTTATACAATTAGCCATTTTGTTTATGATCAAAAGATAACAAATGTTTACAAGAAACCTTCTTTGTGTTTCTTGGAACTAAATTTGCTTTCACTTATGATTTATTGTAGGTCTATTAGGAAAATGGGTTGAGAGGCAAGGAAAGATCACGATTAATTGTTTGAAAGACTCGTTTTTTGTCTAGTTAGTGCATGTAGGATTGTACGTTGCTAGCAATCTTCTTCTTCGACTTCTTGTTTGTTATTATACCGTGTCCTTGTTTTCACCTCACCTCATCCAGGTTGATTATCACATCTAGAAAGTAGAACTGATCCATAGTTTTTTTTAGAACGGCTTCTAATTTATTCTTATAAATAGTTTATACCCATAAGTTGTAACAAACCCTTGACCTTTCGGACATAAGAAGCAACTTACTATCATAATGACTCATGAGAATAGTTGGTCCATAAATACAGTAGACATTGACCACAAATCTTTTGTCAAAATAGTATGATTATTTTCTTTTTGATTTTTAAAGATTTATCAAAGAGAATTACATATATTTCCCTTTCCACCCTTAAAATTACATAATTGCCCTTATTTATTAATAGAGTTAATTTTAATTTTGTTCCTCAAGATATGACAAAAGTAACTATATTCTTCAAAAATATTATAAACATCAATTTACCTTTAAAAATTTCATAACTTATTTCAATTTTAATTCAAAAGCTTCACTATTTTGGATTTAAATTGAAACAAGTAATGAAACTTTTGGACTAAGATTGAAACAAGTTATAAAACTTTTGCTAATAAATTGATGTTTCTAATCTTTTGAAAAAAATAGTTATTTTGGTCAAACCTAATGAAAGAAAACCAAAATTAACTCTTACTAATATCATTTTGTATTGATGATTTTGAAATTTAATTATACAAATCATAATTCTATTGGTATTTGAAGAGTATTTCAAGGTTAAATAGATGAAAAAAATGAGTAAAACTATAAAATTCATAAAGATTCCCATCTCACATGATATCCAAGGTTTGAGCTGCTTTTTGAGGTTTATTAGAAAGAAAGTGCAATTATAAGCAGTAGTTTCTTCAATCTTCATTATTATCTATCTATATAATTAGAAACTTTTAGTTACAGTAATGTAGAATAGTATATGCGTTATGTACAACTTTTTTATAAGTGTGATGCTGCACAGGTGTTTTGCCCAGAACAAACATCATTTGATTTGTAATAACAATCACAGATCTCTCTCATCAAAACACATACAATCACGGATCAAAGTCAAAGAGGAGAAATCGATAGTTCATTAAAAACACACACTTGTAAATGATTTCCTAAATACCGATTGACCACTTCCGTTTGTCCATCCGTTTGTGGGTGATATGCACTAGAATGTAACAACTTTGTGCCTGGTTGACTGAACAACTCCTTCCAAAATCGGCTGATGAACAACGGCCGCAAGAAAAAATGATCCCAATGAAGCTGTTGTGTAGTGGACGGTAATGCTATGAAATGTGCAAATTTGGACCGCGATCAACAATTACCCAAATCATCGTTTTACCTTTAGAAGTTGGAAGATGAGTGATGAAGTCCATAAAAATGTCCACCCATGGTGCGTTCGGAACAGGAAGTGGTTGTAGCAACCTGTATGGTTTGTGATTTGCAGCTTTGGTGGATTATTTGCTAAATGTTTGTACCAAGAGAGAGCATCGTCCGTGAAGTAGAAGACCGAAATAGCAGAGTGAAACACAAATAGTTGGGATAATTTTCTTAATATTCTTTGACTCAAAATAATAGACAAATGCAAATTTAAACATGAACTACTCCACTACTTATTGATCATAACCCTCTAATCCATTACTCCACTATTGCATGAAAAACAAACATGTTACTCTAATCAACTACTACTTAACGGGCAGTTTACTCCATTAGCCTATTGGGCCTTTTGATTGTTCTCTTGGGCCTCCCTTCGGACTCCTCCAATGCATTTGTTGGGCCTGTATCATCATGGGCGGTCCATCCGCAACAAATGACGTATGTATCTAATAAAAACTTTAAATATCACACATAATAAAAAGAAAGTGAATCTAATTGGAAGTATATTAAAACCCTAACAATCTATATATAGTAAAGATACGCAATAACTAGCGAGTATAAGTTAAATAATAATTGTCAAAACCAAAAATAAAAACTTTTTGTTGAAAAAGTATAAAAATACTATAACAATTAACTTAGCTTTTTAATATATACAATCACTAGGTTAGAGCCCATATATTACATGGGTAGAATAAATAAAATATATTAAAATCATTAGTTTTATAAATATTATTTTTTAAATGTTATTATTCACTGGTGAAATAAAAATATAATCAATATTTAAAAGTTATAACACATAATGAATTAGAAATTATTACATGTATTAATAAATTATTAAAATAATTACATTTAAATTTTAGATGTTTAATAGTTTAGTTTACTTATTTAGAATAATTGTCATTTGATATGAGAGAGACAAGAAATGCAAATATAAATATATTTATTTTAATATTTTAGTTAAAAAGAAAAGTCAAACTAATTGTTTTTATATTTTTGTAAATATTATGAGAGAGATGCGAGAAAATATTTTTTTGTTATACTAGAATGATAACACGTGTCATTTGATATGCTAGAATGATGTTACGTATCTTAACAAAATCTTCTTTTATTATAGGTTATATATGTTAAAAGAATTTGGTCCTTAGTGTTTTATACTGTTTCACAAGTCAAGTAAAAAGACATTTGAATTATTAAAAAGACGTAAAGATAAAAAAATTGTTTGATATAATACTAATTGAATTCGGTTAATTAAGAATTAAGATAATTAATTAAGGCATTAAAAAAGATTGAGTACGAGTGCACGAGGTATATGGCTGGTTATAGCAAAAGATTACGATGACTCACCATCCTCAGATTCATTACTCAGTTTAATCCTAGCCGTTCGATCGATCATATATAATTATGAATGAACTTTCATATTAACTTGTGATCATATTATTTAAAATTCAAATATCAAATTTACAAAATGAGTTCATGACATGTAGTCACCGTTCACGTTTGGTCCTTGTATTATTTTTTATATAAACTTCTTACATTTGTGTTTTGAGAGTGACTATTTATGTTAATGCATTAATCTGTGGTCACCACAACCATCAAAAGTTAATTAAACAGCTTGAGACCGAGTGCATAGAAGTAGAAAATGTATTTGTAAATATTTGAGCATTTGGCTCACACCCGTTCGCGAGGCCATGAATCGATAAGGCCATAAAAGATGCAAACTTGAGTTGGGTTCTTCCGGTGTTTGACAGACGGTGAAATCTCATGGCTTTTCTTTGTTCTTTGATTTACAATGAAATCTAACGGACTTCTCTTTTTTCTTTGATACACAATGAGATCTGATGGTTGTAGATAGAGACTTACGCTACGTTCCCAAGTTTGTTTAGGGAAGAAAAGAAGGGAATAGGAAAAAAATATAAAAAAAAAAAAAGTTGTGTTCTAGTGTTTTATTAATCGAAACAAATAAAAGGAACGTAAGAAAATAGTGTTGTCAAGTTCACTTAATGAGGGAAATGATGAAAGCTAAAAAAAATATTTTCAAACTGGAAAATTTTGAAAAGACAAGAAAAGAAAGGAAAAAAAAGAAAAGAAAGAGAAAGAAAGAAAAAAAGTAAAAAAAAAAGAAATCTGTTAAGTAAACTCGATAACATTTAATAGTGATGGAGAGTAGAGACTAGAGGGAGAGTTAGCAACAAGTGAATGGAGAACAAAATGTTGGTTTAACTTTACCTATTTTGGCTTTTGAGTAACCGTAGCTTCATTCTCAAGTACATTCAATCTCCCTGGTGAGTTGTATTGAATTAATCAATTCATATCGGTTTATTATACAATGATAATACCTAGGGAAAAGGCCGGGAAGATCATTCGATGTAATGAGTCAAGAGGGTTCGGATCAGAACGCATTTAACCAATAGGTATAGGTCACAACGTGACAGTGGTATATTTTTTAAAAAGCAAAATAGATTTTTATAATCTGAAAACTATGACCTATTGGTATGATAAGAAACACAACCAGTTTGATCAATAATAATCTTAACTTTTGTTTTCATTTTATAGGTCAATCCTATTAACATAATTATCATTGATTTATACTTAATTTCAACTCGATTTGCACTCATTTAACAATCATCATGGTGTGCAAATAATTGAGTGGAAATCAAGTGTAAATAGATGAGTGATTACATTACCAGGATTATACTTGGCAACGAAAATAAAAAGTCAATATTATCATTGCCAGATTGCTGGTATAAATTATTATCAACAATAGGTCGTAGTTTAGCTTAGTAAAATCCAATTTGCCTATTAAAATTTCAATTTGTTTAGATTTGTTACCTGTATTTATATTAACTAAATACAACTACCAAAGAATATTATGCAAAATGTTTGAAAAAGTTGTCTCTTCTTATAAGGTTGAGGATTCAAGTTATAGGTAAACAAATGTTTAGATGTAGTGATAATATTTACGGGGTATGTGAGCTTATCGTTCTAAAGAAAGATTAACTAAACACAAATCACCGTCTTAAAAAATAAAAGGTAATCGAGTTTTGAGCAATGGTTACTCAAATGTCAAACTTCGTAAATTTTAATAAGTTGATTTCAAGTTATTTATTGGAACTTTGGTCGTTGTGGTGACCATATGGATGAAAGTTGGTGCTTGTGATTCAAAGGCAAACCTAGAATAACATCGATGGTAATTGTTGGTGGTGATTTTCGAGTTGCAATGATTGGTTTTTGTTGCAATGATAACTATCTTAGAGACCAATATTGGTCGGTGTAGGTTGCATAGGTGACGACTGACGACTGACGACTGATGATTATAGTTGGTGGTTGTGGTGTCATATTTTAGTTGATTGTAAATGGTGTATATTATACGGGTGATGTTATTTATACTTTTTTGCATTATTTTTATTTGTTATAATACTCCTTTTTTTAACTTTTTAGAATAACTATTATTTTCTTTTAAGTTTTTTATTTAACATATCCTTTTTTAGGATATAAAATAAAAAAGTTATAAGTTATTTATTTATCTAATTTGTCTTCTCATTTATATTAAAAGAAGTATAACTATCAAAAGGAGTGCCCAACAATACAAGAAAATAACCATACGACGAGAACAAGGTCTACTCGCCATTGATCACCCCAAGGTGTCTATATTCTAAGTCTTAAGAATATTTAGTAAACTAATAGTAAATGATTAAAACTTAATATGATAAATCAAAAGTATTTAGTCTTAATCACATTTTAAATTTTCATCCCTTTTTAATACTCATAACTTTTACGTAAATCACTATTGTATTTTTAAGTTACATCATAAAATCAAGTGTTTTTTATCTTTAAAATATGCATAATGTTGATACATTAAAATGAAGCTTTTTTCATGTTATTTTAGCTCATTATACAATATTCGTCATATCATTATGTATTATAAAATAAATAATATCAAGTCATTGTGTAATATTAATCAAGTTATTATGTCTAATGTTGATCATTGTGTTTTCTATTATTTTTTTTTAATAATAAATTTTAAATAACACAGTGTGAAAAATATAACTTTTTATATTTTCAAGTTACCGTGTACTACTCATCAGGTTATTGTGTAATTATCATCAAGTAGCTCATTGTGTCTATTGTTAATTTACATTTTTAGCATTGTGTTATTTGAAAATCATTATTTTTAAAAACCATAATTCATATCAAAATAGTCAATATTGGTCACAATAATCTGATTAATATTATATAATGATATGATATTACATAATCAACTGACGAAAATTACACGATAAGTTGACGAATATTACACAACTAACTGAAATTTTCTTAAAAAAACTTAATTTTTATGCATCAAAATTATAGGTGTTTTAAATATAAAAAAACGTTTATTTTTATGGTATAATTAAAAAAATAAAATAATGTTGTATGTAAAAGTTACGAGTATTTAAAAAAAATAAAACTTGAAAATGTGATCAAAACTAAAATACCCTCGATATATCATTTAAAATTTTAATTAATTAACTATACCATTGGATTTTCTTGACATTTAGACTAAGATCTAATGGATAATAATTATTCTTAAATCGTTTTTAGTTTTTGTTCCCTTATTACAATAACCAATAACCATATCCTAAGAATTATATAGTTTGAGTTAAAGATAGACATAAAACGTATAAATATTAAAAAGAAAACAGAAATCCTGTTTTCATGATCTATGCGATAGTTTAGAATAATAAAACTTGAATTTTATTGGAAGTTTAACGTCAACTACTAAACGAATCTTGACGGGAATTAGGAAACCATTTGAAACTAATTATGCTTCAACCACACAGTAGAAATTTTTGGGATTCTTTTAACAATTCCTTGTTTAAATTTATTCCCATAAAAGATGATTTCATTTAAATAACTTTTGCTACAACTAATTAAATAAACAAGTTTAACGCTACTTTTGAAGGAAAAATCGATATCATAAGTTTAAATAGAAAAATAAACTACGAAATTTCTTCATTCGAAAATACATAGTATCATTTAATCAAAGTTTCATTATCAGAACCGTCACACTCTTTTAATATCGAATAATATATAAATTGTTTTAGCACTTCTAACAATATACACAACTAATTTAAAATAAAATAAAGAACTACCTCGTATTTAAAATGAATTTACAATGTTATTTAAAAATACATAGCTAAATTAGATATAAGGAAGGTAATAAAAATATAGATAGCTAAATGTTCATCGTCATAAATATTCAACAATTCATCATCGTAACCGGCTAACCCAAATAAAAACTAAAAAAAGTACTTAACCAGACCAGTTAACTTTTAGTTTAACCAGCCTGAATACAAAAAAAATTTCAAATATTCCTATTCACAATAAAAAAACCCGTTTTATGCATATTTCATAAAGGAGCTGAATAGCGTGTTAATTAATAAACATTCATTAACAACATTAACTCCCATTTCCAAATTCTATTTTCTCTTAAATAAGAATCAGTTTCAGGTATTGTACCATCCATCTAAACATTTTGTATTATTAAACAAAAAATAGTCAAACGATGGATTTATTTTGTTAGAAAACATGTACAAAAAGATGAAACTTTGACTAAGAAAATCGATAATAGTCCAACACAAATATAAAAGTAAAGATACTAGACCTCGAAAGTAGAAGTCAAAGCCAATATTTTTAAAGCAGCACTGGTCATCATACTGATTAACTGGTTATATCGAATTTAACAAATAAGTGGTGTCATAATTATATATATATTATAATTCAATATGAGTATATTAAAAGCGTATATTATAGTCATCAACAAAACTTAACAATAATATTATGTTCAATACTCCAATTAATCGTTACTCTGTTCCTCATATCAAAAATCTGGTTCGACCCAGTTTCCAGCTTGACCATCAAACCGGCTGGTTTTTTGTTATAAAACGAATTTGAGTGGATCAACTCACAAAACACTAGTCAAAACAACTACAAGGACTGATTTAGTACACTCCAAATCTCAAGGGACTAAACTCACACCACTTCCATTTTAGCCATAACAACAATATACACATAATAACAAACAATAACATTACATAATATACAAGTATTAATATCGTACATATAGATATAGATACAGAGAGAGAAAGTGAATATTGTTGTGTGTGTGTTTGTGTGTGTGTGTTTGTGTGTGTGTGTAAGCGTGTATGTAGGTGTGTGAGAGAGAAAAAGACACTGATAAACCGGAATAAGAGGTAAACTGAAGATGAACGTGATGGTCAATTTTCCTCAACACACATACACCACTTTGCTTTCATAATCTCTTCACCTCATATCATCATCATCTTCATCATCATCATCATCATCATCATCATCATCATAATCATCTTCATCTTCTTCTTCAGCTGCTGCACCTTCAATCCTTCACAAAACCCTAGTTTCATTCACCTTTGCTTCCACAATCTTTGTTCAATGTTCCTCATGCATCAACTGTAGCTTCGTTTCCGTTTTAGGGTTTTGTGACTCAGTGGTTGTTCGATCGATCGGAGAGTTAAAGATGATCGGGGATGCTGATTACGAGAGGATGATCGGATCGCCGATGGTGATAAAACTCAAGATCCCGAAGGTTGCAGCGGTGGCGAACGACGGCGAAACAACGCCGGAGAAGGATGTGATCGGATTATTCTCTCCGGCGATCTCGAGATCGGAGAAAGAGTGTAAAAGGCTGTGTTTAGAATGTGGGAAAGAGTTTAGCTCCGGTAAAGCTCTGGGTGGTCACATGAGGGTTCACGTTCAATCTGCTAACAAAAACCCTAATTTTCAGAAACCCCCGAAAACGATGAAGGTTGATAAATCGTATCAAGATTGCAACAATGGCGATTGTAAACCCTATTATATGAACTGTGTGAATGATGAAGGTAAACCCACGTGTTCCCAATGTGGAAAAAGTTTTCCTTCGATGAAATCTTTATTTGGGCATATGAGATGCCACCCTGAACGTGTTTGGCGCGGGATTCTACCACCGGCCACCACCGCAGCCGCCGTACGCCGCCGTACGTCCGGTGGCAATAAACTGAACTCTTCTGGTTATGGTTCTTCATATTCATCTGAAGATGATATAAGTGATGGTGGTGGTGGTGGTGATCAGGTGGTGGATTTGACGGAGTTTTTAAGTGGGTGGTCGGTGACGGAGCGAAGGGGGCGGAGGTCGTTAAAGCCACCACCGGCGGAAGAGGATGAGGGTTTACTTGCAGCGGCGGAGGATCTCATGAGTTTAACTTACGGTGGTGCTTTAATGGCGGAGGCCGCCGTTGCACGGCGGCGGATGAAGGTGGAGGTGACGGAGGGTTCCACCAGTGACTCCTTGACGAATAATAATATCCACGTCAGCGGAAAAGGTAAAGCGATTATGGAAGAAGAACTGGTGGCGAAAATGGAGGTTTCAGATGGTGATATGATCAGGTTTTTCTCAGATGATGAATCAAATAATATTAATGATGAACAGTTGCTGATCAGTTACAAGATCAAGAAGAGGAAGAAGATGAAGTTGATGATGGAGTTAGAGCCCAAAGACGTCGTAGTAACACCGGAACAACAACAACAGCAACAGCAACCTGCTGTTACTGACTGTAAGTACAAGTGCAGCACCTGCAACAAGTGTTTCACTAGCCATCAAGCTCTTGGTGGGCATAGGTCTAGCCACAATAAGCCGAAGGTTACGTCGATTGATCGTCATTCGATTGAGGATTACTGTGAGAAGTTGGAGAAAGAAGGTTCATTCACATTCGCATGTGGTGTCAGTATTAATAGCAGTAGCAATATCAGTAACAACAACAGTAGTTTACATCAATGTAAGATATGTGACAAGGTTTTTGCGACTGGGCAAGCGTTAGGTGGTCACCAAAGGTGTCACTGGACCGGTGGTCCAGCGGTGGGTCATGCTTCGTCGAGCCAGATTACGTCCACGGGCGAAGGAGGTGGTGTGACGGAATGTGACCGGAAAGTTCTTGACTTTGATCTTAACGAGGTTCCTCCGGTGATGATGGAAGAAGATGAAGGTGTGAATGGTAATGGGTATGCTTCTTCATCAATTAACTCTTACATTTGCTAGTTGTTTTGGTGGTTTTATGAACTTTTGGTTAGAATTGGTGCATAGAAATGAACTTTGATGTGTTGGTTGTCTTTTTGTTTTCTTGAAAAATGGTACTTTTTAATGGTGTTTTTGTGTTTATATTTGGTTATTTTGGTTTACTAAAGTTGATGGTGATGGTGATGATGATTGATGGTATGCAAAGTCTTGAGCATGGGTTGATTGGAAAGCTCCAAAATGCCCCTTTTTGTGGTTTATTAGGATGATGATGATGATGATGTTGATGTAAGCAAGGGACATATGATAAATCAACCACTATAGTCTTAGGTATCTGTATAGGGTTCTGTTTGAATGATGCTACTTATGCTACTAATCAACCAATACATGGTGCAAGTTCAACCACATAATCTTTGTAACTTTGATTTTAATTATATGATCGTTACTTTTTTTTCTTCACGTTGACATCATCTCAGCTAAAGACCATAGTGAAACTTTTAGACCGAACGTAATGAAACATTAAAAGTGTATTAAGCAGCTTAAAATGTCTTTTCACCATCCTACTACGGACATTATGCGGGCATTATAGGTGTGGTATGTTTCACAATAACGTCCAAAAATCTCTAAAATTCTCGCAAACTCCATTACTGGGTAATGATTAAAAAAACATTAATCATTACTAATGTTTTTTGATTAGTTATGTTTAACTGGTATGGACATGACAAAAAAACTTTTAAGAAACATTAACTAATATCCATGGACTTAATGATTTTTTTTATTTGTAATGTATTTTAAAAGTAGTGATTTTGATAAGAGTAGTGTATTAACATTAACCATTATGACGAGTGAAAGTCTTAAACTTTTGAATAGTTATTTGATTTTTTTTATTTGTAAAGAGAAAATGTTGTTAAAAAGTCAATAATAAATCATAGGTGCTTACAAGCAGGAAGACTAGTTGGAAGTTGTGAGGTAACTGACCCAAAAGGTGGTGGGGTTTGACTTTTGAGAGTGAAAGTCTTGAGTGGAAAATGACAAAATAGAAACTCATTTATGTGGGGTAGGCAATTTACCAGAAACCCTAGTCATGTTTTCTTCTAAAATTTTCAACGTATGCATACTTTACTCTTATTATTATTATTTTTTGAACGACAAATTTACTTTCAATTTAAAATTACAGCGAGTTATATAATGTTTGAGTTTGAATCAAAATATTTTCTCGTGATGTTTTCTTCTAAAATTTAATTTTACTAGTGACAAGATTTACTACCCATATGGCCATATGGCTCTAGTATTGTCTACTAGCAACAGGAGCTTCGTCACAGCTATTGGCGTAGTCTCGTGTGGGTTGATAAGACGGTATTAAAACGGGGAATTTTAGGCGCACTGTAGGAATTTGAAGAAAACCGAATCTAACCATCATGTTTTGGCCAAAACGTAACGGTTTGAGAACCTAGAGGTGACGATTTGCCCTAATCGTGACCTTTTAGTCTGACTTCTGATAAATTTACACTGATAAAGATGCACGAGTCTGAAACAAAAGATCACGGTTTGTTCTAACCGTGACCTTTTGGTCTTTTGAAAAAAATCCCCTCTTTTAATTGTATTGAATAAAAACTTTATATTTAAAAATGTTTATCAACAAAACAAAAGTAAATTGTGCTAAAAACTTGTAAAAAAAAAAGTTTTAAGCACGTTTTACTTTTATTTTGTTGATAAAAAATTTTAAAAAAAAGTTTTTTTATCCAATACAATAAAAGAGAAAAATTTTTTGAGTGAGAATAAAAAAAGAAATCATAATTTTTTCAGTGATAAATTAATTAGTAAAAAAGTTTATATCATATTACTTTTGTTTTGTTGATAAACATTTTTAAATAAGAATTTTTTTATCCAATACAATTAAAAGAGAGAAAAAAAGTTAAAACACCAAAAGGTCACGGTTAGAACAAACCGTGACATTTTATTTCAGACTCATGTATCTTTATCAGTGTACTTTTGTTAGGAGTCAGACCAAAAGGTCACGATTAGAACGAACCATCACCTCTAGGTTCTCAAACCATCACGTTTTAGTCAAAATGTGACGGTTAGATCCGGTTTCTCTTAAAATCACTTACGGTGTCCCCAACTAAGACTCATTAGAACCTGAGAAAAAATTGTAAGGTTACACTCATTTTTTACTGTTCAAGTGATTTAAGATTAATTCGAACCCTTTTTGTTTGATGAAAAAATCCACCATTACCACCGGGATTAAAATAATTGATGAAAACTTATTTAGAAGTTTCATTTTTTTTATCTTAACTACCTTTTATTTTGTTTTATTATTATTAACTTTTTAAAATCTCAATTTCTAATTTCTTAATACAGTTTGTTAAAATAAGTTGATAGGAGGAAGTCAATGTCAATTTTAGTTATTAAAAGGGGCAACCCAATTGTCGTCTGTATTATACTAATTTTCATCTTATCCACGCATAAAGTGTTGCATTTTATGCTTAGCTTCTTGTTTTATAAAAAAAATATTTTTTTACTTCTAACTTAAAAACTTTTTATAATTGCAATGTAACCTCACACAATTTGATATTTTACTTTAACTCAAAACTTTTCATTTTTATAATGTAATCTCACACAATTTAATATTTTATTTTTAACTGAAAACGTTTCATATTTTACACTTTAACCTTACAACTTTATACTTTTAACTTTATTATCTTATACTTTCATCTTTCAATTCGTAAGTTTTCATATACGTTTCATTCTAAGTTTTGTTAGTTAACATGGCGCAACATGCATGTGTGGTTTAATATTTTTACGTTTTGTTTTAAATTTTGTAAGTTAACACGACGCAACGTGCATGTGTGGTTTAACGCTTTTACGTCTAATTTTCCCATTTGACAGTTTTGTTGCAACACGCGGGTCCTATATTGACTTCGTAAATTTTTTTTATGTTTTATGTTTTGATCTAGTTTCTCCACATTAAAACACTGCTCGGATTTTGATGATCTATGGCGGTGGTGTGATATTGGTATTATTTCCTATGGTTTTACGTCCCCACCGTAACATGAGGTGCTTGATTCTAATTAAGTTTACATCAAAGAGTCAAGTTTGATTACAATATTAAACCAAAATTGAAAACCAATTTTTCAATAGCAATTTGTAATTTGCATACTGTTGCAAGATGTAATCATAAGCAACACTAGACATGAATAACAAAGTAACAATAACACATCTAAATTCCTCCCACAAAAAATGTTCTTAGGTTAGCTAGAGAACTAATTTCATAGAAGTTGGAAGATGTATTCACAAGCAACAATGTACATGAATAACAAGGTAACAAGAACACGTTTCACATTTAAAAAAAAATAAAATAATAATAATAATAATTATTATTATAAATAAATAAAATAATACACTTCTTAGGTTGGCTAGAGAACTAATTAATTTGATGAGTAAACTTTACTTTTCTCGTTGTGGTTTGGCTCAAATAATGTTTTTTATTCAGACGTTTCTAAATTGTGATTTTAGTATTTTACTTCCTCTGGTTCGTAATTCATAACAATTAATTCCACCCCACTAACACTGTTAGTTTACTATGTTAAATGGAATGGTATTTTAGACCTTTTGTATATAGGAACTAGTTATGTAATATCCTCAAAGAAATAGATATATTAGATGTGTATTTAGTTAAATCCACATAATTTACCCACCTCCAACTCTCCATTCCCGCTCCTACCACCACCACACACCTCCACCATCGCACCACCACCTGCCTCCATCATCGCACCACCTATGCCTTTATAGATGCATAAGATTATGGAGTTACAAGATTCATTATAAAATTATACATCTAATAAATAATACCTTGTAACTGATCGCAAAAACACAAGACAACAATGCAAAAACTAAATAATATGATACTAAGTGTCGACATGCATAACAATAAAAAGCACCATGTGTCAGACCCTTAAAGCACAAACACAAACCTACTTAAAAACAAGAAGATATATGATTCAATATTTTTCTTTATTTACTAACTTCATCTTTTTCATTCCTTGTATTTAGGAATATTTTTAGGTGTAGGCATTTTAGGACTTAAGGGTGCAATCAATCCTGATGTCTTAAGACTTTACGGTCTTAAGACTTTACGTTAGAGCGACAACCCTCACAACGGAATCGTCCTAACGGGGAGAGTGGGCAAGAAACGATGAGATGAGGTGGAGGGTGGTGATTGACATCGAAGATGATGACATGTGGCTATGGATCAAGAAGAACAAGAAAATTCATAAAACGACTCGCCCCCGTTTTATTTTAAAAGTCATTCCAACATGCAACATAAACTATATTTTAAGAAAAAAAAAAGTTGGGTGACATATGGTTTTAAAGAAAAACAAGATAAACAAACAAACCATCATCTCTATTCAAACCAACAATCTCCAAACCCCAAAACCTAATTCTCTCCGCCACCGCACCACCACCACCTCCGCCGTGCAATGGCCATCGCCACCGCCACTGCCTCACTCACCTTCACAAGACTCCTCTCCTCCGCCACCAAACCCCACCTCACCACCGCCGCCACCACCTCCCTCCACCGCACCACCTACCGTCCCCTCACCTTCTCCCCCACCCCCGCCAACACTCTCCGCCACCACCGCCGCCACCACACCGCCATCACCGCCACCATCTCCGTCGGCGACAAGCTCCCCGACGCCACCTTATCCTACTTCGACTCCGCCGGCGAACTCCAAACCACCACCATCTCCGACCTCACAAAATCCAAGAAAACGATATTATTCGCCGTCCCCGGAGCCTTCACACCCACGTGCTCCCAGAAACATCTCCCGGGGTTCGTCGAGAAATCCGGTGAATTGAAGGCAAAGGGTGTCGATACAATCGCTTGTGTTTCGGTGAACGATGCGTTTGTGATGAAAGCGTGGAAATCCGATCTGAAAATGGGGATGAAGTGCTGTTGTTGAGTGATGGAAATGGGGATTTCACTAAGGCAATTGGGTGTGAGTTGGATTTGAGCGATAAACCGATTGGATTGGGGGTTAGATCGAGGAGATATGCGATGCTTGTGGATGATGGGGTTGTGAAGGTGTTGAATCTTGAAGAAGGTGGGGCTTTTACTTCTAGTAGTGCTGAAGATATGCTCAAAGCTCTTTGAAGATTGGGTTTATGTTTGTGTAAGTTTTTATGAATCTCTTTTGTGGTTTTTGCATCAATAATGTGTGATCTGCAAGTTTGATGCTTGAGATTAGAGGTTTGATGTGTATTTGACTTTGGAATTGAGTTCGGTTTGAATAATTGGTTATGGAAGTTTGAAGGTTTACAGTTGGAATTAGAGGTTCTATGTGTTTTTTGACTTTGAAATTGAGTTCATTTTGCGTAATTGGTTATGGAGGTTTGAAGCTAACCATTGGTGTTAGAGGTTTAATGTGTACTTGACTTCAAATTTGAGTTCATTTTGCATAATTGGTTATGGAAGTTGGCTGTAAATCATAGTGTTCAATCTCATATAATACGTGTTCTGTCAATGTTTTAGTAGTTGTAGTTATTACAACATATTCTATCTCCATTTGAGTTATTTTCCTCAATCGATATAACGATATTCGAGTTTAGTCTTTATGTCCCTGGAATTTAAGATGGGCTCCAGTTTCTAAATCTTGGCATCCTTGAGCTAAAGAACTTCATGCAGCGGGTCATCTTTCCCAACGTCCCTGTATATCTGCACTTCCGCAAGGTGCATATAGATCTGGTGAACAAAATAAGCATTTTAAAAAGAAACAAACAGAGGTCAACAAGCTACCTCTCTCCAATCCTGTTTGTGCCAAATGGAGTCCTGTAACAGATACTGTTCCATTGATCATTGATGTTTCTGAATGTTATCAGCGACTAATGAAAGTATGAGACATCCTCACATTCAGTATCACTTTTCATGAATGCGATTAGTTGGTTCTTTGTTGGTTGATCAGCATAACGCGCATCATCACCAGCTTCTTCATTATGTTTTCCAAACATGCCTGTCTACCTTTGATTGCTGTAGTGTCACCAGTTAGACAGTTACCACCCTGCACAAACACTGATTTGATGCTTCAAGAGTCAGATCCCATGGTGGAATTAGAGTTTTCCCTCTCTATTTCGAACCCCAAGCCTGGTTAATCTGGTCCTAAATCCACCATTTCTCTGCTGAGATCATCTGGTTAATGAGAATCCCCTCATTTAAAATTCTTCATTTCTCATTCTTCGAGCATTAACTGCATCAAAACATGTCGAACTTGATAATCACCATTAACATTCACTATAGCACAAGCTCCATTGAGCAGATAGTCAGACGAGATGTGGCTGGAAACTCAATTATTCGTTAGCTTTACTCCTTTCAGTGATTTTTAGAACTTTTGAATTGGTTTGCAGAAATGAGCTATTATTCAGTTGTCTTTTGTTTTCTTGAAAAACTGTTCCTTTTTGGCTTGAAAATTATGTTTGAAATTTGTTGGTACTAAAATTGATGGTGATGATACTAAAATTGATGGTGATGATGATGACATGCAAGAGTCTTGATTAGTAAGTTCCAATTTGTCCTTTTTTGTTGGTTTATTTGGATGATGTGAATGATGATGATGATGATGATGATGATGATGATGATGATGATGATGATGATGATGAGCAAGGTCCATATATGATACATCTGCATATGTACTAGGAACATACTGGGGTTCAGCTGGGATTTCATCAAAATCAAATTAAATCAATCACTAGCCTCATCAAGCTTTTGAGTGGTATGTTTAGTAGCACTTTAATAATTCTAACATTTTATAGATTTTATGGTTGTCAATGCGCTCAATCTATTTTTATGGTCGGTGAGCGGCCTGTCCTAGTGACCGACTTATCTTCTAAAAATTGACTCTTTTCGTTGCTTATTTCTTTCACATTGGTGTCACATCAGTACTTAGCCGTCGTGAAACTTTTATTGCAAACATAGTTGAAATTCTTTTTAAATTTTGATTTTTAGTACAGTTCAACACTGATTCTTATGGTTGTGGGAGAGAACAGTGTTAAAGGTTGACAATAAATAATTGGTGAATACAAGTATGAAGTTTAGTTGGAAGTTGTGAGGTATCTGACTCAAAAGATGATGAGGATGTGGTAGTGGAAAATCTTGATTTAAGAGAATAAGACAGCATAAGCTCATTCTAGTGGGGTAGGCAAATAACCAGGATACCCTCATCTTTTTCTACCATGAAAGAATCAATGAAAGCTTCTTTAAGTGAATTGCTTTGTGTGTATTCATTTTAAATTATTCATTAAAAGTACTTGTACCTTTTGAAATGTCATTTTAAATAACAGGCTGTAAGGTATTGTAATGCAAGATATATTCTTTGTATTTCGATGGCTTATTAACACGCGGTGTTCGATAGTTCTGAGTATTAGAGTATAGAAGACTTCATACTTAAAATCATCATACTTACAGTAAAAAAACAGTTTGAAATTCTGCAGTTGATTATTTCCTCTTCAAACTGATTCTATTGAAAACAGTAATAAAAAATGTTGTTGATGTTAATATACTTCTTTTAAATCTCAAAAGTAATACAACATGTGGATTAGTTGATTACAAAAGCATCCACTCTTCAACATTTTTTTAAAAAACAATTTTGATAATAAGATCACTTTCTCTTCCTTGTCATATTTGACTTTTTAACAAAGTCAAAGTCAAGAAATTAACCAGCAGCTACAAAAGAAAGTGACAGATTAACAGACCTGTGTCAGCTTCCAAATTATTCAATTCAAAATTGACAAAATCAACTGTACCAAAATTCACAATCATCCCAAACCAATTAATAAAAAAAATTAAAAAACTAATTTCATTTCCTACATCTAATTGAATTATGATTATATAGAAATCAAAAAAACAGACAAAATTATACAAATTTATCCCAAAAAAGAAATACAATATTATGTGTCTATAATTTAAGTGGGTACAAGCACAACCTCTACATTTTGAGGGGAAAATTGCAGTAAAGGGTTACAAGCAACAATATCAACATGATAATAAAACATGAAGTAAATTCACAAACCTTATTATGCAGTTTCTTTAAATCTTCTTTTGTCTCCAACTTGTCATCTTGCTGTTCTTTCGCGTGTGATGATATGTTCTTTTGCTGTAAATCATCATGCTTGATCTCATGTAACGGTTCTGTCAATGTTTTAGTTGTTGTAGTGATTACAACATATTCCACCTCCGTTTGAATTATTTTCCTCAATTGATCTTCGAGTTTAGTCTTTAATATGGATTCCAGTTCCAAAATCTTAGCATCCTTGAGCTCAAGAAGTTCATGCAACAGGTCATTAAATTCTAACGGGTCGTCTTTCCCTACATCCCTCCATTTCTGTACTTCTGCAAGTTACAACTAGATCTGATAAGCAAATTATAAACCAAAAACTAAAAAGTTTCAGAAACAGAAGTCAACAAGCTACCTCTTTCGAATCCCGCTTGTGCAATATGGAGTCCTTTAACAGACTCCACAAGAAGATCCTGATCCACTGATCCTTCTTGAATCCGAATGCCATCAACTGCTAACGAAACATCATCAGATTCAACATCATTTCTCATGATAGCAATTCGTTCTTCTTCATTCAAACGTTTATCAGCATAATGAGCCCCATCACTAGATTCGTTCACGAACACAGAGTCCAAGCTTCGCGAGTCAGATCCCACATTGGAATTCAAGTTTTCCTTCTCGATCTTGACCCCTCGAGCCTTCTTTCCGGGCCCATCTCTACTATTTCTCTGCTGATCATCAGGTAAAACCGATCTCCCCCCATTCAAATCACCATTAACATTCACATTACCTTTAAGAACAGGCGAAACAGTTGGATCACCATATCCACCACTACTCGAATAACTACCCGTTTTCTTAACAATATCCCTAGGTATTCTCCGCCATTTTCTCAACCCCTGACGTCTACTGACATCAGGGGTTGATGATCCAACGCCTTCACGAGACCCCACACTGTCTCGTGTGGGGTCTCGTGAAGTCATCGCCCCCTCACTTTTCATTTCTACCAATAACTTTTGATTAACATCATCAACATGAAATCCACCATTACTCTTTAACTTACTCTCACTTTCTACAAAATTCCCCAAATCTTCTGTAAAACTCAATTCATTATCACCCATTGATCGTATCACAGAAAGCTCACTCTCAGAACCCATCACTAAATTGTTAAATGCTACTCTTTATGCATAAACAGATACAAAGAACACAAACAATCGAAACCCCTAATCGGTAATTCAGAGAAAGATTGATCAAGATTGATAAGAACCAACGATAACCTCTGTTTCAGATTGAATTAGCGAAATCAAACCTCTGATCTACAAATGGTATCGATTCGATTGAAAAGTTGAAGAATGGAAAGTACCTTAGATTGAATTGAAGAGGGGATAACTTTGATTTCGATCGAAGTGAAAGAATTTGAGCCCTAATTTGCTTATGGGTATCTCATATCAGCAAGTGATGAATAATTGAAGGTGGAGAGTGGGCACAGGGAAGGTAATCGTGGGCCAGCGCACAGAGGATAAAATCTCGCTGTAAGTCACGTGACGTGGGGCCGGCTGCTGTGTTTAATATAATAAACCTCGTATGTTCTTTTACTGTTTTACATTTATCGTAGATTATTGTGGGGCCGGCGGCTGTGTAATTTCTTTTTATTGTATTTTTTATAGTTGGAATAAAAATTTTAAAAAAACATAAAAGATAAAAAATATAAAGACGTAATAGCCCAAAGACTGATATAGCTGAGAGTAAAAACACATCTAAATCTAAAACTTTGATGATGATTTGATTTGATCATTCTAGACAAACAATTTTAAATACTTTGACGATGATTTGATTTGATTGTTTGATAGTTCAATTTGAGAAAAGTATATATAGCTAACTAAATTAAAATACTTATGAAACTTGATTACTATTCTGTGATATTTTTTACACTTAAGAAATACCAAAAAAAATAAAATATTAAAATGTTGTCAAGATGTCAAGGTATCTTGTTCCAAATCAACATAATCATATCATTAGAAAATGAACATGCAAATTATTATGGGAACATGCTTGCCTCTTATCACTTTATGTTCATACCAAATGGATCCAATGTCATTTTGTCAAAAAATTTCCCTTGTGACTAAGTGCATCCACATATGTGCCTAAATACATGAGTATGTGGACAAGTAAACAATTGATTAGATTACACGGTAACAATTCGCAATAAAACAATATTAATTCACTGGTAAGTGTAAAAGGAAAATAATATGGGAATTTTTAACCCTTGTAGTGTAACGTTGTTGATGCTAAAAATAAAAGAATGGTCTCAACACAAGTAAATTATATTATGCATGAACACCTGAGTTTAGGATAGAGTTGTACTTTCAGCTTGTCAAGTTGTGCTTTAAGGCAAGAAAAAGTGGTTGAGGGATCATGACGGTTGTGTTGTTCACGAGTTGAGCTGAACCGAGCCGAGCTGAGGCAAGCTCGAACTCGACTTGAACTTAAACCGAGCCAGCTCGGCTCAGATTTTAAACAAAGCTTGGCTTGTTTTTGCTGGGTTTTAATTTTATTACACAATTAACTTGATCAGATTCTGCAATGGGCCATATCAGGGCTTGAACTTCAGGGCAATAGGGCATTGCTTGCTTTGTTGCAAACAGATTGAAATACGCTGAATCCAGAGCCATGAGTTCGCTGATCGGGTCATTGAATCTTGGTCAGATGTAAGTGCAGACAGATGGAAAGAAAGAGGTGTTATAAGGAGCTTTGATGACAAGAAACAGAGAGGATAAACGAGAAAACTACTGCGTGATATGCAGCACCAGCCGATCATTGAAACACAGAAAGGATGGTGGGAAGGGAAAGATTTACACGATCTAAGACCAACAAACACCAACTTCTTTCATACTTGAACTTACTCTATATTGCCCTTTTGCGCTCTATAAAGCCATCAACCGGATCACAAACTTTATCTCATTCTAATGAACCGTATTGTAAAAACAATCGCTTTCTCCTTTAAATTTATGATCTATCACATTACTTTTTTTAATGAGATAAGAAATCATCTTCCCTTGAGTATGCTTTTATCCACTGTTTGGTTCGCCCTGTCACCCATTCTAGCAAAATTTATTAGCTGCAGCAGTGACCCACATGAGTCCACCCACAAACAGACTCAAGAAAGAGGTCAAAAATGCAGATTTAACCTTCTTTTGTCGTTTTGGTTCTATATACAACCGATCAGATAAAAGAGAACAAGATCCAGCTTTCGTTTGGTAAAGCTGGTGCTCGCCAGAAGAAGCAACATGCAACCAGATGCCACATCACGTTTCACCCCATAAGGAAACATTTGCAAGTAGAAAAGGGATGAGTTCATATGGCGAGATGTGACATTGTTAAAGGTAAAGCTGTGGGTGTCTTAATAACACAGAAGAGCTTTTTGAACATGAACATTTTTATGTTCCTGAATTTGTTCTTAAGTTAAACCTTCTATGAAGGAAGAGAATTTTAACAGCCATGGTATCTATCAGCAAAGAAATTTCCTCCAAAATAATGTAAAAATGGTAACTGTTGTAAATAAGACTGAAGGCATTCTGACGCTGAACGGTCCCAAGACTCCAGGGTCCTTTTAATTGTTTTCACAATTTTTCAACTCGATTACCCAAAATATGTAACAAAATGATACCTAAACTATGATGACATGAACTTTAAAGGAGTACAATTCACCATTCTTAACTGCAGTCACTGCATACATGCAATTTCTTTTATATAACTAGATTTACGGTACTAAACGAAGCAAAAACTCAAAGGCATGCATTTACTTTTGACTTGAGTGATTTCAGATAAAGGCGGTCCGCCCTCCCTTTCGACTATGCCTGTCATATGCAATGTTGATTTTATCAACTAGTTCGTTCATTGTGCTGCAAAAAATGTAAATCGAGAGGTTAAGCCCATGGTACACTATATAAACATATAACTTCTTGTACATACTAACGAAGGATATTAAAAGGCATACCTGGAACAATCAGTGAACATGGCTAGATAGCTGATTAATAATGTGTCATTGTATTCCTACAAAGAGTAATGTGCGTTCATCAGAAAACAGAAGGTATAGCCATGACATAACCGGCATATTTCCTTCAAATATATTGAAGGTTTCAGATCAGATGATCGCACAAGCTTGCGCCAATCATCCAATGAAATTAAATTAATGTAACACTCACCATTAAGAAGTCATCTTGAAATTTCTCAGATTCTATAGCAGGTAATCTCCTCAAGAGACTAGAGACCTGTCTTAGCAAAGAATTTTCATACGGAATTTCACCTGCATTTGGAAGAAAAAAGAAGAAAATTCAGATATAAGTCTCTCATTTTTAACGTTGTGTGTGTTTGATTTAGAAATTAGAATAAAAAAGTACCTTTTTGCATAGCATTAAGATAGTGATGGAGCACTCGGATTCTGCTATTGAGCATCTTGATGGCACTATGTATGCCAGTCAAGTGAGCAGCCACTACAGGATATATATTTAAATGATCATAAGTGTTCATACAGCTGAAGCATAAACAGGAAGTGAAAATGACTAAAACTGTAAAACACACAACATATTTATAATAATGACCACAAGAAACTAAAGACTCACATTGGGTAGCAGCTGAACCTCCATCAGATGGTTTAAGGTGTGCGACATGGTCAACAGATATCCTTTCAGCTTCTACAGTCTGGAGTAATATATGAATATCATTGTAAGAACATTTATCCAGGTTATAGTTTTTATAAAGTAAAATAATGAAACAAGGTATTCAATGCATACCTCTATAGTGTAGCTTGACCGCACAAAAATAAGCTGAGGAATTCCATCAATGACATGCATCTCTTGAATTGTCATAGCCAAAGAATAAGATCAAGTGTCAGTGAAAGTACTAGAATTATATGCATTAACTCATGAAGTGCTGCTCATAACTGTTTAGACATACCCACCACCTCTTATATTGCTTCAAATACCTAACTTTTGGCGAAATTCCCTTAGAGTGACTCATGTTAAATGTTTGTGTAACACTTTAACCCTCAATTGATTGGATATTAATATTTCATACATTTAATAACACCATTAACTGTTTTCCTCTGGTTGAACTTCTATTTAATTGTCATTCTTTTTGTTCATATTATACCCCAACCCCTCCAAGTCTCCAACCAACCTCATCCTTGTATCACTTTGTTAATTGACAATTGTATCCCCATTTGTTTAAAGTATTACTTCATCCATATAAGTCAACATGAAGTACAATTCACACTTCACAATTGCCTCCCCTAAAAACTATATTTGTCATTTTATTTTAGATGATCTTCTTTTCATTACTCTTCTAAGATAAGCAATACCATATAACTATCAAACTCTTTGTGTCATTAATCTTTGTTAAACCCTGACTCGGTTTGTTGAACAAACATCATAGAGAATCTTCTCACACCTTCTAAGTTAAGTTAAGTAACTTCATGTTAGTGCTCTCTCAGTCCCTCCACTAGTTTACAATGTCGTTTATCTCTATAAACCCAACTCTGGTTGAAGCTCGTGGATAGAGAATAAAAGGGCATTGTTTTGTCATAATTCCTTAAAATAGTAACAGGAGAATGATCACAACACTTGATCATTATTTTAACAACAATGAAATGAAAACCAATTGTAAATTAAGCATTTACTGTTAGTAATTGGTAGGTTAAACTTTACTTGAAGTTGAGGACGAAGAGGCATGTTAATGAGCACGTTGTTTGACTAAGCCATGCCACAAAATTAGTGTTGCCAAGTGACAATGCTACTCTACAAGCAAATTTGTGTGTTAACTAGCACCAGTTACTTCTTGGTATTTTTAATCACTGTGAGCAAAATTACTTGCTTGTTTGCAATAGAAATTGCCAAAAGAAGAAACAAGAGAGTTCATCTGAATTTATTATTTCTTCCTTCTTTCCTTTTAAACACATATACCTCCTATGACCTACAGCTTTTATCCTAATGAATACACAAATCCAATCATTAAAGCTACCACTATTCGACAAAATAATCACTACCCAACAAGCAAACTAGTACTACTATCTTGGTAACTATGAATGATAATAGCCCCTAATCTCTAGCTGTAATTAGCTGCATACATGAAGCCAATTTAAAGGCAAAACATATCATATTAACAAGTATCGGTCACAGTAAGATTGCCACAAAAATAAAGAAATTACATATACAGTAATCCGGTTATTGTATAGATATTTCTGTCAACATTTAACATCTGCTAGACATATTCTAGCTGAATCTTACGAGTATCTACAAAAATAAAATTCCAAAAATACAGAAACATAATCCAACCCGAACGATGCAGCACTTTTACTAAGATCCTCATCTTCTGAGGTGTTTAGCATAATATATGAAGAGAACAAAGGAAGAAAGAGCATCAATCATGTAACGTATATCCTCTTTATGTTCAAGTGTGTTCATGCTCAAGATGTATTTAAATCAAAGGGCTATTTGAGCATAATATAATAGCTTATCAGCCAATAGCATACAATGTTTTTCTTCATGTTACTAGTTGCACATTTGGGTGAAACAATGACAGTAGTAACAACTGCAAGCTTGATCATCAGTTCACACATGTAAAACGCTCATACAGCCATCTCGTGACTAAAAGCTGACTATTAAAAAAGATTCTTGTTGATCCAATACCAAAAAAACATGGACTTAATAAGTACACTACAAATAGGCTTACTACCTCAGACCTTTCATCAACTAGTCATCTTTCAACATAAAAAAAGTCATTTAAAGCATCATTACATATGACGGATCATGTACACTGATATTAGTCTACTCCCTTAAAAGACAAAATGGTAGCCTGCCACCCTTTGGTGAAAGTATATGACAGACATAACTGTTGAAGGTGGAATATAGGCAAACTTGACATGGACGCATGGCTAACAAAGATGCTAAGAATAGAAAATTTAAGTTACATAATCTTTAAAAATATGTGGCCAGCTAAGACACTTCATAAACACTTCAATAAGAGCATAAAAGAATGACACTGGTATGCAGTACTATCAGCAGAACAGAATCAATAAATAATCATATATAAAGCATTAGGAGGTTATAATATTAGATAACATACCGCTTTCATAGATTGTCACTGGGAGATCCTTTTGTGCATGATTGATCAACGGATTCAAAAGAACATACACAGGGTTTTCATTGATATCCATCAACTGTTGCAACAAAACCATCATCATTAGCTAAGTTGCCAAACTAAAAATTCTTTTTGCAGATTTTGTCACATGAAAGGCCGCCTTCAAACAGGTTCAAGCATTTAAATTTAAAGAACCATTTAATAGGAACTATTTTCCACAACACATCACTGTTAAAAAATTTGTGATCAAGAGTTGAGACTTTAGTTATATGTGATTATAAACATGTAAAGCCTAAGATGCACATTGTCTTACAAGTACAACAATTACGTTGTAACATATAAAAGAACTATATTTGGGGGGAAATAAGAACTTTGCACAACCAAAGATACACATGTATAACTCACTTAACAACATATAAGAATAGAGAACTCTGAGAAGAGAAAAAGAAAGAAAGCATCAAAACTGTTACAGCTAGAGTTTAAAGAAAGAAATAATCAATGAATTGCCTAATTACTACATTACTTCTGGTTCCTCTTATTCGAGTTGCATACTGTTAAATTCCGTGAATATTTTTTTAAAAACATCCTCAAAGAAAAGACCATTAGACATTATCATAATCAACCGATTTAAACAAACACAAATGCATCAAATGCTATAACTTCTCACAAATCTTGAAGTTCACAGCCATAAAGAACAGTGCTCACAGCTTTGTGTATATGCATATCAGACTCTTCCGCATCCGCGCCTGTAGAATACCACCCAAGGATATAGAAGTTGGGAAACACCTTCTTATCTGTCCCACACACAAACACACATCAATTCTATTGCACAAAAAAAACCCTACAAAAACAAAAACCCTAACATAACAATCCGAAATCAAAACCCTAGAATCCGATTTCCTAAGAAACAAAACCCTTTATGCGATTAATACACAAACATGTGCAATTACGCAAACTCACATAATTCTTGTTTCTTCTCGAGGAACGAACGATCGAGCGAATGAGTGGAGGGATCGTAGAGAAGCTCAAAGCTGTTGAAGATTTCAACAGTGCGACCCTTTTGAACTCCGATGACGCAACCGAAAACCCTAGGAGGCGGTGAGCTGGATGCGGTGTCGCCGGCGGTGGCGGTGGGTGGTTGAGACTGTGATTTGACGCGAGTGTGGTGGTCGGAGATGTTGACGATGACTAGTGGGTGGAGCTTGAAGGTTAATCCGCTGCTGGATGACGCCATTGGTGGTGATCGTGTTGATTGTTGAAGCTTTTGAGTGTCGCCGGAGATTGATCGTGTTTTTTTCCGATGAGGGTTTGGTGAGTGTGGGACTTGAAATTGACGATGATATAGCATATATAGGGTTCAAGGCTTAACTCTTGTTTTACCTTTTTTTTTCGAAAAAAGAGACGTGGTGTTTCTAGGTTTCTCGGTTCAACAATTCCCGATATTTTTTGATTTTTTTTACGTTCAACTGGGAGCAAAGATGAAAATTTTCTGGTCATTAAACTTTTTCTCTTCGACGGTTATAAGGATGGTATTTCTATTTTTTTCTCGGGTGTCATCTCATGTTTGCGGATAGCTTTCCCACTTCTTATTATGAGTGCCCTGATAATTCAAATCATGATATGTTTTTAATAATAAGTAGGTTTAAACTCGCGCGGTTTCTACGGTCCGCTTCTCACTATGAGGTCCGTTACGTTCGTCTTTCTATATATCCCATTGTTGTGACATTATTTGTTAATAATGTGACGTTTACTTGCAGTTATTTTTTCGGCATTAAGGGTGAACAAAGTTGTCTCTCCATTAAAGTAAGATCACTCTTAACAAGAAAGGAAATTTAAACGTGTCATTGATTATATTGTCAGTACAAATGTAATTGGGCGAGGATTTAGAGTTTGAATTATTAAATCTTTTTGACCTTTTAAATATGTTCTTGCTTCAGTTCACTAAATTTGGTGTGCAAAATGTACGCCTATAATTACAAGATTTTTATGATTTTTTTAACCCTTTTCTTTCATCATCCAAAAATATCATATTACAAACTAAATTATAACTCCTATCAATATTTTACGCTTCAAAATAACTATTTATATGGATCTTTCAAATAGAGATATGGGTGTCACTTTTAGGGTGATGTGACAGTTTTTAGTGTTTTTCTAAAGGAGGAGTTTATGAGGAGAGGAGAGGAGGAAGATATGTGTTTTTGCGATATGTGAATGGGGCAAGAGTGAGACTGAGCGGGGTAATATCACATCACCATTTTGATTCTTTACTATTGTAGGTGTCCTAGATATTTTTACAGTAAAATCTTCATTTGGATGGCTCGGATTTAGCAAAAGGTTTTTGTTATTCATGTAGTTGATTTATCATAAAAATAGTTTTCAAGGGTGAAGGGATGATAACGTCTACTTATGATATGTAAAACATGTATGTGTTTATTGGGCGATGTGTCATGTTTAAACTTTATTAGTTTGACTGTTTTAAAGTGATATTGAATTTTTTTAATAAACGATTTAAAATCACTTATAAACATAGTAGTTCTTAAGATGATATTCTTGTAATAAGACGAAGAGGTTGTAACTTAAAATCGTAAAATGTAGGTTACGATAAATTTCATTTTGAAAAATATCTAATAACTGTTGCTAAAAAGCTTTGACATACTAATTTGTATAGACTTGAAACTTAAAAGTTTACTTTTGGGATTAGAAGGTTTTTCCTTCCATGTAATGTCTTAAAAATGAGATTTAAATAACCAATTTAACCTTTTGCACTTGGTTTTAAGAACTTTAGACACATGGGTGTTTCCCAAAACATTAAGACTTATAACAAAACCAAAATTTTGTGTTAACGATAGCGAATCAAATAGCAAAGGGACTATTGAATTGGATATCTGAGAGAATGATATGTCTAGATGTGCTAAGTTATGGTACTTTAATGAATAAGATTTTAAACAGTAGAGTTGTGTTTGGTGAGGAAAAAGTGTGAAGGAGATGAAGAGATTATTAACTTCCATGACTTAGGCTGTGTGTTATGAAACGAAGCTGCAAATACCAACCCACTAGGATAAGGGTTTGCATTTTTTGTACTTTTTATTTTTATTTTAACACATCGACCACAACTCTACGTTTCACGTTCTTCTTTTAATAAAGTCTCGTATTCAAACAAGTACTTTTACACACCTTTAGTAAGTGTGTGTATGGTCACACCCGCTATTTACGTTAAAACACTTTATAATCACACTCATTAACTCATAACAAATAGCGTTATACTAACATGTTACTCATGAATATTCATCCAACTATATTGTATGGAATACCATGTGAATATATTAATGAGTTCTTTAAATTCAGATAGTAATAACAAGAATGGTGTCCCTATCCTTATAGTTGGTTCCATGGTCCCATAGAGAAACTACATGGATTCAGTGTTAGATCTTGAATGACTAAATTGATTTATTCGAGGAAATTTAGAAGTATAGAGTTGAATTTTAGGTCGATAGCCTACGTCGGTGATATTAAATCAAAGTCTTCTAAATCGATAAACTCAAGTTGACATATTCGATACTTATCTATCTTTTGTATTTATCTTATTCCTAATAGATAGCATAAAGTTAGGTAAGGTTATTAGTTGTAGCTTCTATATATATTGTATTCAGTTTTCATTCTCAATAATACGAATTCATTAATATGGTATCAGAGCTCTGATCCATATTCTCCCACACCAAAAAAAATTCAATCACAACCCTCCCCACCCTGCTTAACTATGGTAGATCCTGAAAACGCGCAAGTAACCACTGTTACCACCAATGGAAGCAACAACCTTACCTTGGTAACTTTTCCATCAACCCTTAAACTCACTTCTAGTAATTACCTCGGTTGAAAAACACAAGTAGAAGCTCTCTTGTATGGACTTGATCTCCACAAGTTCATTGACGGTACCCATCCTCCTCCAGCACCCACCACAACATCCTATGGTACAACAATTCCCCACAAAGACTATTTCGCTTGGTTCAGGCAAGATCGCCTGCTTTTTGGTGCTCTTGTTGGCAGCCTATCACCCGCGACCATCCCACTCATCACCAACGCTCCATCATCACTTGAGGCATGGAAGATCCTCTCCAACACTTATGCCTCCCCGTCTCGAGGTCATATAAAGCAGCTCCAACATCGCTTGAAACATTGCTCTAAAAAGCAGGGTCAAAGCATCACAGATTACATGCAAGAGATAAAAACAGTAGTGGATGAATTGGCCATCCTCAGCAAGAAGCTCGATGATGAAGATGCGACCGACACGGTGCTGTCCGGTCTTGATCACACCTTGTACAAGCCCATCCTTGATGCCATTTGTGCTCGTGACACCCCTATTTCATTCAATGAACTTCACGAGAAGTTGATCAACCATGAACTCTCTCTCTCGCTCAACTTGCCTCTTCTAGCACAATTCATCAGCCTACTACAGCCTTTGTCGTGCAACACCGACAACATCCGAAACCATAGACTGGTAAACAACAGACGAAACGCATGTCCTCCTCTCCAGGTCTTCTACCGCCTCTAACAGGCAGTGGCTCTACCACCACTGGTCCACGTCCTTTTTTGGGAAAATGTCAATGGTGTCATGTTAAAGGCCATTCTCTTACCAACTGCCCGATATTTAAAAAGGTAAACCCACATATTTCAGTTCCGACTTTCAACCGTAACATGCAGGTGCAAAGTCCACATGTCCATACCATGGGAGCCAACATGGGAGCGCAAGATGCAGCCTCGGTTAATTGGCTATTTGATAGCGAGGCCTCCCACCACGTAACAAATGGTCTTCATAATCTTTCCTTGCATGCACCATACGATGGAACTGATGAACTGGTGATTGGTGATGGTTCGTGCTTACTTATCACACATATTGGCTCAACTCTTATACACACACCACACACCTCTCTAATCTTAAAACAAGTCCTATGTGTTCCATCCATATCACGAAACATAATTTCAATATCTAGACTTTATCATGATAACAAATTTCTAATCCAAATTTTCTCTTGTGTCTTTCTTATAAAGGATCTCCACACAAACAAAATCCTGCTCCAAGGCCTGGCCACCAAGGGAATATATGACCTTCGTTCACAAGTCCCACCATCTTCTCCAACTCAACCATCTGCGCACTCCTCCCAGAAGACACAATGGATGACTTGGCATCACCGCCTCAGTCATCCTCATAATAAAGTTTCTCAATTGTTGTCTTCTTTTATTTCTTCAAATTTACATTCTGCACAAAATTGTAATTCATGCAAGTTAAATAAAGCTCACAAGCTACCTTTTTATACATCAACCCTTACTTCTAATGCACCATTAGACTTGATTTTCTCAGATGTATGGACTTCTCCCATTCCCTCAATTGATGGTTACAAATATTACATAATATTTGTTGATCACTACACCAAATATATCTGGCTATATCCTATCAAACAAAAGTCCGATTCACTAATGATCTTTGTTAGATTTCAAAGATTGGTTGAAAATTATTTTCAAACCACCATTAAACAATTTTATTCTGACAATGGTGGAGAATATTTAAAATTGGTCCCTCACTTCCACTCTTGTGGGATATCCCACTTGACCTCCCCACCACACACACCCGAGCACAATGGGTACGTTGAACGTAGACATCGACATCTTGTTGAAACAGCTTTGGCATTGCTTTCTCATGCTCACATGCCACCCACCTACTGGACTTTTGCTCTAACCATCGCTACTTATCTTATTAATTGCATGCCAACTCCATCCCTTCAAAACAAATCCCCATATTTTTGTTTGTTTCACAAACACCCAAACTACACCAAGCTTCGTAGCTTTGGGTGTCTTTGCTACCCTTGGCTAAGACCGTACGCCACCCACAAACTAGACACTAGATCCAAGCAATGCATATTTGTGGGATACTCCTCTTCCCAAAGTGCATACTATGCACTTGATCCTACAACAAACCGTATCTACACCACTCGTCATATTACGTTTGTTGAACACATCTTTCCCTATCCCCACCTTACCGCCACCACCTCTTCTCCAGTACCAATCCCTTCTGAATGGCTACCTAATCACTCCACTCTTGTTCATTCTGTGCCTCTCCCACCCACTTCAACTTCACCTGTTGCCTCCTCCTCACACACCCCAGCCACCACAGTAGCCACCACACCAGCCTCTCCCTCATCAGACAACTTTACCGAAGACCCTACCTCATCTCCTCCAACCCCCCCCCCCCATCGCCACCTTCCCCACCGCCTCCTACTTTGACTCCCCTTAAAACTTATAGTCGGAGATCCAAGAGCACCTCTACCACTCCGCAGCCACCGCTTTCTCCCTCCACCCGTACTCGCCCACACCCTAAGCCAAACCCCAAGTATCACAATGATGACTTTGTGGTTTACAACTCTCTCACAGCTACTCCCCTTGAACCCACTTCCACCAAACATGCTCTCAACCATCCACTTTGGCGTGCCGCCATGCAAGACGAATTTGATGCCTTACAACGAAACCACACATGGACACTTGTTCCACCTATTGCCGCACACAATGTGGTCGGCTGTAAATGGGTTTATAGAACTAAATTCAACCCTAATGGAACAGTAGAACGTTTAAAGGCTCGGCTCGTCGCCAAAGGGTTCACTCAACGGCCAGGCATAGATTTTGTGGAAACGTTCAGTCCAGTGGTTAAACCATCCACACTTCGCCTCATCCTATCCTTAGCCGTATGCCATAACTGGGGTCTACGACAATTAGATATTAACAATGCCTTTTTACAGGGCACCCTTCACGAAGACGTTTACATGGCACAACCTCCCGGATTCATTGATCACACTCACCCCTCTCACGTTTGCAAACTTAATAAAGCCATTTATGGCCTTCGCCAAGCTTCTCAAGCTTGGTACACAGAACTCAAAACATATCTCCTTTCACATCACTTTACGCCAACCATCTTTGATCCTTCTCTTTTCATCAACAAAGCAGGCTCACACCCCATATTCATTCTTGTCTATGTTGATGATATAATCGTCACAGGTCCTTCGGAATCTATCCTCAACGCCTTCATCACTACACTCGCTCATAAATTCTCCCTCAAGGATCTTGGCACTCTTTCTTATTTCCTCGGAGTTAAAGTTCTTCCTCATCCAAAAGGCTTACTTCTTTCTCAAGCAAAATATATTCTTAATATTCTCTCTCGTGCCAATATGTTTGATTGTAAACCCGTCTCAACCCCAATCACAAGTGTAGACACGTTAACATCACATGGTGACATGCTTCCTTCTCCAACCGAATATCAGCCCTTGTGGGAGCTCTACAATATTTGTCCATCACAAGACCGGACATTGCCTTCGCAGTAAACAAGCTATCTCAGCTCATGCACGCCCCATCCACAAATCATTGGTCGGCTCTCAAACGTGTCCTCTGATATTTGCATGGATCACTACATCATGGTCTGTTAATCCATCGACAGTCTCCCTTACACCTACATGCATTCACTGATGCTGATTGGGCGAGAGATAAAGAAACTTGGCGAAGCACAACAGGTTACATTATGTATTTAGGTTGCAACCCTATTTCATGGTGCTCAAAACGTCAACCTACATCAGCTAGATCATCTACCGAAGCAGAATTCCGAGCGATTGCTTCTGCCACCACTAAAGTTCAGTGGCTGATTTCCTTATTAACGGAGTTGGGTTTCACTTCCAAGATAATTCCCACAATTTACTGTGACAATTTGAGTGCTACTCAGTACTCTGCAAATCCAGTCTTCCACTCTCGAATGAAACATCTTGCTTTGGACTTCCACTTTGTTAGGGAGAAGGTACAAAATGGCACATTGCGGGTCACACACATCGCAGAGGATGATCAATTGGCTGACGCCCTCACCAAACCATTACTTAAACCACGGTTCCAGCTGCTTAGTTCCAAGATTGGACTAACTTCTCGATCGTCCATCTTGCGGGGGAATATTAAATCAAAGTCTTCTAAATCGATAAACTCAAGTTGACATATTCGATACTTATATCTCTTTTGTATTTATCTTATTCCTAATAGATAGCATAAAGTTAGGTAAGGTTGTTAGTTGTAGATTCTATATATATTGTATTCAATTGTCATTCTCAATAATACGAATTCATTAATAGGTTTTTGGTTGCAAAACACATCATTTATCATCATGATCTAACTCTTCGATCAACAAAATATATTTAAAGTCCAAAAAAAACTACCGTCATCACAAGTATTGAGTAATGTTGATATTCTAGTATATTGAAAGTTAATTTTGTATCATTTTTGCAAGGTGATTATAATTATTATAATTCATACTATGTTCAATATCACAATGAGATTTTTACATGAGTAAGATGCTTCTAAAAAACACTCTTTTATGTAACATAGATAATGCCTTACTACCGATGTTTTTATAATCTTAATGGTCCACTAGTCGAATCAATAAAAAAAATAATGCTGTTATAGATAATTTAATAAATTACAAATATATATATATATATATACACACACACGTAATCCATAGCAGGTTGTTCATTTGTTTTAGCGAGTCAAGCAAGGGTTAGCTCAAGCTCTCCTTGAATTTTAAACCACTCAATTAAACTTGGGTCGAAAAACTAACCGAGTAGAAAACTTTAGTAAGACTCGGCTCGTTTACAATCATTTGTTAATAATTATTCATAACAAAAAAAACAACATTTGAATTGCTCGGAAAACAAGTACTAAACACCCAAAAGTTTAACATACGTAATGATCCATTTTGTGAGATATTTGATGGGTACACCGTGAATCATATAGTTACCAAAGTTACTATCTTCTGATTATGAAATCATGCATTTACAATTGTTGTTTTGATCTTAACCTAGTTGTCACAAACTGGCTATGATGTCCTTTAGATCCTCAAAGACTAGCGTTTTGTTCGGCGTACGATTAGAGTTCACTAGTTTTTTCTAGCATTAGACTGAATTGACTTGATTTTCGACTAGTGGAGTGCAGAAAAGTATAATGTTACAAGCACTTTTTGCACACAAACACTTTACTAAGTCCTTGTGAGTAGTAGTCAGACAAACATGTATAAGCTCTCAAAGCACACAATACAACTATTTAAAACTATTGCTAATTTACATGTATAATTACTTTTAAACATATTTTGTTTTTCATTTATACCTTTCAAAATTTATTGTTCTACGAAATTTTGAATGCACCATTGACGTTTTATTTTTAATTCATTTATCTACTTTTGGTACAAGCTCTGCAAGCATAACGATACAACTCCTCAAAACTACTAATTTTTTTATATTATGATTATCTTTAAACATTTATAACTTTTAAAAATATAATGTTTACAAAACTCCAAAGACACTGTTAAAAAAATACAATTTTTTGCATTTTGATATAAAAATTTTGAAATTGACCATGTGAAATATATTTTATTTATTTTTTATTTTTTTCCACAACAAAATAATGATTTTTTTCAAATTTCAAAACCTCGTTGCAACGTGTTTTTAGGGAAAAATCATAAAATAATAACCAAGTTTGATAAATGTTTCAGTTAAGTCACTTTAATTTTTTTTATACCTCAAAAACCACTCCACTCTCATTTTTTGTTCCAATCTTGTGAAAATTGATATTTTTATAGGCAAATGATGATGTGTCAGGCTAACTGATGATGTGTCAAGTTTTTTTTAATGCATTTGATTTGGCAATTCTTGAAGATTAGGTGGATTTTAGCTTAAAAGTATTTAAATCAATAAATATAAAAAAGTATCTATAAGCGTAACATTACAATCACAACTCTTATCACAATCCCTACTTGACGACATTGATAAACAAACGGCGACAGAATGGCGACTTCATCAATACGCAGAAGCATTTAAGGTGCCTGGTATTTTGGCTTTCATGTTTTTAATTATCATTTAATATTGATAAGTGGAGTCTTTTAATTGATTGGGGTACCCACCGTTAATGTATATTACGATTCACGAGTTTATTATTTTGTTTTTAAAGCATCATAGTTAAAATTCGTATTAAATGATATCGTATTTTTCACTCGTACCTAACGTATATTTTCTTGGATTATGGGCTTGAAAATGACAGACAGATTAGTTTGTATGTTAATCATGATGATGAGAAATTGACAAACCTAATACAGAAGGATAATTTAACAAATCTTATTACTGATGTTACTACTCTGAGTGATGTAGGCTATGATTAAAGTTATAACCTTAGTGAGGGAAAGGATGAGACATCCGAGTGAATATCATTGTATCATGAAGCAGAAGATGATGATGTTAGTAATGTGAACCAAACAATCAACGACCCTTTCTTGAGTCTACTTTGTTATGAAAATGTAGACGAGTATAAAGAGGAAGATGATGTTGCTTCTGTTGAACATTGAAGGATTTAAATATATTAAATATGTTCACTTTCATAAAAATAAATAAAAAATTACAAGATGTAATGCACGTGTTAATTATTTGGTTGAATAAACAAGAAGTAAAATACAGGTTTCGTCGAGAGGTATTTATCTTACTTTACTTATAGGTATATGTCTAGAGGTGATATGTTTTTAATTAAGGATTTTAATATTTTCTAATGTTAAAATCCGCCTAATCATCTAGAATTTCAATGTCATATACATTAAAAAAAACATGATACGTCATCGTTTATCTATAAAAAATATCAATTTTCACTAGATTGGAAAAAAGAATAAAATTGAGTGGTTTTTGAGGTATAAAAAAAATTAAAGTGATTTAATTGAAACACTTATAAAATTTTAAGATTTTTCCCCCTTTTTTATTATTAAACTATGGACAGTGAATTTGATTCTGGGCTGGCTGATTCATTAATGATGTTGGGCTCTCATGTTGGCATTGAGCTATCTGTTGGGATATTTGTATGGGCCCAAATGTTGATTTACTGCTGCATGACTGCATCTGCATCTTCTGAAAAATTCAGTCATTTATAGTGATAGTCAATGGTCAAACATACTAAATTATTGATAACTGGCATCTCCTATTTGTTGAGTTAAAAACTTTCAGTTTGTATCTTTGCTTCATTTATAAATTATAATGGTAATTCTCATAGCCAACAGCAAATTTGTACTCTATAGTGTCATGTATTCATTATATGATTGGTAGATAGTTTGATAATTTTGACCCGTATATTTACAAATAAGACTGTGGGTCTGATAACATGTCAAACTGGATTTTGGTAAAAAACGGTTCCGTGTAAAATAAGTTCAAAAAGTGTCAATTTGTTCGGGTCAAAAACAAGTTTTGGCCTGAATGATTCGAGTTGAAAATTGTGTTTTAGAAAAAGAAAGCATTGAAATCGGTTCTTCCACTAATATTTTGTGGTGGCTAGCAGTGACACCCGACGGGTGGAGTGATGGCTAAGCCAGTCACAGTGTAGGTAGTACCATGGTGAAAACAATGGTGGCACTAACAACGTTGTTGCTGGTGCCGCAATGGTGTATTTTGTGGTGTGGCTGGCGTCATGGTGGTGGGGTGACAAAGGTAGTGGTGGTAATGGTGTAGGTGGACTCACTATTGTGACATTTGTGCCGGTGATGGAGACAGTGTTAATGGTAGAGTTGGCGGTTACTAGTACTCTAGTAGTGAGGGAAATAACAATGGTCTGCTAGATTGGCCCATTTTAACCATTTTCAAGTTAGCAAGTTTATAAAGATGATTGTATTTAACACACTACGTAATTGAGTCGGCCTAAACCTAATATGCAAATAATTTTACCCAAATTAACTCATTTTCTTAAAGAGTGCATTACACTCACCTACACATTGGATAATGTTCTGTCTTCGATAAGCCACGCCTATGACGAGTTGAAGTAAATTAACTATAATATAAAATTAGTTAGTACAGAACAAATAGGGTAAATATCAAACCATCAAAAAAAACCTACAACCTCTAAGTCCATATAAAAGAAATATGACTTGTATAGTCTTTAAATTCCTATTGAAAACAGAAAGCAACAAAAAGGAGACAATAAGGTGTTTTATGGGCCAATCCATTTTGATCATGGGCCCATTAGGCTATCTTGCCAGCTCATGAAAATCATGGTCTGCAATGCATTAACAATTACAAGCTTCTGGTTGATGCATCTGGATGTGGTGTCTGGGCAGAAATTGTGAAGAAAGCATGTGCAATTGTGCATTGTCACAAGGTGGTGTTTCCACTACATTTTGCTTCACATGTGAATTGGGTCAAAACTAAGAACAACCTTTTAATCTATCATACTTAACTAACTTATTAATAGCATTAGTAATAGATATTTAGTAAACATGCAATTTGTGATAATTTTGTGCCATAATTACTTTTAGACTAGCCGCAGTGGGGCTAGCTCACATGCACAAACCTTTTTTTCTTTAACGATAATTGTATGATCCTGCTTCGAAGGATATGTGTTATTTTAATCGGACCCATGGTCTCATGTTTTATCCTTGACAAGGTGTAGTTAGGACCGCTACAAAATAGTGTAATGAAATAATAGTGTTAAGTTGAAGAATGACACTATTTTGATGTCTTGGTTGTTAATAGTGTCTTGTTCTAAAGCATCTCCGTTGCTTGTACCCCATGTTGACATCATTTTGTGTAAAAGAAGCATATTTTCAAGTAGTAATTAATTCATGTGACAAATTTCACACTATTTTTAAGCAATTAGTTTAGATCTACAAATCAATTTAAATTGATTTATATAAAAAGAAATAATAATTGTTTTAAAGTATTTCATACATCTTTTGTGATGTGAAAACAATTACACACCTAACTTAGTCACAAAACACATGAGCTATTTATGATCGATCACATATACTTTTACTCGTGTATTCATTTTATGTCTAGTAATTACAAAAAATAATAATATAAAAGCACCACAAGTAGATGTGTAAATCCAATTTAAATATCTACCTTTTATAATTTTTGTATCGCTAAAACAACTTTTTTACATAATAATTTCTAAACATGAATCAAATTCGAGTCTTGTCTTTTAGACTCACGTGTCACTAAAATAATGTCTTCTCATCTACCTACATGAGTGATAGATTGGAGTATTTTTCTTTTCGAATTATGCATCTCTAAAAACATGTTCTTGGTGACAAACTTTCCGCTCACTTCTTTACTCCATGCATTTTTTTAACGGAAAATGTGCGATCTTGCTTCATAAGATAGATGTTATTTTAATCGACCCACCTATCTATTTTCCAGTCAGGACCACAACCCTAACCCCCTCAGAAGGAAACCTATTGTTAAGAAACTTCATAACTCAACTGTGAACATTTTGCTTAGAGTGAAGACATACTTGTCTTAATGAATCAATTCCAATTCACTAACGTACACTTCATAAAAAGATATAACATGACATCTTCTTGAGAACATTTTGGGTTATTTAACGAGCCTATAATGACAAGATTTTAAGCAAAAAAGGTTACTCCTATAGCAGCTATCGGTGACAAGATCAAAGAGTTGGCATTTTATAGGATAAATATAGGGTTATGCTTTTTTATTTATATTGGTTCAAACGATACATGTTTAAGTTATGTTATCAGTTAATATGTTTGTCTATTACGACACTTGAGGCAAATTCTACATCGGCCGTGAAGAAGAGACATTTGAGTTCATAAGCACATGTCTTGGCTCTAATACCATCAACATTTTTTGAACGTATTGGCTATGAATGAGATAATAATTTCATAGTTAAGTGTGTTTAAGTGACATTAATTTATTGATGAATGATCTTCCTAAAAAGTTTTCACTCAGAAAACCAAGAATAAATTCATGAGTTTCTCGTGTGCAAATCAAATACTAATGGTATGAGTGGCGATGTGTTACATCTGTTATCTAGTTTTTCTTCTAGCACTAATGTAGTTCAAAAGAAAAAAAAGAACAATGAAAGGAAAGTTGGGGAGAATTATTTAAAAAATTTCTTTCGTTTCTTTCTTCTCTCATACTTTAAAGAACTCATAAACATAATTTTTTTAAGTTTTCTTTTGTTTTTTTCTTAAAAGAAAATTAAGAAGATGAATGTTCAATGTCGGATATCCGATAGTAGAGATCACTATCCGTATCTGAAATTTCAGATATGGATAGTGATTCGGATATCCAAAATTTATTTTTTATTTTTAGTTTTTTTACAATTATTAGACATATGTTATTATGAAAATAATATAAAAAACCAACTCATATCATAAAAATCTCAATGTACACTAAAAAATCTCAATATAAAATAAAAATATGTTTAAAAAATCTAAAAAATTACTTTTAGTTTTCTAATAATCGGACATCCAAAACTTTTGAAAATCACTATCCAAAACTTTTAAATCCAAATCTTTTCAGATTCGAATTTTCTACTCAGATTCGGATTTTCTAATCAGATTCGGATTTTATAATCAAATTCTTGATTTTAGATATTGTGAAACACCCTTGCTTAAAACACAACTTTTTTTCACTATACACGCAATTCCTTTTATTTCTTTTAAAAGAAAAAAACTCGAGAACACTACGTAAGCGAAAAGTATTACTACCCTAGATCGCTTGCATAATGCATTCTGAAACGATTATTTAAAATAAGATGAATTTATTAAACATAACTCTGACATAAAAATAGAAAAGGAAAAAGACAAAAGAATCAATACTTTGTTGTCATAAGCAATGATGGTCCACTTTTTCAAATTTCAAGGGTCAAAGAGTCTTATCACAACCCCAAAACTTGTATAAATACAAACAGTTATCCATTAAATCCATCCTTTTATATATTTATCCAAAGTTCTTAATTTTCTACAACACTGAAAATATCCATAAAAGGGTTGATTACTATGTTCATATTAGAGCATTTATAATAAGTTTTTTATTTTTAATAATATAGTTATATTAAAAATTATATATTTATATTCTCTTTTAAATTAAAAAATAGTTTTTATATAGTTATCATTATTTTTTTCTTTCTTCATCACTCACAATCACATATATAAAAGTATATATAAGTATATATATATATATATATATATATGGGAGGGATAAAATGAGAATTAACTTTTTCTTAGAACTCTAAAAACAAATCTCAACCACTAGTTCTCAATAGCAAAATTATAATTAATAAAAACATATTTAAAAAATTTATAAATAAAAAATAACATAAAAATAAAAAAAATAAAAACACGAAAATGTTTCCCAACTTTTCCTCTTTCATGAAAAAATATAAAAAAATTTATAAAAAATAAAAAAAATTCCCATTTTTTTAACAAAAATCGTTTTACACATGTGTAATATCGGATTTACAAATGTGTAAATCCGGTACTACACATGTGTAAAACAAGATTTACACATATGTAAACAACGAATGTACGAATTTTTTTTAGAAAAGTATATCAATATGGTAGACGTTGGAAAGATAAAAATATACTAAAATTTATGGTGAATTTTTTTTGAAAAAATGATGTCGTGAAAAAAGTTACGAACGTTAAAAAAAAGGAAGGAAATAACATGTGATTTGCATGTGATAATAATGAGTGGTTGAGATTGATTCCTAGAATTCTCACAAAAAAAGTGGTTCTCATTTGAACCCTCTCTATATATATATACATATATAAAAGTATATATAAGTATATATGTATATATACACACACACTAGTATAGTATCTCGTGTAATATACGAGTTGATTAAATAATATATGAAATAATTTGTAATAAATATTTAAAAATTATAAATGATATTTGTAAATAAGATACGATTGAGTAAGATATATATAAGTAGTTCAAGTAAAAACAACAATAATATCATTTTATAAGATTGTGTTTTTTAATTGTCTTCTTTAAATTTCTAGTTTTTTTATTTTATTTTGAAAAAAATAATTATGTTATGAAACTTAAAAAAATGTTATTAAAGTACTTCTTATTTGAAAAAAGTTTTGTGTCATATATTTTTAAAGTGTATTTTCATTATAATATCAAGTTTTAAAAATTTTACGATATCAAACTTTTTGCTTAAAAATATTTTAAATAAATATATTACTATTTATACTTTTATCGCTAACTAGGAAAGATAGGCAATAAAATGAAAATGAAAATGAGAATGATAATGTCTAATATGTTGACACGTGTTATTAAAAAACCTTATTTTATTATTGGTAATATTAATATATATATATATACATATATAATATATACATATATACACACACACATATATATATATATATATATATATATATATATATATATATATATATATATATATAAACATTTAACATATGTTATACTTTTTTATTTATTTTCACTTTTTCCCTAACATATAGGCAAATAGCAAACCTATTGACAATTTGACGGTACATGAAATTTTAACCTTTTAAAAAGTATATAATATAAAATATTGTAAATAATAAAATATAATAAAATATAAGCGCCGGTGTTGTTATTGTTATAGCTGGCTGAAAAGACATGACTACCTTCATCTAGACAACGACCACTAAACTAACCCTATCCTTTATTTTCTCTAGATAGCATATAAAATTCCTATAATAGTTTATTAAAATACTATATATATGTATATATTATGTACTTAGAAAAGGTTATATAATAGTGTACAACTTTTTATGTCTTTTTATTAATTTACATGTTAGGTGCTCACGGTTAATTTTATTTTCTTTCGCCTGGTATACTTTTAACCTTATAGTTAATTTGTTTCATCTTATACATTTATTTAATTCTTATATATAATTATAACCTTTTGTTTTTTTACAAATTTCAAAAGTTAAGTTTTATAAAATTTTAAATATATTGTTGATATGTGTTTATTTATGCATACGTTTCGTTGTAAGTGTTATTAAAAATAAAGCTGTTCATCATGTAAAACCTATATTTATACATGGTTTTTATATTATATGTACTTAAAATATATAATAGAGTACAACTTTTGATGTTGTTTATTAACTTACATTGTTATTAAGTATATTTCTTTCACCTAAAATGATTTCTGATGTTTATTCACTGTAAAACTGCTCTCGAGAAGATGTTTTTCAAGACTGAATGATACTAAGTATGTCACGAATTTGCCCCCCTTTAGATGCATGGTGTTTTTTTTATCCGAGTCATCAACATATTGCTAATCAATCCGACTAGTCTCCTCATTTATATAACAAAAAGAAGCTGCAGTCGATTAGATGTACTCACAGTCTGGCTGATAGTTTGATTCAGTCGTGGTCTCAACTGGAGATGGAATTGCATATGTTTGTGGGTTGAACGAGATTCAAGCTGGGTAAATGGTTGAATTTGCTAGCAGTGTGAAACGGATAGCCTTGAATCTTGAGAATAAGAATGTAGGGATTGTTGTATTTGATAGTGATACTTTTATTAAAGAAGAAGATATTGTCAAGCACACTAGCTTCTCCACTAGTTTGGTTAACCACTTCATTAGTTTTGGTTTTGGGTAGCCTAAACAACAATAATATTAACCCCACGATGCAATGTATCTGGCTACCTACTTATTAAACTTACTCATGTTACTATCGTAAATACTCTTTACACTTCTCTTCTATTTTGCTATACCTTATGGTAAGAAACAGCAACGTTCAAGTTTTACACTAAATATGCATGAATATGTTTGCATGAAAAGTACGTCTTGACAAATTGAGCGGATGATACGCACAATATTTTTACTTTTGGACTTCTTTCATTGCTAATGACCATTTTATAACAGCTGAATGAAAAAGCCAATTAAGAAATTCTTCACATGTATTGATTTCTTTTCTTATAACAAATCATTCGCATGGTAATGTTTTGAAAAACAGGGGCGGACCCCCACCTTTGTGGTTGGGGTTCGCCGGACCCCCATGAAATTTATTTATTTTTAATAGTGCATATGTTATATTTACAACCGACCCCCAAGAAATTTTGACAACAACCCCCAAGGAATTTTGGTGACGAGCCTATAAGTTATAACGACCCTAAAACCCTAAAAATAAAAATTTTGAAAGTTTTATAAATATAAACCGATAAGTTATAACAAAGCAACTACTTGAGAAGTTTCGATTAGAGGGTTTCAATTCAATTTTTGAGGAAGTTAACTCGTTTTGTGAAAAACATAAACTTGAGATTGTAAACATGGATGGTTACTACATTAACCCTAAAAAGCCAAGGCAAAAGGCAAACATTACATATTATCAATATTATGAGTACGATTGTTTCAACACAGTACTAGACATGCAAATCCAAGAGTTTGGAAACCGTTTTAACAAGGTAACTTCTGACTTACTTATTTGTATGACTAGTTTGAGTCCGTGCGATAATTTTATTGGGTTTTGATGTACCAAAGATGCTACGATTTGCCGATATGTACCCTTATGATTTAATAAAGATGACAAAAGAAGACTTAAGATTGAACTCTTGACTTACATTGATAATTTAAAAGAAGATACAAGATTTTACAACTTGAATGGTCTATCTGCTCTTGTACAACTGATGGTTGTAACAAAAAAACATCTTTCCTTCATGTTGGTGTATCGTTTATTGAAGTTAGCTCTCGTATTACCCGTCGCAACGTCAAGTGTTGAAAGATGTTTTTCAGCAATGAAGTATGTGAAGTCTGATTTATGTAATAGGATTGAAGATGAGATTTTGAGCGATAGTTGTATTTGTTATATTAAAAAAGACTTACTTCAAAATGTTTCACTAGATGATGTAATGAATAGATTTCAAAACATGAAAACTCGTAAAGAACAACTTTAGAATATTTTATTTATCTTATGTAATATGTAATTTTAATGACTATTAAAGTACTTTTGCTATATTATTTTGATATTCAACTTGACTTATCTTTTAATGTGTGACCCGACCCGACTCGACAAAAAACAACCCAACCCGAATCATACCGAAAAATTTATTTTTTACTATAACCAATGGACTCTCAAAGAAATAAGCCGACTCCCATAAACGAAATTTTTGAGTCCGCCACTATTGAAAAGGGAAATGAAATGTTCGCTTTAGTGCAACATCTAGCTTTCATGAACAAGATTCCACCTTCTAATGACATGCATTACTTTATCTTTTGATCTAAAGAACATATGAGTGCATTTATTTGATGCTAGATTCACAATGCATTTGCCCGCCATTTTTTAACCTTTTTTTAAAGGATTATTGGATTTTAATAATCTCAAATTTCATTTATTGATCGGGATTAATCCCAACTCAGGAAATGTTTACAGTCACTCCTAAATTTGAACTTATTTTCTTCCAAAGATCCTTTACTAACCGAAAGTTAACCCTCGTTGGTTTTTTTGATAAAATAGGACCAACTTTGAGCGATTTTTCAATTCCAGCACAATCTAGTCTCAGTTAGGTCTGTTTTCCATTGTCTAGCCTCCATTACCTGAAATCTACCTCAAACGAGTTCGGTGGTTTAAATCAGGAGGTGAAGATTAATGGGTTTTTGGTTGTGGAAGTTTCAAATTGACAGATCCGATTATAGATTTCAACTTTATGTTTAGTGTTTTGGGCAAAAAACAGTCTATTTCATAGAAAAACTAAAGGGGTTAACTCTTGGTTAGTAAGTGATTGTTGAAGGAAAATAAACTCAAAGTTGAGTGTATCTGTAAACATTTACTGAATTAGGATTAATCTCGACCAATAAATGAAACTTTGGATTATTAAAATTTATTAACCCTTTTTCAAAACCATATAGCTCATTATGTCTTGATTGTCCAACATCATAAGAATAGTACATCAATCCTTGATGAGTCCCTAAAACAATATTTAATATTATGTGACTCTTTTTTTTAACGTTATCGTCGTCAATTCATACGTCTCCTTGTTGAAATCCTCTCCTGTATCTTGACTACCATCTAGAATACTTTCGTCAAATTTATCAAAACAACCGGTGGACTCATGCATATCACTAGGTTGCTGAAATGACAAACGTTTTATGTTAGTGTACATCAACATGACTCTCATCTCAAATGCATGAGTGGTAACAAACCATCGCTTAAATAACTAGAATTTGTTCATTGTGGAGAGACTCTTGCAACAATGGTGGTGGTCGCAACCTGTCGGGGTTAGGGGAATGATAGATGCAACAATAGTCAGTGGTCGGATATCCCGTCTAAAGTTCTTTAGTTGAAAAATTTTGAAAAAACGAATTCTAATTTCAATCATACGTCAACAACATACAAATGTTAACTAAACAGTTAAACAAATTCTATAATTCTATAGATTAATTAAAGGACAAGTGGAATTCAAATTTAATATTGAATTATAAGGATCAAATTTCAATATCCTCTTTAACGAGTTTAGGGAGATCAAACCATTGGTAGTTTAAATTAGAAAACCTTAGGGTGTTGTTGGTAAAGTGAAAGTATTTTTTTAATGAACATGAGGCACTTTGGAGTAAGGTGATAAAGCAAGGGTCTTTGCATGGGCAAAAGTTATATGGGGTTTAAGGCTTAACAAACATAGGTTTCATAAAGGGATTTTGGTCAACATTTTCACATCTTTTGTACCTACCGATGCCATACAACTTTTCCCTCTTTCCAACTTTTCGTTAATTACATCATTCCTATGGATTTGGGTTACAAGATTAATGCTTTTAGTAACAAGACTACAAGAGAGTATGAGTCTTCGAGGTGATAATTTAGTGGTAAATGACATATAACGCAACAAAGTAGTTAATGGTTCAAATTTTATAATGTGTAAGTTTAGTGATTACTTTTATGGTAATAAGAATTGTTGTTCAGAAAAAATAATAAGAGTATCATTGATGCTTCATATCATGACGACTTCATAAGAACCACTTTGCCATCTCTTAAAAGTTATGCATCACACGTCTTCTCTTTTCACATCATGTGTGAAGTTCAAAAACTCTAATAATATGTTTTAAAAATAATAATATATACTAAATACAATGTTAAACTTAAAATACTAATAAAATAATGGATGAGATACTTAGACATCTTAAAATTTTAAATTAACATCCAAATTTCTATACATGTCCTATAATACCATATGTATAAGTGGATCGTATAGTTCTATATGAGACGTATAACCCCTCTGATAGCCTCCTAAATTATTTTCATAGTTAGTGTCGAAATATGTTATACACGTCGTATGACCCTGTATGTGTCGTTGTAGAGTTATATGGAGCGTATAACCCTCCGACATCCTCTCTGAATTTTTCCCGTTTTCAATGTATTCGACCCTATACGCCGCGTATGATGTCATACTAAACGTATAGGGGGATGCAACGTATAGGGGGATGCGAGTTTATAAAGTATGGTGTATTAAAACCCAAAAGTAATGATACATATATTAATTAGATTTATCAATTTAAATGCTATTATTTTGATCAAAGAACTCAATAAATACTTGATTCGTGACCCATTTATCAAAAAACTTACTTACGGCACTGGATATAGGCTTAGAAATACTAACACTATTAGCCAACTTGGCATAAAAATATTACCAGTTTTACTCGAATTAGACATGGGAGTGAAAGTACTACCACTGCTACGTCAATAAGTGCAGAATTTGTCACGTTTCTTATTGTGTCCATTTTTATTTTCACAAAAGTACTACCTTGTGATCGATTTTCCAACATTAACATATCTGTAACAACCAAATTGATAAATTGAAAAAAGTGACTAAAAAGGGCTCTACTTATACACCATCCCCAATCTAATCTCAAATCACTGGTAGATGTAGACTATCTTTTCAAAACATGTAAAACATCATTTGAACATAAGATAAAACAACTATTTACAAGCTATGTCAAATCTCATTGTCCTCTACCTTTAAAAAACAGCCATTTGAGTGTATCGTCAAACAACCGTTCAAGTTTAAAAGTAGTTTAGAAACAAACAAACCAACAGCACAACCTTATAAATAAACACATTCTCATACATACCTGTTAGCTCATCCTTTTTTTCCATATAGGGGGTTAAGTAGCAACTATAAACACCAATAATCCTTAATTCAAGTGATTAAGTTATGGTATCCAAAACATATAATTATAAATAGATCTTGTATTCAAATATTACTTTTAGCAAAATACTTAAAGGGCGTTTGATTGAAATAAATGAAATAAAAATAAGAAACTAATAAAATTTTCAAATAAATTATATTTGAATGGATAATGAAATATAAAACCCAAATAAATGTTTCACCTCAAATTCCATTTATTAACATTCCTTCTAACCAAACGCTCCTTTAACGTTGAGCAAGGAGTTTTCTCAGTTACAAGTGTAGATTGAAAAACGAATAAATGAATTCGAATCCTTCAAAACAGAGTCGTAATATTACTTTTCAAGAAGAAGTAGCGACGATCCAACTATAAATGCTAAGTGCTAAAATAATGCAGTTGGAAAATATTATCTTAAACTTAAAATAAAAATAAACTTCAATTAAATGATATTAAATGTTTGTTAAATGAAGCCGATGGTAGCTAGCACCCCAGCATAGAAAAGCTGTCACCGGCCCCAGCCCCGGTATCGGCATCTTAACGCTGAAACTGTTAATACAAATTACAAAATACAAACAAACCCATGTTCAACCTATTATAAAACGTTTAAACAGATTCCTTTTACCGACAACATAATTTTCAGTCAGTAACTATTTAGTTTTCTTCAGATATGAATCATTTCGTTACTGAATTCAATTCAACAAATAATAATAATTATAATAATAATACTTCAAGATTGGGAAGAATCTGATTCTACCATTACGAATTAGCACCAAGAAATCAACAAAAATAGGTACATTACTCAACACCTACATCCCTAATCCTAACCCTAACCCTAACCCTAACCCTAACCTAACCTATGCTATAACGCCATTAATGATTGATTGATGAACAGATTAATTTCTAGGTCAAATCAGATGTTTACCGATTTGACGATTTGATGATTTACGATTTACTGTTGAATCGTTGGCTACGATTTGATCCGCCATTGTTGGAGCTTGAAGCTTCTCGTTTCTGCTGCGAGGAGAAGATCGGAAAACCGAACATTCCACCGGACTTCGATGAGCCTCTGAGAGAACACACCGGAACGTTAAGCACCGGGGTGATCCGTACATTGGCGGAGTATGATCTCTCCATGCCTCTGTGTTTGAATCGAGGTCCGCCATTGAAGCTGCTAGGGCTGCTGGAGCTTCGTTCCAAGCTATGGAACACGATTTTCCCCGATGAGTTCATGCGAGGACTGTCGACGGATAAACCATGGCTCACGGTGGCTCCGGTGGTTCCGGTGGACTCCGGTGACCGGCGGATGGTGCTCCGGCCGACGCGAGTGGTGGCTCGAGGTTCTGTTGACTGTGTGCGTGTTTTCACCATTCGAGATCTCGGACGAGTGTTAGGTTTTGTTGTTGTGTTCACGTTGAGATTCAGGTTTGGTTTAGGTTTATCGGAATCGAGAGAGAGACGAGGAAGATCGTCGAGATCGTGACTTGAAGATGAAGATGAAAGCGACGGACGTGATGAGACTGAAACTGATTCGTTATCGGCTTCCTTGAGTAACGGAAGGTTGATCGATGAATCGGTTGATGATTTTGAGCTCCGGTGAAGAAGTTGTCTGATAGACCTTGTAGTCACCGGCGTTCGTTTGCTGTTATCCACCTTACCGTTGTTGTTACTGTTTTGATGAAGCTTTCCGAAACCTAGAAGCTCCTTCCACCTGCTAGAACACCTCGGTGCTCTCGGAGAAAACACATACGCATCAGCGGCAAACGTATCATCGGATCTCCGGCGAGAGCACGGCGTCTCCGACGACGTAACGCCGGAGACGATCGTCGTCGTCGTCGACGTAGCAGCTTCCTGATGAACCACCGGTAGTTGCAGCGGCACAAGCTTACCGTCGGAGAACAGCTCGTCGGCCGGAAGCATGATGACCGGATCGTGAAGCCTGAACTCAAATCCGTCAAACTCCGTCGCCGGATCTTCTTCCTCCGGCGGATCCGAGCCTTCCTTCGCCGGATCTGTCACCTCCGGCGGATCTGCAACGTTCTTCGCCGGAGAAGACATCCTTTTCGTCTTCGTCTTCGATACATCTTCTTCCATTTCACGAGTTATAGACAGCCTGTGACTGAACCAACCGTAACGCGAACACTCCGGCAAGTTCTCCGGCGAGATTCCGATTCGATTCAAACAAGCAGAAGCCATAACAAGCTAACAACAAGTGTAACAACAACTGTATCTTACTCGAATAACTAAAAATGGAAACAGCCAAAGTGAGATGAATGTTGAAGAATGAAGAAGAAAACAAGAAATTGATAATGGTGGATTTGAATACCTAGGGTTTTGCAGTGGCAACTGGTATAAATAAGGAAGAAGATGAAGTGGGACCCATGGGGGGTGTGACGTGGCAGGGGGCTATCTGCATAATAAGTCCAAAAAAGCGAGTGTAAGAATAAAAAAAGATAAGAAAATGATAAAAAAGTGTTTTGGAAAATATTAATAAATGGGGTTTTGGTGAAAAGGAAGGTACATGGAAAGTATCTGAAGCGATTTTACCTTCAATTCTCCCACATGGATATTCTGTCTCTTTCATTTATTTTGGGCTTTTTTTTAATGTCATTTCAGTGAATATTATTATTATTATATTATTATTATTATTATTATTATTATTATTATTATATTATTATTATTATTTTACAAAGTGTATAACAGTGAAATGTGTGGTACAACTCACGATGCATTTAGTACGAATCAGTGTTGCATGTGCAAATATGCAACTAATGGGGTTTTTAGTTAGATTTTGTTAATAATGAACACACGACACAAACTAGTTTTAAATTATTATTATTATTGATTTTGTATGGCTTCAAATCATAGTAATTTGATTGAGATAAACTTCTAATGTTGCTAGATTAAAAGGTTTAAGTGTTAATACTTGTTTGTACAAAATACATAAATAATACAATTTTGTGATAAGTTTAATGATTATATAAGGTTGTTAATTACTTAAATGTAAACAATTATTTTAACTAATTTTTATCACAGCTCATCTTTTTATAATCATTTTACTACATGTTATTATTATATCAAGTTAATTATTTAGTGATAGTATTAAAAACATATTTCTTTTAATTTAAAAAAACTTAATTTTTTTAAATACAAAAATTTATGAAAAAATAAAAAAAAAAACTAATACAAAGATCTTTTTCCGAAAAATGCCATTGTTTAAAAATATTTAAGACAAAGTTTTTCGATACGAAAGTTTATATTGTTATGGTTTTATATATTAAGATGGTTAAGTATATGTAATTTAAAACATATCTTATGAAAAATTTTAATTTTTAAATGTTGATATCAATCATATATTATATAGATGTATATAACTAATGCATATGTTATATACGCTATTAATGAGTGAAATAAATGAACGTTGTTTAAAGTTGACTTTTATATCCCGATATGCATTGATGTACATTTCTATAGTGTCGTGAATTATTTTATACCTTCCATTGTAATCTTCTAAAAAAACATTCAAATTGAATTATATATTATGAACTTTTTGTAATGTGACATGCATCGTTATATATTTTTGTAATGCCGTGAAACTTTTTTTGAACCTCCCATTGTAATCTTCTGAAAACATTCAAATTGAATTTGATTTCCCTGACTATAATTAAAAATAGTTCATTCGACGAATAATTCTTGCTTTAAACATCAATTCACGAAAATGTTAAGAGAATGTATCAATCGAAACCTATTAATATTCATCCGTTTAAAATGGTTAATTTTGGATCATCGCTAGCCAGGTTTGGTTATCACCCCTAAGGCCCTAAAATGGTTACCTGCGTATTATCAACCTTTGTATTATCTGCTTTGGTTTCATTATGGAATGGTTTGCTTGATTATGAACTATAGAATGGCGATGACAACTACCTGAACTGATGTTAGTCTAGACATATAAAAACAACATACAGATAAGTAAAGTGCCATATTTATTTCTAGAGTTGCTTATCATAACAAACATTAACTGTGTTTTTAACACTGTAAACGAGAGAAATGTATCCATAAGGCAAAACGATATCAGATTCTTGCATTATTTGGAGGACTATATCATGGTCTCGAGCAATCACTTGACATAGCAAGGCATGAGGTGGGACATTCGTTACAGCTGTGTTAAACACATTAAATGATGAAAAATATTAAGGTAATAACATGATCATATTTACCTATATACTCTTCTCTAAAATGACGATAAACGTTCATTCACTCAACAACTAATATTGAACTAGTGTTTCTCTTTAGTCATATTCTCATATAAATTCGAATATGTTATGAATACTATTGATTCAATCCAACTTAGATGTCTATTACATTAAAATGGACCCAATAAAGCAACCAATTGAAGAGTTTGAAAAGACCTTGACAAGTTAAACAAGATTGAATCAAACCATTGCATGTTATAAGCAAGGGCATAAATAAACTTGTGTATGAATGTTTTAGTTTCTCATCTCAATTTTTCTTGTAATTCTCATCTTTTTTTATTCTTCAGTTGGGTAATACACTTTGTGTTGCTTAGCTATTCATTCACATTCTATTCTGTTACTCAAAATCGGTTCATTACATAATATCATCGACTCGTTATGATGCCTAACCCTTATTCTAAAAGTACGTGGCATGATCGTAAATAAGGTGCTAAACCTATTCGAAAACATAAAGGGGAAAATTAACACAAGCTATCAACTTATTCAACTAAGAAAATGACTTTGATTCTGATACATTACATAGGAGGCATGAGTGTTTATCTCCTGATTAACTTCATGAATATCATGTAATATAAATATACATGTGACCTCTAATAACTTTCATAAAGCATGTGTAGAGCTAACAAAATAAATTGGTAGGTTTTAGTCTAAATGGCCCAAGTGTTACAAGTTACGACATATGAACATGGTGTGCCACTTTTATAGGTAACGAAGCCATTTTTATAGATAATGAAGATTAAAGACACCACATACAAGTGTCCCTAGATAAAGCATTGTAAGAAAATATTTGAACTTTATAAAAATGTTTTTTATGTATTTAAAATTTTATTTTAAATTTGATAATCCATAAATTCTTTATATCAAAATGATACCCTTGCAAAGGGCAAATGCACAGTGATGACTTTTATCGAATGTGGAAAAGGTATAGTGGATACCCTGGGCTTGCAATGCAGACACATATTTATTTTACAATTGTAGCCTCAGAATAAAACACCAGTCCAACCCATGACTCATTTAATAGTTGATACTGTTTTGCACATTTTTTATTCATCTGAATTTCATATAAATACATTGTATATTATGTGTAATTAATTCTTTATATGTTTAGTTTCATTAGTTTAGCTTAACATGATCTTAGGTAAAAGTTAAGTTTCAAATAAAAATGTTAAAATAACTTTCAAGCTTATAATAAAAAGGTAATGTTGATATATTAGAAGTTTTTATAAGACATGTTTTTTTTGAACCTCCATTGATAAAAATGATTGGTCTTCCTTCGGAAAATTTCAATTTCTTATGATCTAAATGGGTTCCGATTAAGATGAATGTATTTGGCTAGAGCGCCTCCATTGATAAAAAAATCCCAATAAATAACTCTCTGGTGAAGCGAAATATTATTAGAGCATTCACAATTCATTTTTTATATATATGTGAGTATGTTTTTTATATTATATGGTATGGTTATAAGTGATTGTGAGTGAAGGATATGATAAATTTACTGTTCAATTTGTATTTTGGGGAATTACTATTTAAAACCATATAATGGTTTTAATATATTTTAAGTGGTTGTGAGTGAAAGAGATAGAAAAAAGTTATGATAAAGTTAAAAATGAAAGAGAAAAAGTAGTGATTTTTAATGTAATTATATAAATAAAGATAGAAAATAAGTTCTCTTAAGGGTGATTCATGTTCTCTTTGAAATCCTCTTGCTGAAAGCCTTGATCACCTTCTTCTTAATTGTCAATTTGTTGATTTTCTTTGTTTGGAATATGAGTAGTAATTGGTGTAAAGTTGTAAGGGTTAAATTTTCAAAGGTGGATGAAATTTGATGGGAAATCTCTTTGTGGCCTCTCTTTACCGGGTTCGAAAACTTGATTTATGTTATAAATCTAACGTTTTTATAGTGTATTTGGAAGGCTCGTAACGATAAAGTTTTCAAAAGAAATATCAAAAGCATGTCGGAGACCGTGGTTGACATCAAGTCTCTATCGTTTCTTTGAATAAAAATTACAAGGAAGATGGAAAATTTTACTTGGAACTCTCGGTTTAATTTTTATATTTTAACTCCTCTTTTTTGTATGCAAGTCTTTTAGGGTCTTGCTAGTTTTTTTTTTAAATAGAAGTTTGTTGTTCAAAAGAAAGTCTTATTTTAAACCTTTTTGCATTTTTAAACTATAAATTCATACACAGACGTATAAAACCTTTGGCAGTTGTTTTACACACGTGGTCTTTCTTCTTTGGCATTATAAAGAAAAGAGTAACAGTTTTTTAAAATAGCAAATTCAAAGCTCTGGAAGTGTAAAAGTTTTAAGTCTTGTTGTTTGAAATAGAAACTCATTTTAATAATTTTAATTTTAATAATAATTATCTTTTATGAAGTCTTGTTGTTTGCTTAAAAAATGATTTTAATAGTTTGAAGTCTTGTTGTTTGCTTAAAAAGTGATTTCTTTAAATCCCACGTCAGATAAAAAATGGTTTAAAAAACCTAAGTTTTTTAAAAAATTCAATAATTTATATTTTAATTAAATAATATTGATTACCAACTTTGTTATGTGTGTACATTGCATCTTTTTGGGCGGTTTTTTTGTATTATTTTGGGCGGCTTTGGCGGTTGCTTGGTTTTGGTATTTTTTGAGCAGTTTTGGTATTTTTTGACGGTTTTGTTATTTTTTATGGTAGTTCTAGTATTTTTTGTGCAGTTTTTTGGTTTTAGAGATGGTTTTTGCATTATGGTGCGGTTTAACATCACTTGGACGACTTAAGATTTTGATATTTGATTGTATGGTTTTCAACAAATCATAATGATAATGAACACACTAACGCTACATAGTACGAGGAAAAACGATAAAATTCTCACCGCGTAGGGCAGTAGAACACTAACGGTGGTGTGTCATCAGTATCATTTGAAACAGTTTTACGCCCCCACCATAACACCGGGGGCTTAACACTAACACCGGAGGCTTAACACTACTTTGTATATAACTAGCAACTAATCAGTAGGTTATTGTACAAGTTAATTTAAAAGGATAAATGTAACGAAAAGAATCAAAAAAACAAAATGACAAAATCAGCATCATACACTATCAACCTACTGTTCTTTAACAGTATAAACCCAAAATGCAATAAAAGAGTCCCGACTTTTTAACCTTTACACACAGGACAAAAATAATTTAAACATATATTTGTGATTTCAGTTTTTATTTTATTTTAAAAGAAAAATAAAGGTAGAAAGAAGTTAGAACATCACGCCAAACATTTTGAAAACGTTACTATCATCTTATCACATATGCAACCAAAGAGTTTCAGAGGAAAAAGTAAAACAAAAGGGGGAAAATAGTGTCGATGAATGGGAATTCATGATTTTTTCAAACCGGTGTCGTTATTCGAAAATGAAAATGTTTTATTAGTGGATGTCATTCAAGTGTTAGATACATATATAGTGTATTAAAATGTTTACATGACACTGCATACCTATGTAACATATCCACCACATAGTTACGTTAATATGATTTAGTACAGAAAAAGATAAGGATATCAGTATTAAAATTTTCAAAATGTTAAGATAACTATTTATAGTTATATTATTTGTTTGGTTACTTCAACTTTTTAGAAGTTCTAGTTATAACAAAATAATATATTGAACAAGCATATATGTAGTAGCTTTTTATAGAGTTAATTATACCATCAACATTATATTATTTTTTGTCACTTAACATTTATATTTTATATGTATATTATTTTATTGTAAAACATATTTTTGTTTCGCTAAATTGTTATTTATATGACCATAGTCTTTAAATTGGCTCTAGTTTAATGTTAACATGTGTCTTTTTTGGTATTTAAGTGGACTTAGATGAATAGTGATTGTTTTGATTGAGGTTTCTAATAACATGTGCATCAGACTTAAAGGTGTGTAAGCGGAGTCACATTTGAAATTCTAAATCATAAGGCTTGTGATCAAATTCTTGTTGGAAAGTTTTAGCGTGTGACCGTGTAACACAACCTATACTCAGATGCATGAAGTGTGTGGTTGTAATTCGTAAACATGTCTAGCATGGTTATAACTTATAAACATGTGTCGTGATAATACCTAGTTGATAAACACGCGTGTTGTTGTGTTATATCAATATGAGGTGTGATCGTCATCTCACTAATGTGGTGTGAATTAATCTATTATTGATGTTCCATAAGCGTGTTTTTTTTATTCCAAGCTAGTAGGGCTAACCGGAGTGATCGAAACGACCTAAAATGTTATGGTTAAAGCTCGTGCAAAAGTGAGAAGTGCAAAGTTGCACGTAGACTATGGACTACAACAAATGCCTTCGTCACACGACTCGTTTAACGTACACTTGTTAGGCTTTGACCATTGGTGGAGTTGTGCTTCACGAATGAGTTATGATACTATACAAATATACATCCCACCATATAACAAATAGTATAAATGTAAAGACTTATGACTCATCATTTATTTGTAGCTAATCTTTATATAGTGATAATATGTAGGTAAATATGTTTTTCTATCGTAAGGGCTACTTCTTTTACTAAACGGGTCATGCTGAAATATTTCTACAAACATGTTTACTACGCATTTGTGTAATAAGTTGTGTTATGTAATTAATAAATGAGATTAACACATTTAGATGAGTACTTTTTTTGTAAAATTCTAGGCCTGAATTAGGTAAAGTGTTTAAATATTTTTGGGCGTTACAAGTGACCGTCTCTCTCCCTCTATTGTTTGTGTTCCGCACGATCACCTGTCACTAGCGATGGCTTCCTCAACCACCACCACAACATAGTGACGCATTGCATATTCTTTTTCTACATATGTTGCTTGAGCTTCAATTCGAACCTAATCATCATAGTTTATCCCCGCATCACACAATGTTAATTGTCTAATTTGTAAGAAAGAGATTAAGACGTACTATAAACCTATAGATCAGGATGACGACGAACTAGAAACCTGTAAATTAGGATGAAAACATAACCAAAAATCTTCAATGATGCAGGGGTGAAGAAAACAATCGATTTCAAAGAAACAAACGAAAGAGGACACATTTTTATGACAAACATGACGTAAATAATTAATTTTAGGTTAACAATAATAAGAATGTGTCTTGAGTTGTCATGTTTTTATGACATTAATCTAGACGGGACATAAATAATTAATTTTTAGGTTAGTAATAAAAATAACGTGTCTAGCGCTACATAAATAAATAATTTTTAGGTTAATAATAAAAAAAACGTGTTTTGAATGACATATATTTATAATAATATTCAAAACAAGACATAAATATATTTTAGATTAATAATAAAAATAACGTGCCTTGAGTTGACATGTTTTGATGATATTATTCAAACACGACATAAGTAATTAACTTTTAGGTTAGAGGACATGTCTTGAGATGATATGTCTTGAGATGACATGTCTTATCCATTTATACAAATAAATACACAATTTATGGTTGGATTTATTAAATTTAATCGGCCCACCTAGTATAATTGTCCACCAAGATTTTTAGAAATAGAGTAGAAACAAGAAGCAAATGATATTCAGAAACCAATTAAATTTATAGATTGTGATGAAATCACTTTTTTTTATTAACAGTTCAACCCTAATGGCATGAATTTTATGAATTTTAATCTGGGATAATCTATTTATTGATTATGGCATTTAATCAAGATTAACCAAGATATATGTATATAGATTTGATTGAATAAACCGAAAGTGAAAATTTCTTGTTCTTGTTTGAGAGTCCCGTAAGAAAAGAAAAACTCCACATATGTTCTCTTTTTTGTTATTGAAAGTGTTGGAATCATTCGAGAATTTAGAATTTTTTTTATTAGTAGGGTAAATTTAAAAAAATATCACTTTTGGGGTTAAAAAAAATACATTAGGGGTACCCACACCGGTGCCACCGGCGGATTCTCCCCTCGTCACATCAACCGACTGACCACCTTGACCAGACCACCTTGACCACATTATTGCGACCAAGAACCCGCCAATGTGAAGGGCGGGTACTTGGTTAGGGTTTTGACCGGGCATTTAAACCAAAAACCAAACCCTTTTAAAACCACACCCATATAAACCCATCAACCCCCGACTCTTTAAACCAAAAACCAAACCCTTTTAAAACCACTTAAACAAAAACCAAACTCTTTTAAACCCATCAACCCCCGACTCTTTAAACCAAATTTCATCATGTCTAGACCTTATTTTATCCAAATATACTGGGATGGTGATGTTTCTTTTGTGAACGGAAATGTTATGTGTGATGCTTCTACCAGAAGTACCACTATTGTTCTTCAAAAAATTTCGTACGAAACGTTTGTTGATTTCATTTACGATCATCTTCAACTTTCACGAGAATATTATAATCTGAGGTTCAAACTATTTTACACGTACGGTGGTTTTTCTCAAACATCGGAAATTTTTAATGACTCGAGTCTTGAAGTATTGTATCAATTGGCAGATTATGTGGAAAATTTCATTGGAAATATTCACGTGATTTTAGATCCAATAATGTCACTCCAACAATCAAATTGTATGGATCTCCTACGAGGGTTTCTGTATCCGAATCACCTACACAAACAGTTACTACCTTTCCAGGCAATGCAAGTTCACGTGATCATCAAGCCAGTCCGTCAAGCAATTTTAACATGGGGTATATTTCAACTCATCAATCAAGTGTTGATCTAAATGATGATGAACACGAAGGGTTTGATAACTCGGATGATGATGGTTCACAAAGAAGTGAAGATTCTGAATCCGTTCCGCCATGTGATGAATCAACCGATAATGAAGATGGGTATGAAATTAGTGACCACCATAATTTTGTGGTTAATCAAGGAATCTCTTACGGGGAGATGACCTTCTCTGAAGATCCTCGAGAATTAAGAGATTATAAAGCTACTGATTTTGATGATGAAGACTACATGGATGTATGGAATGAAGAAACAAAAGAAATCCATATCGGTATGTTTTGGAATGAATAATAATAATAATAATAATAATAATAATAATAATAATAATAATAATACCATCATTGCCAAATTTTGTCCATCGTTTTGGAACCCATGCGGATTTGGGGCTTGATGGGTCGGGTTCGTTACAAATCTAACTGTACGATCCATATACCACCGCATGTATTCTTCTGAAGCAACAGTAGAATTTGTGTAGGTTCCATTCACAACAGTAGCATGTCGATTACGCCACGCTTGAATATACACAATATGTTTCTGTGCCCAATTACTATTTCTCCCCCCTTTACGCGATATATTGTGAAGTCAAACATGTTCTTGCTGTGAAATTGGTAACCTTCTAGGGATCATTTGAATCATTCCAAATTGCTTCATTACCCTGCTAGCATTGTGTGGCTCAATGTCACACCCCAACCTTGACGGCGGAAACGTCGAGATGTGAGGGTTAAGATTGTTCACAGCCACATAACGCTATATTAAATTGAAAATATTATTATCATAAGTCTTGAATTGGAAATTACAATCATAAGTCTTATACAAGAAATAAGTTCAACATAACATAACATAATGTAACTTTTTATTTCATTATCTAGGTCCAAGTCCTAGATTATAGCATGCTTCAAAAGGATCACTTTAAACTTGAGGTTGACCTGAAACATGATAAAAATAAGAGTCAACTAAAAATAGTTGGTGAGTTTCCAAGGTTTTCATACATAATATGAAAAAGAAAGTTACAAGTAGCAATTCATGTCATAGGTTATAAGCTAGTAAGGTTATAGAACACATATCGTTACAACCAAACCTCGACTTGATTACAAGTATAAAAGATTGGCTAAGTGTATTTGGTTCCCTAGTGCACAAGCATACGGCTCCTAGGAGTCGGCAATACATCGACTTTAGCACCAAATAGGCTTGTCAGGCCCAAAGATCTAAGACGTCGCCAGGCTAGCAATAGTTAATGATTGTAAATAAACTATGTATCTCATATAAACACTTACAATAAACAAATAACCATGACAAAATAATAAGTTGAATTGCACGTGATTTACAAGTCTCAAATGTGTATAAGTGTATCATGTATACGCTATCATGTTTCACCCCAAGTTAGTGTAAAAATATGAAAAAGGGGCAAGAAAACTCACTTGGCTGAAAGTATAAGTGTGAAGATTAATAAGATTGATAATAAACGTTGTTCCAAAATGAACGTCACAAGACACCTAAATATATATATTATAAGATTTTAGGTTAATAATAAGGTTTAACGTTTAAACGCGAACTAGGGTGGCAAAGAGAATTTGAGGTTTTGATAAAACACCTTATTTTAAATTTTAAAGAAGAGTGTGATACTACTTAATTAGTTTGTCATAAAAATAAGTTTACAATAATTAACAAAGTTTAAATATATAAAATGTAAGTATCTTTTATATACATTTGTAAAAATTATAGTTTTAAACAATAACATTTGCTCTAAAAATTGTAGTGATATACATCATCATTTATAGTCTATTTTATAGAAATATCCTTTGTTAAAAAAAGATTTTTTTTAAGTAAGTTGTTTAATTATTTTAATCAAATAAAGATTTAGAAAATTATTTGGTGTTTATAAAAATATTTAAAGTTTACAAAAATTATTGTTATGTTTATTAAAAATTTTCCATAATAATTTTATTGGCTAAAAAGCCTTAAAAAAAATACACGAGGTGCCCGGGTTCGAAACCGGGACCTCATGTCCAAAGTGCAGCGTCCTAACCAGTAAACCAAGGCCTCAGCCGCGGTTTATTTGGGTTTCCAACTCTTAAAAATACCAACCCAAATCCCCACCCAAATTCTCAAGAACCCTAGGTTCGGATTATGCTAAATTGAACAAATCGATTAGTATAGAGCTTGGAATCATAGGGCTTTTGATTAGCGAATATAAACCGAGTGAGTGGGTGTATTTAATTACCCTAATGAAGACTGGATTGACGAGGTCGAGTGTGGAAGAACTCGCGGATGAACTTGAACCTGATTGAGATGCAAATGGTGATGGAACCCGAATTAAATTTGAATGTAGCTTCGGAAGAAGGTCTTGATTTAAGATTTCCAATCAATTTCAGGTGAAAGTGTGGAGAAGGAGGGGTTCAGTTGTGTGAGAAAACGCCGCGAGTGTGGTTAGTCGTTTGTGTTGATTTCAGGTGCTTAGGATGAAATTTACTTAGAAATCGATTAGAAACGTTTAAACAATTGTGTGGGTTCAGTTAATTTGATAATTATCATGCTTTAATGGTCGTACGTTGCGGGTTGATGATCGACCGTTACCCGACCTTGTACCCACTCGCATCCGATGTTAAAGACCAATTAAAGTCCTTTAATGGGTTCGAATCGACTTCAAGAACGGTTTGGAACAGTTTCGGGATCAAGAAACAACCTGTTTTTGATGTTTAAGGGGTCGCCGGAGCCGGCCGGATCTTGGCCGGAAATGGTGCCGGAAAAACGGGGTCGAGGGGGAAAGGGGGTTTGGGTTTTAAATAATTACACAATTGGTCCCTCTAGTTTATTATTTAACATTTTATGCTTAAAAGTTCCATTTTAAGTTTCCAAATTGACAAATAAAACCTTCAAACTTAATTTAAGTTTATGTTTTAAATATGGTTAAGTTTAATAACCTTTATAAGTTATAAATAACCATATTAAAAGTAATCTTATTATTACTAATACTATTATTCATTATTATTACTTATTATTATTGTTACTTTTATTAATATTAACATTATTATTATTATTATTATTATTAATAAGCAAAATAGTTCATTAACACCCGAATTAACTCAACAAGCCCTCAAAGTTTTCATAAATGACATAAATGAACCATATAAGAATTAACAAAATTAACTTTCAATTAACGGAAATACGAGATGTTACAGTCTCCCCAACTTAAAAGAATTTCGTCCCGAAATTTAAAGAAATGAAACTATACAAATAAGAACGGGTATCTCCTCTTCATGTGCTCCTCGCGTTCCCAAGTAAATTCAGCGCCACGTTATTTTCCCAACGAACCTTGACGATTGGGGTTGTTGTGGTTCTAGTCTTCTTCATTATACGATCCATGATCTCTACAGGTTTCTCGACAAAATGTAATGACTCGTCAATCTGAATGTCTTCCAGCGGAACATACAGGCTTTCGTCGGCCAAACATTTTCTCAAATTTGAGACATGGAACACAGGATGAATTCCACTAAGGTCGGAAGGTAACTCTAGTTTATAAGCCACTTTCCCAATCCTTTTCAGGATTTTGAAAGGTCCTACAAATCTTGGAGCCAGTTTTCCCTTCTTTCCAAAGCGAACCACACCTTTCCACGGTGAGACCTTGAGAAGAACCATCTCCCCATCTTGGAATTCTAATGGCTTACGTCGCTTGTCAGCATAGCTCTTTTGACGACTTCTCGCCACTTCAAGGTTCTTGCGAATGATAGAAACCTTATCGGTCGTCTCTTGTATTAGTTCAGGACCAGTGATGAAGTTTTCACCAATGTCGGTCCAACAGATCGGTGAACGACATTTACGACCATAAAGTGCTTCAAACGGTGCCATCTTGATACTCGAGTGGTAACTATTGTTATACGAAAATTCCGCGAGCGGTAGATGCGTATCCCAATCGCCACCAAAGTCAAGAACACAGAGACGTAGCAAATCCTCCAAAGTTTGGATCGTTCGCTCGGTTTGACCATCAGTTTGAGGATGGTAAGCCGTGCTTAGATCCAATTGTGTACCCAAAACTTCTTGCATAGACGACCAAAAATATGAAGTGAAACGAGCATCTTGGTCAGATATGATGTGCAGAGGTACCCCATGACGACTCACAATCTCATCAACGTATATACGAGCTAACTTTGATGTCTTGTAAGTGTCACGTATGGGTATAAAATGTGCCGACTTGGTCAATCGGTCAACGATCACCCATATGCTATCATGTCCTCGAGAGGTTCGGGGTAGCTTTGTTATGAAGTCCATGGATATGTGTTCCCATTTCCACATAGGGATCTCGGGTTGCTCAAGTAATCCACTTGGACGTTGATGTTCGGCTTTAACTTTCGTACATGTGAGGCACTTAGCTACATAGGTCGCTATGTCTTTCTTCATCCCAGGCCACCAATATTGACCACGTAGGTCCATGTACATCTTATCGGAACCAGGATGAATAGAATAACGAGTTTGATAAGCTTCGTTCATAATAAAGGTACGAATGTTATCGCGATTTGGAACCCAAATACGATTGGCGAAGTACATCAATCCATTGGATTTCGTTTCCAATTGGGTTAGAAGATTATGCTCCAACTCATCCTTCATTATCCCTTCTCGTTGAACCATTTTTTGAGCCTCCAGGATGTTAGACTCGATGTCACTATCTATTCTCAGGTTTTGTAGTAGTACGGTGGTCTCATTGACATCTAGTCGAATTTCAGTATCGAACTCACCCAAGGTGTCAAACCATTGACGTTGATCTCGAATTTCTTGAATGAGATCATCTTGTTGTGAATCTTTCGGCTCAGTGCATCGGCCATAACGTTTGCCTTACCAGGATGGTAACGAATGTCACAATCATAGTCACTAATCAACTCCACCCAACGACGTTGTCTCATGTTGAGATCTTTTTGATTGAAAACGTGTTGAAGGCTTTTGTGATCGGTGTAGACTATACATTGCGTACCATACAGGTAGTGCCTCCAAATCTTTAAAGCAAATACAACAGCACCAAGCTCGAGATCGTGGGTTGTATAATTCACCTCGTGAACTTTCAATTGTCTCGACGCATAAGCTATGACCTTCCCTCGTTGCATGAGAGCACAACCAAGGCCTTGCTTAGATGCATCACAATACACGGTGAAATCGTCGTTTCCATCGGGTAGGGTCAATATAGGAGCATTGCACAACTTATGCTTTAATGCTTCAAAAGCTTTTTCTTGCTCGGAACCCCACTCGAATGGTTTATTTTTTTGTGTCAAAGTAGTGAGCGGCTTCGCGATCCTCGAGAAATTGGCGATGAATCGCCGATAATAACCAGCAAGACCAAGAAAAGAACGAACTTCGGTAGGAGTTGTAGGAACACACCAATTCTTCACAGCTTCCACCTTTGCAGGATCAACGTGAATCCTTGGCTATTCATCACGTGTCCTAGAAATTGAACTTCTTCGAGCCAGAAATCACACTTCGAGACCTTTGCGTACAATTGCTCTTTCTTTAACAACTCAATAACCAATCTCAAATGCAGCTCATGATCAGTGTTGGACTTGGAATAGATAAGTATGTCATCAATAAAGACGATCACAAACTTGTCTAGATAAGGCTTGCATACTCGGTTCATGAGATCCATGAAGACAGCAGGAGCATTGGTTAAACCAAAAGGCATCACCATAAACTCATAGTGTCCATAACGAGTACGAAAAGCGGTCTTTGGAATGTCATCCTCATGAACTCGTAATTGATGATATCCAGAACGTAGATCAATTTTCGAGAATATGGCAGCTCCTTGAAGTTGATCAAACAGTCATCGATGCGAGGAAGAGGATAACGATTCTTGATGTAAGTTTGTTAAGCTCGCGATAATCGATGCACATACGAAACGATCCATCTTTCTTCTTCACGAAAAGAACAGGTGCACCCCAAGGCGAAGAACTAGGACGGATGAAGCCCTTCTCGGACAGCTCTTGCAGTTGACAAGAGAGTTCTTGCATTTCCGATGGTGCAAGCCGATACGGTGACTTGGCCACGGGGTTTGCTCCCGGTATCAAGTCAATTTTAAACTCGACTTCACGCACGGGAGGTAAACCACTAAGGTCATCGGGAAATACTTCAGGAAAGTCTCGTACGATAGGGACATCCTTAAGTTCTTTCCCTTTGACTTTCGTGTTGACCACATAAGCCAAGAAGGCCATATACTTCTTGTTTAAGCACTTTCGGGCTTGAGTGCAAGACATGAGTTTAAGCCCTTTAGAAGATTTTCACACCGAACACCTTCAACGTATCTCCAGAGGGTAACGGTATACGAATGCACTTCTCGAAACAAATGATCTCGGCATGGTGTTTGGCTAACCAATCCATACCAATGATGACGTCAAAGCTCCCAAGTTTCATAGGGATAAGATCGATAAGAAAATCATGCGTGTCAAGACTTAAGATGCAATCACGAACGATAACGTCAACGTAATTGGTTCTCCATCGGCAACCTCAACAGTAAGAGGTCTTTCTAGTTTCGTATGTGGCTTAGCAAGTATGGGTTCAAACTCTAATGAAACAAAACTTTTATCGGCTCAAGAATCAAATAGGACATAGGCATAAGTTTTGTTAATAAGGAACATACCTGTTCAATTTTAAAGGTATTTAACAATACAGGTAAAATATGAAATGAATTTGATCACAAAATTTAAGGGTGAGTTAACGTACCATTCACCACATCGTTGTTTGCTTGTGCTTGGTTAGCGTTGATGTTGAAAGCACGTCCTCGAGCTTGTGGAACATTACCCACAAGACGAGGGCATTGTGGGCGAAAATGGCCAGGTTCTCCACAGTTGTAGCAAACACGGTTTGTGACCACAGCGGCATTGTTAGGTGCACGGTGGCAAGTCGCCACCAAATGACCATATTTGCCGCATAAGGTGCAAATGCGGCATGGTTGATTCCCCGGATGATGATACCTACACGTGTTGCACATCGGTTGAGGACCAGCATAAGCCCTAGCCCCAGGCACTTGTGCCACAGGTGTAACCGCAGGTACAAGTTGTCTTTGGGGTTGTTTGGGTGCAGCCACGGCATAGTTACGCGCCGGTGTGAACTTGCGCTTCTTGTTGTTGTTGTGGTTGTTAGATGTTCAGCTTTGGTCTCCTTAACCGCCTCGGTAGCCGTCTTCTCCACTTTCTTTGCACCCTTCACAGACATGGTGCCCTCTTATATGGTTCTCGATGAGTTGAGCGGTGATTGTAATGGCTTCTTCCAAGGTTGTGGGTCGGCTACCCACCACAGCATCTTGAATTTGGGGTGGTACACCCTTAATGAACTTCTCGATGTTGCGGGGAACAGTGTCGACCATATGGGGCAGCAGTATACTCAACTCATGATGCCTAGTTGAGTAGGCCAAATGATCACCATCATTTTGTTTCAAATTCCAAAACTCTTCTTCCAACTTTTGCAATTCACATCTTGGGCAGAACTTCGCGATGGCGATGTTCTTGAACTCTTCCCATGTAAGTGCTAGAATGGCATCGGGTCCACGATTCCTCTTCTCGCTATTCCACCAGGTAAGAGCCCTTTGTTGGAACATACTAGTGGCATAACGAACCTTGAGTGCATCGGGACACTCACAATTGATAAAGTATTCTCCATGCTTTCGAACCACTCAAGAAGGCCAGTGGCTCCTTCCTTGCCACTAAAACTAGTGGGCTTGCAAGAGCTGAAGTGTTTGAAGGTGCAAGTTTGATTATTCCGTGTTGATTGTTCCCGTTTTGATTGTTGCTATTCTCTCCATGACCATTTCCATTATTGCTAGCGTTGGTCATTAAGGTGCTATTAAGTTCAGCAACCATGGTCGGAATGACAGCAGCCATTTGTCGAGCAATCATGGCGGCTAACTTACGATCAGAACTTCCACGCTTTCCATGATGACGAGACATGCTGGAATATACAAATGAGTTAGATATGAGAATTGGATAACAAGGATTAATGTTCAACAGGGTAAGACAAAAAGTTGTAAGGCACATGGAATGGTTCCATTTGGTAACGCATTACCATTTGGAAACGTTGACACGTCAAGGTAAGTTGACCCACTCGCCTTAGAAATTTGTGTATGTTGACCATGGTTTATCACTCATCCCAGAAATCCCCAGGTAAGCATAACTAGTCCCGTAGGATTTATGCGATATGCTTGCCTTAGCCCGAGGGCCTTTTGCCAGGAAATCTAGAATACAGGTGTCCATGTGTCACACAAATTTCTTAGGTTCATGAAATCAAAACCATGATGAGATTTACATAGATTAGACATAAGTCTAAAGATTCAATTCTTAAGCATAAGTATACGATTCCTCGTGTTGACGGGAATAAGATTAAGAAGTTTCATTTGTCGGGGAGAGTCAATGAGTCAAAGTTAAGTTTAGGGAGACAAGTAACAAAGTTTAGACAATTACAAGGCAACCTATGCTAAGGCATCAAGTTGCACATAAAGTATAGCATTATGTAGCATGTAACAATATATATATTTCCAAGAATATAATATTATCCTATGAGGTTCATGCATAAGCTATAGTCTAGGTCACCATTACTAATAACCTAAATCCCTATAGTTATGGGCTCTGATTCAATCTGTCACACCCCAACCTTGACGGCGGAAACGTCGAGATGTGAGGGTTAAGATTGTTCACAGCCACATAACGCTATATTAAATTGAAATATTATTATCATAAGTCTTGAATTGGAAATTACAATCATAAGTCTTATACAAGAAATAAGTTCAACATAACATAACATAATGTAACTTTTTATTTTATTATCTAGGTCCAAGTCCTAGATTATAGCATGCTTCAAAAGGATCACTTTAAACTTGAGGTTGACCTGAAACATGATAAAAATAAGAGTCAACTAAAATAGTTGGTGAGTTTCCAAGGTTTTCATACATAATATGAAAAAGAAAGTTACAAGTAGCAATTCATGTCATAGGTTATAAGCTAGTAAGGTTATAGAACACATATCGTTACAACCAAACCTCGACTTGATTACAAGTATAAAAGATTGGCTAAGTGTATTTGGTTCCCTAGTGCACAAGCATACGGCTCCTAGGAGTCGGCAATACATCGACTTTAGCACCAAATAGGCTTGTCAGGCCCAAAGATCTAAGACGTCGCCAGGCTAGCAATAGTTAATGATTGTAATAAACTATGTATCTCATATAAACACTTACAATAAACAAATAACCATGACAAAATAATAAGTTGAATTGCACGTGATTTACAAGTCTCAAATGTGTATAAGTGTATCATGTATACGTTATCATGTTTCATCCCAAGTTAGTGTAAAAATATGAAAAAGGGGCAAGAAAACTCACTTGGCTGAAAGTATAAGTGTGAAGATTAATAAGATTGATAATCAACGTTGTTCCAAATGAACGTCACAAGACACCTAAATATATATTATAAGATTTTAGGTTAATAATAAGGTTTAACGTTTAAACGCGAACTAGGGTGGCAAAGAGAATTTGAGATTTTGATAAAACACCTTATTTTAAATTTTAAAGAAGAGTGTGATACTAATTAATTAGTTTGTTATAAAAATAAGTTTACAATAATTAACAAAGTTTAAATATATAAAATGTAAGTATCTTTTATATACATTTGTAAAAATTATAGTTTTAAACAATAACATTTGCTCTAAAAATTGTAGTGATATACATCATCATTTATAGTCTATTTTATAGAAATATCCTTTGTTAAAAAAAGATTTTTTTAAGTAAGTTGTTTAATTATTTAAATCAAATAAAGATTTAGAAAATTATTTGGTGTTTATAAAAATATTTAAAGTTTACAAAAATTATTGTTATGTTTATTAAAAATTTTCCATAATAATTTTATTGGCTAAAAAGCCTTAAAAAAATACATGAGGGTGCCCGGGTTCGAACCCGGGACCTCATGTCCAAAGTGCAGCGTCCTAACCAGTAAACCACGGCCTCAGCCGCGGTTTATTTGGGTTTCCAACTCTTAAAAATACCAACCCAAATCCCCACCCAAATTCTCAAGAACCCTAGGTTCGGATTATGCTAAATTGAAGATCAAATCGATTAGTATAGAGCTTGGAATCATAGGGCTTTTGATTAGCGAATAAAACCGAGTGAGTGGGTGTATTTAATTACCCTAATGAAGACTGGATTGACGAGGTCGAGTGTGGAAGAACTCGCGGATGAACTCGAACCTGATTGGGATGCAAATGGTGATGGAACCCGAATTAAATTTGAATGTAGCTTCAGAAGAAGATCTTGATTTAAGATTTCCAATCAATTTCAGGTGAAAGTGTGGAGAAGGAGGGGTTCAGTTGTGTGAGAAAACACCGCGAGTGTGGTTAGTCGTTTGTGTTGATTTCAGGTGCTTAGGTTGAAATTGTACTTAGAAATTGATTAGAAACGTTTAAACAATTGTGTGGGTTCAGTTAATTTGATAATTATCAAGCTTTAATGGTCGTACGTTGCGGGTTGATGATCGACCGTTACCCGACCTTGTACCCACTCGCATCCGATGTTAAAGACCAATTAAAGTCCTTTAATGGGTTCGAATCGACTTCAAGAACGGTTTGGAACAGTTTCGGGATCAAGAAACGACCTGTTTTTGATGTTTAAGGGGTCGCCGGAGCCGGCCGGATCTTGGCCGGAAATGGTGCCGGAAAAACGGGGTCGAGGGGGAAAGGGGGTTTGGGTTTTAATAATTACACAATTGGTCCCTCTAGTTTATTATTTAACATTTTATGCTTAAAAGTTCCATTTTAAGTTTCCAAATTTACAAATAAAACCTTCAAACTTAATTTAAGTTTATGTTTTAAATATGGTTAAGTTTAATAACCCTTATAAGTTATAAATAACCATATTAAAAGTAATCTTATTATTACTAATACTATTATTCATTATTATACTTATTATTATTGTTACTTTTATTAATATTAACATTATTATTTATTATTATTATTATTATTATTATTAATTATTATTATTATTATTATTATTATTATTATTAATAAGCAAAATAGTTCATTAACACCCGAATTAACTCAACAAGCCCTCAAAGTTTTCATAAATGACATAAATGAACCATATAAGAATTAACAAAATAACTTTAAATTAACGGAAATACGAGATGTTACACTCAATATATTCTCAAAATTAAGAAATGTATCACTATTCCAACATAATTATCACTTCTACAAATCTCAGGTAGACAGTGTATATTTCATCATAAGGCCTCCAGTTAAACTAATATAAAAATAAATTTTAAATTGTTAAACTTTTCATGATATACATTTTGTGATTAATAATAATAAAAAATTAATACCATGTTATTATTCATCAAATGTAATGATGATCTATATGCGCTCAAGCAGCTCGGAGTGGTTGAAATATAGCTAAGTTTTCCTCCCTGTCAAATATAATATTGGTTAAACAAAATTAATAAATATAAATTCAAAAAATAGAATAAACATGATTGTAACATACATTGCACCATATGGTAATGCGTATGGTGTATTAGGGTCAAGACTACGGTCATTAATCAGAGAAAGGGTAGGTAGCCTTTCCTAAGCCCATAATTGTAACAAAAATAAAGGTTCACTAACATCAGTAGCTGATATTTTTGTTGCCTTGCATAGCTGTCTGTACAACCATGCTAAAGTAGCACTCCCCCAACTTAGTTGGCCACACTCTTCTAAATCTTCTACACGTGTTAAAAAATTAACATGGAGTCAGTTGGAAGATAAATCAGGGAATAAAGTTGCCCCAATTATGTATAATATTATTAATCGAGCACGCTGCTAGCATTGCTCAATAGAGGCATTTGTAGGGAAATCTTTTTCAATTTCTTTTAAAATGGCAACCAAATTTATTTTTAAACCTTCTATATGATGGGGATCAAGAAAACAACTTGTCAAACGCCCGAACAAATCTATTATTTCAGTTTTGTTCATCGCCACATCAGTGCCAGTAATTGCATCACCATCAACTTGTAAACCCCATAAGACTTGAACGTCTTGAAGGGTTACCGTGCATTCTCCCACAGGTAAATGAAACGTGTGGGTTTCAGGCCGCCATCTCTCCACCAAAGCCGTAATCAAACCACCATCAAGCTTACGGTAACCGCAATTAATAATACCACCAAAACCCGCTATCCTTATATAAGGCATAACATTACTGGGTATAGGCTTGTGTTTGATGAGTCTTCCAAAAATTGGTATCCCCCCGTCTAGGACGCAAAATACCGACATCACTTGTTGGATTCTGAAAATAGTGAGCAGCTTTATGCTCACCAACCAAAAATAACAATTCCGTATTCAAATGACCCGATGTAACACCCCAATTCGCCATGAAATAAAATCTGTGAGTTTGTTGAAAAATAGAGAATGTGAAATGTGAGTTTAGTGTGTACTGTGGAGAGTAAAGTTTGTGTTAGATGGTTTATATAATAGAATTTTTTTTAAATATGTCACACTCGGTCAAAACCCTAACCAAGTACCCGCCCTTCACATTGGCGGGTTCTTGGTCCAATGGTGGTCAAGGTCGTCTGTCGTCTGGTTTGCTCAGTTGACTGATGTGACGAGGGGAGAACCCGCCGGTGGCACCGGCGGGTACCCCTAATGTATTTTTTTAACCCCAAAAGTGAAATATTTTTTTTAAATTTACCCTACTAATAAATTTTTTTTGAGAATTTATAAGTAACTTAATAACAGCGAGAACTAACATCAATAGTCCATATGTTTTAAGTTTTATACTTTTTATACATAGTTGTATATGTTTATGTACATTAAAAACAATCAAAATATCATAAAAACCAATCAAACTAATGTTTTCATATGTATGTAACTTTATTTGTTTAGTCACGCACGTGTAGATAGTATAATCTACATATTACTTACTCATGTGTAGATTAAAAAATTGTTTGTTGTTTTCTTTTAAACTTCAAGATAGATGATTAAATATTATATTTCAATTGTTTTTTTTCATATAAAACATAATAAAGGTTGCGTGTTATTACAAGTTGTCGTAGTTTTGAATACAATTGTACGTTTTTTTAATGATCCTAACCCATAATTGATAATATCTCAAATATATATTTTTTTCCTTTTATTTCAAATAAATTCCCACTCTTGTGAATATTACTAAATAAATTCCGACACTAGTTAATAAGTAATAACCCCGAAAATCGTTTGTAAAAACTGAAATTACTAAATTTGTAAAATCCTTTTTTCTCAAACAAATTCCCACATTTGTGGATAAGGAATTTGATTTATGAAATTATGTTACGCTCTAAACCTATTGCGTTTATAGCCATGATTAGAGATTTAATCACGGATAATGTAATTTCTATAATAATTCATTAAAACATATAAAAATTTGACAGACCATTTGACAAAAAGCTTGCCCGAGACTTAGTGATTAAATTCCATTTAATTCTATTATAATGAGATTGACAATTCATTCTAGTATCTTATTAAGGATTGAAGTGAGCGAGGAAAAATCGGGCGTGTGTTAATGATAGTACCTTGTGCCCGGGTGTGGTGTTTAGATCCACTTATGTCATAACATGTCATGTTTAATGATTTGTTGAATATGAAGTGTGTATCTCTTTATCTTCAATTATTTAAATGAGTTGATGCGTTCAATTATTTAAATGAGTTGATACGTTCAATTCAATGACACACTGGTTCTCAAATATTTGAAACGTGTGAAATACTAATACGAATATTCAATCGATTCAACATACTCACTTAAGTACAAGTTTTGACAAGTTTTATAAAGGTAACAAATATATATTTTTTTGAGTGTCTAACCTATCTATCTTAGTGTTCGAACCATCGACCTCCTACGGACAAAACACTTATTATACACCTGGATGCCATTAAGCTAAACTAATCGTTAGTACGAGGGTAGCAAACATATCCACTACAATCTAACAAAAGTTTTGGTAGCCCTTTATTCCTTACTAATAGAATGCGCTAAAACCCTACGTTATTGTACAATATATCATTTCTGTAACTTACCCTTAATTTAGTTGATGTGGATCTCCATAACAACATTACATATAAGCATGTGTACCAACAAGAGCATGGCTGCACTATGGTTCGACCTTCCTCTGGCTTGAAGGTAATTTTGACATCTTTTGTTATAACCACTGTAATAAGGTCATGAGGTGTACCCTTACGTACATCACTCATCTATTCAAATCAACACCACTAACTGAACTAAGAAAATAATTTCACCTTCTTTCACCGCACTCAATTTAATATATAAATAAATATAAACTAAAAGGTTGTGTGTAGGACTCACCGTCCACCTTTATAGTTTGTTAAGCCTTCATGGAACCCCCTTTAACGCCCTGTAACTCTCGGGAGGAGTGGTGTTTCACGCCTGTTAACATGCAACAAGAACTTTCACGTGTGAGGCGTACGAGTATATCCGATGATGTAAGAAGATACATTTTAAGCATATGAAGCAACAAAAAAAGTTAATTATGTTTATACACGTTGTTTGGTTGAGGTAGGAAAATTATTACCCCCCTTTGTAAAATACCTCCTTAATGAAAATTTATTTTAATCAAACACAAAATTTATAAAAATTATAGGATTTTTGTAGAACCTAGGATGATTGGTATACAAATCGAAAATGTTTTATAAGTTAATTGTGAGAAATATAATTGGCGAGCGATAATTAAAATATCACCTCATTTCAACCTTTTCTTGAATGTATACTTCATGACTCGTTCGGTTTGTGTCTCTTTCTATCTACGATACATATTTTCTTTATATTATTTTCAATTATTTGATTTCTGAAAAATATCCACATAAATATTTGTGTCACATATAATATATTTACCGTAATCAAATATAAAATACATATGCCCTAACATTAAGTTTTTTTAGTTCCAAACAAAACCGAATTAATTTTCCTTTATAATGAAACTAATACCGTTTAATATTATAATTGATTTAACAGAGTAATGAAAATTACAAAGAGAGAAAACGATATTTGTATGTGTGTTATTGACATTGAAAAGGCTTACAATAGCAAGTTCCGTCATGTGATTTGGGATAGTTCCGAGGGAAGATGGATTCGTTGGAGATATATCAAGAAGAGTAGGAATACATTGTTCGTGTGCCCTAGAAGATATAAAGTCCTTCCTTATGAAAATGGGCTTTTTTATTATTTTTTTTCTCTCCTCTACACACAGCTATTTTTAAAAATAATAAAAACTAGATTAAGCCTCTGCGTTGTCACAGGGGGGCGTTAAACCAGGAACATGTTGTGGTTAGATCGGTTAAGCAAAATAGGAAGAGAAAGGATAGAATTTAGAGAGGAGATTTGGAACAATTTTCTGCATAAATTACTAAAAAGAAGAAATTCCTTATAAAGGGTACAAGACACAACTACCACTACTGCTACTCTCCTACTAATTAGAAACATGCACACATGGAGAACCAAGCATGGCTCACGATCTCTCTTATTCTCTCACACACTTTTCAACACTAAAAACTAGGAAGACCAAGAAATAGACAATTAAATAAACAAAGACTAATTCATAAAACTCATGCATGCATGCATTGATCACGTGAGGATGAGCCAGTGGACTTGTAACAATCCACCCCGCTGGAATCGACCTTGTCCTCAAGTTTGAAGTTAGGATAAGCTTTTGCAAATCTCCACTTTGTTTCCCAAGTAGCTTCTGCACGATCAGAGCCAACCCATTTTACTAAGATTTCGGTACGCGGACGGTATTTGCCTTTGTGAATGACTCGTTCCTCCAAAACACATTCCGGCTGGGGCTGCTGAGGCGGAAGGGTTAGGTTATCGATCACCAATGGGCTGACAGCTGGAACTGAGCCTTCGCATTTGCGCAGGAGGCTAACGTGGAAGACGTCATGAATCAAAGAACCCGGTGGCAGCTCCAATTGATACGCAACCTATCCCACCTTCTTTAGGATTTTATAAGGGCCAAAGAACCTGGGTGCGAGTTTGTTAGAGGATCGTTGGGCCACTGTGATCTGGCGGTATGGTTGCAGTTTGACAAAAACGAAATCACCTTCCAGAAATTGAACCTCTTGCCGCTTCTGATCCGCCTGAACTTTCATACGGTTTTGTGCCACCAACAAATTCTAACGAAGTTGCAGCAGAACAACCTCCCGATCACGCAAAAATTCATCGACATCCGGCTGTAGTGTGGTGCCTGGAACATACGAAGCAACCCTCGGAGCGGAACGACCATAAACAACCTCAAAAGGAACCATTTTTGTGGAAGAATGGAAAGAAGTGTTATAGCTATACTCAGCCCAAGGAAGCCAATCCACCCACCGTTTCGGTTGGTCACCTGCAAAACCACGCAAATATTGCTCGATAACTCGATTAACCACCTCGGTTTGGCCGTCTGTTTGCGGGTGATAGCTCGAGCTCATGCATAAGGTAGTGTCTTGGAGCTTAAACAAAGATTGCCAAAAGGAGCTAGTAAAAACCTTGTCGCGATCACTGACCACGGTTTTGGGAAACCCATGAAGTTTCACAATATTAGAAAGGAATTCTTGTGCCACGGTTGAAGCTGTGAAGGGGTGCCGTAGGGGAACAAGATGGACATACTTCGAGAGCCGATCGACAACGACCATCAGAACCGTAAACCCTTTTGAGTTAGGAAGACCTTCAATAAAATCCATACTGATGTTGTCCCATATGCGTTCCGGAATGGGTAAAGGTTGCAAGAGACCAGCTGGGGACATGCTATCGGACTTGAATCGTTGGCAAACTTGACATTGCTTGATATAACTTTTAACTCGTTCCTTGAGACCGACCCACCAAAACGATTGTTTAACCTTATGTAAGGTTTTTTGGAACCCAAAATGACCACCCTCTGGTGAGGCATGACAGAAGGTTAAGACGGTGTCGATTAAAGGCGAGTTGGAATTCATAAGAATGGCGCCGTTCCGGAACCAAACCCCATCACGAAAAAGCAAATTTTTGAAAACCCCATTAGTTGAATTTTTTGATAAGTTACGGAAAAAAGGGTCAGTGCGTACCGCTGTTGTATGTCATGCCAAATGGTGGAACAAGGGTGGGAAATAGCCAAAAATTTGTACTCTGGAAGGCGAGAGAGAGCATCAGCCCCCTTGTTGTTCACTCCTTTCTTGTACTCAACTTATAATCAAAACCCAATAATTTTGGTAGCCACCTAGCTTGAGCGGGGGTAGTGATACGCTGTTCCAGAAGATATTTAAGGCTCATATGATCTGTTTTAACCACAAAGGGTCGACCAAGTAGATAGTGACGCCATTTACGAACCGCCTTGACGATTGCCAACATCTCTTTGTCATACGTGGACCACGATAACATGGATCCTTTGAGGGGGGCGCTAAAATAAGCGAGTGGTCTGCCTTTCTGAGTTAAAACGGCTCCAATGCCCACCCCGCTAGCGTCGCACTCGATAGTAAATGGAAGGGACCAATCCGGTAAACCCAGAGTGGGAGTGGTTGTTAAGGCGACCTTTAGGGTGTTGAAGGCTCGGTCAGCATCTTCGGACCAAACGAAGGGAGCCTTGCCAACTAGTTGGTGTAACGGAGCCGCGATACCACCAAAACCTTTGATGAACTTCCGGTAATACCCGGCCAACCCTAAAAAACCCCTGACGCCTTTGGCGGTGGTTGGTGTCGGCCAGGAAAGAACCGACTGAACCTTGGCGGGTTCAACCGCTACCCCGTCCGACGAGATCAAATGACCCAAATAAAGCACCTGTTGAACTCCAAAACAACATTTGGAGTACTTGGCAAAAAGGCTGTTAGCTTCTAAAATGCCGAGAACTGTCGTAAGGTGTTCCACATGTTCCGCCATGGACTTTGAATAAACTAAAATATCGTCGAAGAATACCAAAATAAACTACGAAGAAAGGGCCGGAAAGATCGTTCATAAGCGACTGAAATGTAGCCGGTGCGTTTGTGAGGCCAAACGGCATAACAACAAATTCATAGTGGCCGTCATGAGTGCGGAAAACCGTCTTATGGATGTCACGATCATGGACGCGGATCTGGTGGTAACCGGAACGGAGATCCAACTTGGAATAGAGATGAGAACCATGGAGCTCATCGAGTAGCTCGTGATAACCCTTGTTGTAACAGTTCCTTCACTTGTAACAACCCTTGTTGTAACAGTTCCTTCACTTGACGTTCTACCTCCGTTTTTTGGAGATAGGGTTGGCGATAAGGACGAGTGGTAACCGGCTTAGCTCCCGGGAGTAATGGGATAATATGGTCTTGAGAACGTGTGGGCGACAATGAAGTGGGTTCTTTGAAGACGGTTGCAAAGCGGTGGAGGACTTGTTGAATTTCTAGACAAGGGGTGGGTATAGGGGTGGTGTCAATAAAGGGAAGGCTAACTTGTAACAAAAGAACAGGGCCATGCAAAGGAATGGCTTCATGCAACTGAAGGGCAGCCAAGTCAGAGCCACGAAGTCCTTGTAGTAAGTGGGAGGAGCCGGCTAAAGTGAAACCGAGGGTGAGCTTATCGTAATCAACCTCCACGGGCCCGAGAGTCTTTAACCATTGGACCCCAAGAACGACCGGGTACGCGGCAACCGGTAGAACAAAAAAATCACATGTGATCACATAACCTTGAATGGTGAGGGTTAACCCCCGGATGCGTCCGGCACAAGAGACATGTTCACGGTTTCCGACAATAACCTTGAAGGAAACATCCTGATCGACGACCAACCCGAAACGCTCAACCAGAACGTGGTCAATAAAATTATGGGTGCTACCGCCGTCAACGAGAACGATGACCGGTTGGTTCTGAATGCGGCCAAGAAGGCGAATGGTTTGGGGAGTGAGAGCCCCAGAAATTGCATGGAACGAAATCTCCGCCTGGTGGTCATCGATGATGGGTGGCGGTTGGTCCTCCGGTGACTCCGGAACGTCTTCAATCATAAACAGTTGGGGTTTGGAGCACTTGTGGCCGGGGAAATAACGATCATCGCAGTAGTAGCATAGCCCCTTCTCGCGACGGGCTCGGGCTTCCTGGCTTGAAAGGCGACGAATGGGGCTAGTGGTGGACAGGGACAAACGGGTGGAGGGGGCATGGCCCAAAAGGCCGGCCGATGTGGGTGGAGTAGAAGGTTTCGATGGTGGTGGGTTTTTGGAAAAAGCAAATGGTTTCCGTTGGAGATTTAATTTATCCTCAACCAACTTAGCAATTCCTATGGCTTCGGCTAAGGTTCTAGGCTTTTTAATCTTGACCTCTAAACGAATCTTATCTTCCAATCCCCCAACAAAACAGCCTAGGAGGAAAACCTCCGGTAATCCGTCGATCCGGTGGGAAAGTCGCTCAAATTCATCCTGATAAGCGACGACCGTCGACGTCTGAGTGAGACGAGAAAGAGCTTCGGAGGGGTCCTCGAAGTCAGTTGGGCCAAAACGTTGAAGGAGGGCCGACGAAAATTCCGCCCAAAAGAGCGGTCCACGAGACTTGGTATACCATTTGTACCATTGAATAGCTATACCGTCGAGGTGGAGAGATGCCAGGTGGGTGTGTTCATCAACGGGAATTTTCTGGTAATCAAAAAACTGCTCGGCTTGGAAGAGCCAAGTGAGCGGGTCGTCTCCAGCGAAACGGGCGAGGTGAAGCTTCAAATGATTGTGGTGGCCGGAACCATGAGTGAGAGCACTGCTAGAAGCATGGGGGTGGTGTTGTTGCATGGATTGGACGGTGGAATGGAGGTTATGGTAATCCCCCATCATTTTTTCAAACATGGCTTGGAGTTTATCAATGGATTCTTGGGTATGTTGTTGAAACTGCTTGTTAGCTTTCTGGCGGGTATCCATGGAGATCAGAACCTGGCTCTGATACCACTGTTGTGGTTAGATCGGTTAAGCAAAATAGGAAGAGAAATGATAGAATTTAGAGAGGAGATTTGGAACAATTTTCTGCATAAATTACTAAAAAGAAGAATTCCTTTATAAAGGGTACAAGACACAACTATCACTACTGCTACTCTCCTACTAATTAGAAACATGCACACATGGAGAACCAAGCATGGCTCACGATCTCTCTTATTCTCTCACACACTTTTCAACACTAAAAACTAGGAAGACCAAGAAATAGATAATTAAATAAACAAAGACTAATTCATAAAACTCATGCATGCATGCATTGATCACGTGAGGATGAGCCAGTGGACTTGTAACAGAACACACCACCATTAGCGACCACCAATACCCGTATAATAAAAACGAAAAAAATATAACCGATCTTGGACCGAAACGTAGCACTAAAGACACACCACCGTTAGAAGAAACGTAAAAAATTTAAAAAATAAGTAAGTCAATCTTGGATCAATGCGTTTCGAAGGGGCCGTTAAACGGTAAAAAATAAGTGTAAAAACGTTGAACCACACATGCATACTGTGACATGATAACTTGCAAAATGTAGACTGAAACATAAAACGAAATTTGTTTAAAATATAAAAAGTATATGGACCAAAGTTAAAGTAAAAAAATGTTTAGCTTATATTGTAAAAAATATAAAAAGTATAAGTTAAATATTAAAAGTAAATAAGACAAAAGATGGGTACAACACATAAAACATTTGGTACAACTCATAATGCTTAAGAAACTTGATAATTAGTATATATATAATGTATTAGATTTGAACTGTGGTTTTTTAAATATATAGATAATCAGTAATTTTATTTTTACTCTACTCATAACTATTTATAACAATTTATTAAAATATAAAAAATATACTCCTATAAATATAGGGAATCTAACATAGAGTGCTCATTTTTTTTGGAAAACTTAAGGGTTACCTATTCCGGAAACGCTCAGTGTGAAAGAGAGGCAGCATTGTCTATTATGTTTTTTTAGTACCTTTTGTAATGTTTTTATATGTATTTTTATACTTAAAATGGTTTCAGTGTTTTAACAGCTTTACTGTAGAGAAATGGTTTATTGGATGTATAACCTTATTGGATGTATAAACTTTGAAAGCTCAAGCTTATTAAAAAAAACAAATAATACAACAATAATAGTAAAAAACGAAGTACTAATAATTTATTCTACTAGTCTACTAAAGGTAGCATTTTATAAATTTTAATATTTCTTATTAATAGATTATCAATTAAATAATTAATGCCTTCCAGTCGATCTAATATTAGATATACTGTCACAAAACAATCAACAACAACAATTACATTTTTACCATTCCTTTCGCGTTTCTAAAAGTTGTTTGAAAATATGTGAATAATTAAATCTTGAACCAATAAAAGGTTTGAAATATTAAAAGCTAGTATATCGTTTAATTATTTAAAGATAAATTTTTGATCAATTCAGATAAGAGGTCTTAATCATTCAGCATTAGATCTCTCACCATTCAACATTAATATAATATTTAACCATTCAGAGGCAAATGTCTGAACCATTTAAACATTTGCTCGCGATAATCTAAACCATTAAATGTTGAATCATTCAGACATCTAAACTGTGACATTCGTCATTTTCGACTAGCTTTATATTTGTTATCCTGTATTGTAAATCCGACTCGTTTTGGTCTTCGGATCTTTGAATATTAATAAAATGATGGATTTTATGTTGTAATCATGTTTCATACTTGTGGCGTGACCCACAGTTCGTTTCAGCAAAATAAGTTTTTTTAACGTTTTCGGTTCGTTTAAGGTCCGGACTTGTATTTTAACCATCCAAACCAACCAAGACCTAACCCATAACTATTCTAGAACCCTCCAAACATGTAGATATCTGGTTATATTTTATTTAAATTAAAATTTATTTTAAATAAAAGAATCAAAGTGCACCCTTTTACCCACCGGACAAATGCATTACCCATTTCCTCAAACCCTAATCTTTCCCTATAAATACCACTCATTCTCAACCATTTCACCTGCACATTTTCATTTTCTTCTCCCAAAAGTTTTGATCTTGTAAGTTGTTTTAGCTAGTTTTGCTTAAGTTTGACTTTAAAAAGTCAAAGGAACCGAATCTTGCATTTCAAATCATTTCGGGTATGTAATTTTGGTTATTTTTAGTTTTTCTAAGTTATTTTATGTTCACAAAATCATTTTCATCTTTATTTAAGTCTTGTGGGCATTCAAACTCATATTTATGCATTTTAGACCCGTTTGGGTCGTTTTCGGAAGTTTACTCGATTAATTTTTTTGTTTGAGTTTAGATATGGAAGTTTTACCTTATTTTTAGTTCAATGGTTTTGGACATGTGGTAACCATCCTCGGTTCATACCGAGTCAAAGACCGAACCAAACCGAACGCTCGTTTAAGCACTTTAAATAACTTTTAAGTGATCATGTTACATCAAACACTTTAGATCTGAGTTTTTCTTGATATTTTAGTTATTATATGGTTGATATGAAGGTGTAGAACAAATTTTGGCTTGAACCCAAGTTTCGGGTAAAAACCGAGTAAAACCGAACACCCGTTTTAACGAGTTAGTCAATGTTCAAACCACCAAAAGTTCAATCTATCTTTTTAGTTATGTTTTACTTTATATTACCCATATTACTTAAGATTTTGGAAGTTTTAGAACAAATATTAGCTCAAACCAAGTTTCGGGTAAAAATAAACCCGAGTAAAAGTCGAACTTATCGTCTTAACGAGCTAGTCACCGTTCAAAACGCCAAAAGAAAAATCTTTCCTATTTTTTTTAACTTATGTTTCACTTTATGTTATTTGTATTAATAATATTATGGTATGAAGGAACCAAACTTGGTTTTATACTAAGATCGGGTTTAAACGAATTTCTTTATTAATTAAAGTCTCAAACTCGGGTTTAAGAGAGTGTAAGTCGGACCTTGATGCTTACATTAATGGGATCGTGCATACTAGCACTAAACCAACTCTCATATGTAAAACTTAACAATGGTTGAGTAAAACTAAACATCAATGACCCGTTTTCTTGTAAAACTCATTTTATACTTACGTTATTTAAACACACTTTGTAAAATATAACTAAAACTCCCGAAAACCCAAGCCTTATTTTTATGAACTTTTATACCATTTATATTTCATCTTCAAGACTCAATACTTACTCAAGATCTTTCAATTTAGGACACGCACGTTAAAATCGTCGGACTCGCTTACTTGTGGATTTTATTCAAAATTTATTCATCAACGTCATTTTATTCCATTTGAGTAATTTCATCCCCATTTTCTCTTCTATACTTTGGGGGTAGCAAGCATACTTACTTAACGAAAAAAATGATTTAACATCTAGATCCTCAACCCACAACCTCTAGGTTATGTGTTGCTTAGAATAAATGTCCAATTGTATGTTATATACCTCATATGATTAATTGCTACATGTTTATTGCTTTTGATCGTTTAGCCTCATCCTCATCCTCAATAAGTATGAGCATACGCTCCTCCTTGTAATATGGTAGTTTTATCAATTAGAAAGGAGCCTCATTTATTTATAATTGATATACCTTAATTGTCACTTTTATTTACGGCTTCACATATTTGAGTTGTGGATTTTTGCATTATATTATATTTATAAAGTCATGGAATTGTTCACCAACGTACATGTTGACAAAACATATTTTATGCAATGCTACAGGTTTGATTATCGGTTGATTGAAGATTTAAAGACGTTACTTTATTTTGGACCGTTAGGTTATTAGTTAAGAACTATTTATTTTCTTGTATTTGTAAGAATATATGTTATGAAATTAAATATTATCACTTTAATAGTGTCGTGTGCATTTGAACAATCTTAGTTGCGCCCCGGCATGTTTCGCCGCTTTGGTCAGGGTGTGACATAAACCATTAAAAGGTTGATTAAGAGGCTACCAAACAACCTCTTAATGTGTCATGTGCTAATCTTAAACAAGTGCTTGTGGATTAATGATCATAACCACGACCATTTGAACATTGACTTTAAAATTGCATTAACGCTAGCATCTAGGTCGGTAAGAGCATCAATGCTCGAGAAAACTGGTTTCAGGAGCTTTAAGGTCATGAGGTGTACCCTTACATCCTTCCATTTTACGTAAGCATCACATCACCCATCTTTTCAAATCAATCCCACTATCTGAACTAAGAAAATAGTCTCACATCCTTTCCTCGTACTCAATTTAATATATAAATAAATATAAATTAACTGGTTGTGTGTAGGACTCACCGTCCACCTTTATAATCTGTTAAAGCCTTCATGGAACCCCCCTCAAATGCCCCGTAACTCTCGGTAGTCGGGAGGAGTGGTGCTTCACACCTGTCAACATGCCACAGAACTTTCACGCATGGGGCGTACGAGTATATCCTATGATGTAAGAAGATACTTTTTAAGCATATGAATCAACAAAAGAGTTAACTATGTTTATACATGTTTGGTTGAGGTAGGAAAAAATATTACCATCCGTTTAAACTCTTTATCATTTAACTAAACTGATCATGTCTATATATAACTATGACGGGTTTGATTTTGTAAAATACCTCCTTAATGAAATTTATTTTAATCAAACACAAAAGTTATAAAACAATAGAATTTTGTAGAACTTTCAACGACTGGTATAAAAATCGAAAATGTATTTGGAAGTTAGTTTTGATAAATATAATTGTCGAGCGATAATTAAAAAAATCACATCTCATTTCATTATTTCAACCTTCTCTTGAATGTATACTGAATGACTTGTTTGGTTTGTATCACATCTATCTATGATTCATATTTTCTTGATATTATTTTCAATTATATGATTTCTAAAAAATATACACATAATTATTTGGGTCACATATAACATATTTACCATAATCAAATATAAATACATATGCCCTAACGTTATGTTTCTAGTTCCAAACAAAACCGAATTAATTTTCCTTTAGAATGAAAACACAGAGTAATGAAAATAACAAAGAGAGAAAACGATATTTGTGTGTGTGTTATCGACCTTGTAAAGGCTTACAATAGCATGTTCCGTCATGTGATCTGGGATAGTTCTGAGGGAAGAGGGATTCATTGGAGATATATCAAGATGAGTAGGAATACATTGTTTGTGTGCCCTTAGGAGATATAAAGGCATTCCTTATGGAGACAAGTTTTCATCAATGGTCTAGATAGAGTTGGTTTTCTTTTACGGTGGTTTTGAATAAGTTGTTAAAGTCAATACAATCAACAATCTCATGAACTTGTGGTACATGCTTTTCGCATATGATATTGCATAGATAAGCAAAGCGGAAGGCCTAAATGAGAGAGGCTAGAGGAGTAATGAGCAGTCTTAAAACGTAATTGTTTAGCATTTAGTTGTTTAAAAATCACATACCTTTATTGTAACTTTAGTGCAGCAAACAAGAAGTATGACACCCAGATCAATATTGTTGTACGATTCGTCATGCATACAACCAAATTTAGATATTAGGGTCATCTTCATACAATGTGATAAAACGTCGATAGTGATGTGGTTCATCACGTTCAAACATGTCATCGTGTATGGAGAGTATTAATTATATTTCAGTGTGACAAATGATTCCCAACAAAACTAAAGAGAAGAAATTAGTGTTACAGTTCATCAACTATGTTATACGAACAAATTGTTGGGCCACCAAAAACACAAATTAGAGATAACAAGGGTGAGAATGTAGTTATAGATATGTGAACATACAAGATTGGATTGGGTAAGAGTATTCACATCAGGTTCTTCATTTATATTCTTATAATTATACTAAAAATTATTATTTTGTCTCTCATTATTAATTAAATGTTATTTTTTATATGTTTAATGAGAATGTGTCTTGAGTTGTCATGTTTTTTTTGGCATTAATCTAGACGGGACATAGATATTAATTTTTATGTTATTTTTTATATGTTTAATAAGAATGTGTCTTGAGTTGGCATGTTTTTATTGCAATAATCTAGACGGGACATAGATAATTAATTTTTAGGTTAATAATAAAGAGAACGTGTCTAGCACTACATAAAAAAATTAACTTTTAGGTTAATAATAAAGAGAACGTGTTTTGAATTGACATGTATTTATAATAATATTAAAAACAAGACATAGATATATTTTGAGATTATAATAAAAAGAACATGCCTTGAGTTAACATGTTTTCATGATATTATTCAAACACGACATAAGTAATTAACTTTTAGGTCTGAGGACATGTCTTGAGATGACATGTCTTACCCATTTATACATATAAATACACAATTTATGGTTGGATTTATTAAATTTAATCCGCCCACCAAGTATAATTGTCCACCAAGATTGTTAGAAATAGAGAAGGAATAAGAAACAAATGATATTCAGAAACCACATAAATTGATAGATTGTGATAAAATCATTTATCTTGATAAGCAGTTCAACCCTAATGACATGGATTTCATGAATTTTAATCCGGGATAATCTATCAATTGATTATGAAAATAATCAAGATTAACCAACATATGTGTATATGGATTTGATTGAATAAACCGAAAGTGATAATTTCGTGTTCTTGTTCAACAGTTCCATAAGAAAATAAAATCTCCACATATGTTCTTCTTATTGATAGCGTTAGTATAATTTGAGAACTTATAAGTATTTTAAGAAGTATAAGAACCGAATATCAATAATCCGTATCTTTTAAGGTTTATACTTTTTTACACATAGTTGTATATGTATATGTACATTAAAAATCATCAAGATATCATAAAAAGCCATCGAACTAATGTTTCCATATGTTTATAAACTTTTACTTGTTTAGTCACACACGTGTAAATTGTATAATTTATATAACTTACTCATGTGTATTTTCATATTTGTTTGTTATTTTTCTTTTTGAACTTCAAGATAAATGATTAAATATCATATTTCAATTGTTTTTTTCTTTCAAATAAAACATAATAAACATTGTGTGTTATTAGAAGTTGTAGTTCTGAAAACATTTGTGTATTTTTTAATAATTCTAACCCATAATTGATAATATCTCAAATATATATTTTTCTTTTTTTTTCAAATAAAATCCACTCTTGTGAGTATTACTAAATAAATTCCCAGTCTTATGAATAAGTAATAGCCCCTAAAACTGTTTTCAAAACCGTTTGTAAAAACTAAAATTACTAAAATTGTAAAATCCTTTTTTTCTCAAAGAACTTCTCGCATTTGTTGATAAGGAATTTGATTTATGAAATTATGTTACACTCTAAACCTATTGTGCCTATAGTCATGTATGCAATGGAAAGTCTAGATACATGGATAATGTCTCCTTGCGTCCTTTCACTTCACGTAAACATCACATCACCTATCTATTTAGATCAATCCTGTTAACTGAACTAAAAAATGGTCTCACCTTCTTTCATTGCACTTCATTTAATACTTGAATGATGTCCGTGCAATGCGGCGTGCGAACATTTTACATCCGACATGAGTTTCTAAATTTTGTTAATTTTATAGCAATTTTACAAAAGTATATTGTATTTTTTCTAAGCTACAATTTAAAACACCAAATAAATGGATTTTACATGATTACTTGTATATATATGCATTAAGTTATTGTACCTTACAAAATACCTATCAATTCAGCAAAAAATTACATCAAAACGTTTAAATAATACACATTTAAGATTGTAGTATCAAAAAGTTTTAAACATGATAGATTGATATAACATAAATCTTAAAACAAATTAAGTTTTTTTGGTTTATGTGTAGATAATATAAAATTTTATGTAATTTATAGTAATTATAAGGTTATTATGTAACTAATTGTAAGGGGTAATTTGTAAATAATGTTAAAAATATTATTTTACTTTTAAAAATGGTTGTACCTTATGCATTGAATAAAGTAAGTGTTTTTTATTTAATGGTATTTAAAATACTCTTCTCATATACTTTATATATAATATAGATATAAATAAATATAAACTAATTAGTTGTGTGTAGAAGGACTCACCGTCCACCTTTATAGCTTGTTAAAGCTTTCATGGAACCCCCTTTAACGCCCCATAACTCTCAGGAGGAGTAGTTTTTCACACCTGTTAACATGCGATAAGAACTTTCACGCACGGGGCGTACAAGTATATCCCATGATGTAAGAAGATACTTTTTAAGCATATGAAGCAACAAAAAAATCAACTATGTTTATACACTTGCATGGTTGAGGTAGGAAGAATTATTACCTAGTGCCACCTGTTTAAACTATATCATTTAGCTAAACTGGTCATGTATATATATATATATATAACTATGTTGGGTTTGGCTTTGAAAAATACATCCTTAATGAAAATTTATATTAATCACACAAAATTTATATAATTTTTTTTAGAACTTAGGACGACTGGTATAAAATCCAAATCACATCTCATTTCATTATTTCAACCTTCTCTTGAATGTATACTAAATGACTCGTTCGGTTTGTGTCACATTCTATCTACGATTCATATTTTCTTTATATTCTTTTCAATCATTTGATTTCTGACATATATAAACACATAAATATTTGTGTCACATATAATATATTTACTGTAATCAAATATAAAATACGTATGCCCTAATGTTAAGATTTTAAGTTCCAAACAAAACCGAATTAGTTTTCCTTTAAAATGAAATTAATAAAATAAATTAATATTATAATTGATTTAATAGAGAGTAATGAAAAATTATGAAGAGAGAAAATGATACTTGTATGTGTGTTATCAACCTTGAAAAGTCTTACAATAGCATGTTACGTCATGTGATCTGGGATAGTTTCGAGGGAAGAGGGATTCATTGGAGATATATCAAGATGAGTAGGAATACAGTGTTCGTGTGCCCTTAGGAGATATAAAGTCCTTCCTTATAGAAATAGGCATTCATCAAGAGTCTCGATAGAGTTTGTTTTCTTTTACATTGGTTTTGAATAAGTTGTTAAAGTCAATACAATAGACAATCTCATGAATTCGTAGTACATGCTTTTCGCATATGATATTGCATGGATAAGCAAAGAGTAAGGCCTAAATGAGAGAGGCTAGAGGAGTGATGAGTAGCCTTAGAGCGTAATTGTTTAGTGTTTAGTTGCTTAAAAATCATATACCTTTATTGTAACTTTAGCACAACAAACAAGAAGTATGACACTCAAATCAATACTGTAGTACAAGTCGTCATGCATACAACCAAGTTTAGATATTCAGGATCATCTTCATACAATGTGATAGAGTTGTCGATAAATCACGTTCAAACATGTCATCGTGTATGGAGAGTATTAATTAGATTTCAATATGACAAAAGATTCCCAACAAGACTAAAGAGAAGAAATTTAGTGTTACAGTTCACCAACTATATTATACAAACAAATTGTTGGCCACCAAAAGACAAATTAGAGGTAACAAGGGTGAGGACTTTGTTATAGATACGTGGACATACAAGATTGGATTGGGACCATTCACATCATGTTTTTTATTTCTATCCTTATAATTATATTAATTTTTTTTAATTTTTCTCTCTACCTCTCAATTAATTTTTTTATAATATTATTATTATGTTTTCTTTTTCCTCTACTCACTACCACTTTAAAAAAATAATAAAAAACTAGTATTAAGCCCTTACGTTGCCACAAGGGGGCGTTAAATCATTTCAATAGCACCGGTAACACACCACCATTAGCGACCACCAACACCGGAACCTTGTATGACAAAAACGAAGAAAATATAACCGATCTTGGACAGAATTGTAGCACTAAAGACACACCACCGTTAGGCGAAACGTAAAACATATAAAAAATAAGTAAGTCAAGCTTGGACCAATGTGTTGTGACGGGGCCGTTAAACGAGAAAAATAAGTGTAAAAAAGCTAAACCACACACACACACGTTGCAACGTGTTAACCTGCAAAATGTAGACCGAAATGTAAAACAATTTTTTTTAAAAATATAAAATGTATAGGGACGAAAGTTAAAAGTAAAAAAAAATGTTTAGTTTATATTGTAAAAAATATAAAAGTATTGGGTTAAAATAGAAAAGTTTGAAAACCTATTTTATAAAATTGTCCCTTTTTAATATAGTCTTCAAGCCTTCGCTAATTCTTGAATAAAAAGGGATAATTTATAAAATAGTAATCTGGCACTGGCGACGGTGGCTTTGCCCGTTTCATTTACGCAAAGACAGTGTGACAACGGTTATAAATTTATAAGTGTCATAATTAGAACAATCTTAAAACTTGATTACTATTTTATAAAATTACCTTTATTATTTAGTTTTTATAATACTATATTTTCCCCTATACACGCCACATTCCTTTCTACGCATGGATTTAGATATACCAACGCTAATGCATCGGATCCCATCAAAACTCCGTAGTTAAGCGTGTTTGGACGAGAGTAATACTAGGATGGGTGACCCCCTGCGAAGTCCTCGTGTTGCAACCATTTTAAAAGGTTAATGTAAGGCTTGTCCATTTGGTAGAGGCTTTATCTCATAAAAGGAAGGTCATGGGTTCAAATCCAAACATGATGTAAATTGATGTAGTTTAAGAGTAATAGTAGGATAGATTTGTCGTTCAAAAAAAAGTAGAGTATGTGATATTTAACCTTTTAAATAATGGAAAATCAGATTGCTTCATATATAATTTATTATTTAAAGAAAATTAACGGTAGATTAGACCTTTTAAAGTGTTATTATTATATAATATATTAATACAAGCTCCACGACAAATTGAATATTCAGATAATGATTTTATATGTAATTAAGGTGAGAAAGTTATCTTTGCTTACACGTTATCTTCAAGTTTGTGTGTGTGCATACACCAATATTTTTCATTAACATATATAATATACAAACCATGACTTAGTTTTTCCTCACTGTCAAAAAATATTTTTTGTTTTTTGAGAACTCGCTTGTAGCAAGGACGAGTTCAAACTTGATTTGACAACTTCTGCATTCACATGGATCCTCATGTGACATTTTGATCGAGACATAGAACCCGCCCATAATAGGGACAGATACCCCTAATGTCTAAACCTAAAAAGAAAAACTCTTTTGTCAACTCTTTTTAAAAACCTTATTTAAAAAAAAAAGCCTCAAAGAAAAGAGGGAAAAAAGGCGGTGTAGATCAGTGCAATCATTGGTTATACCTGATGCAATCCTACTTACGCATCACTGTTCATTTCATTGTATTATAAACATATAGAAGAACTAATAAATAGTTTAATATTATAATTGATTTAACAGAGAGTAATGAAAAATTACAAAGAAAGAAAATGATATTTGTATGTGTGTTATCGACCTCGAAAAGGCTTACAACAACATGTTTGAACATGTGATCAGAGATAGTTACAAGGGAAGAGGCATTAATTGGAGATATATCAAGATGAGTAGGAATATAGTGTTCATGTAACCCAGCGAGATATAAAGTCCTTCCTTATGAAGATAGGCCTTCATCAATGGTCTAGATAGAGTTTGTTTTCTTTTACAATAATTTTGAATAAGTTGTTAAAGTCAATACAAAAAAAATCTCATAATCTCGTGATACATGCTTTTTGTAGATGATGTTAAATGGATAAGAAAAGAGTAAAGCCTAAATGAGAGAGGCTAGAGGAGTGATGAGCAGCCTTAGAGCATAATTGTTTACCGTTTAGTTGTTTATAAATCACATACCTTTATTGTAAGTTTAGTGCAACAAACAAGAAGTATAACACCCAAATCAATATTGTAGTACAAGTCACAATGCATACAACCAAGTTTAGATATCTAGGGTCGATCTTCATACAATGTGATAGAGAAGTCGATAGTGATGTGGTTCATCACGTTCAGACATGTCATCGTGCATGAAGAGTATTGATTAGATTTCAATGTGACAAAAGATTCCCAACAAGACTAAAGAGAAGAAATTTAGTGTTACAGTTCACCAACTATGTTATACGAACAAATTGTCGGGCCACCAAAAAGACAAATTAGAGATAACAAGGGTGAGAATATTGTTATAGATATGTGAACATACAAGGTTGGATTGGTAAGATACAAGATTGGATTGGTAAGATACAAGATTGGATCAGAGTAAGAGCATTCACATAAGGTTCTTCATTTATACTTTTATAATATACTAAAAATTATTATTTTTCTTTTATTATCAACTAAATATTATTTTTTATACATTTATCATTATATTTTCTTTTTCTCTATTCATAACTACTTAAAAATACAATCATTTCTTAAAATAAGGAATACACTCCTATATATATATATATATATATATAAGGAATACACTCCTATATATCTTAATAGTTTAAGTTGAATGAACTAGATATATGTGTGTTTTAGGAAGGGAAAATATGTAATTGATTTTTTTGGTTGGGGAAATATGTAATTTATGTTTTTAGGAAGGGGATATATGTATTTTTATACTTAAAATGGTTTCAATGTTTTAACAGCTTTACTGTAGAGAAATGGTTTATTGGCTCTATAACCTTAAAGTGAGGGACTGAGGGGCACCATTAGACAAAAGGTCAATTTCAATTATTATAAACTTTGAAAGCTCAAGCTTATTAAAAACAAATAATACAACAATAATAGTAAAAAACCAAGTACTAATAATTTGTTCTACTAGTCTACTAAAGGTAGCATTTAATAAATTTTAATACTTATTTATGGTGTTTTTAATATCTATTTACTTAATTTGTTCAGTTAAGTTAAAACTGATTACTGAAATAATTTGTTGTTTTATTTGAACCGACCCATTTTACACCCGACCCAGTTTCCCTTCTAACAAATATTTTGCATTCATTACAGCATGTCATCCTCCTTAAACCCTACAAACAATTTACTATGGGATTTTATTGAGTATAGATGTTTGTTTCTTTAGATGTAGGTAAATTTGGTGAAGACATGTAAAGATGAAGTTTTAGAAATAAAGAACACATACAATTCTTCATTCAAAAATACAATGTGGTTAGTGGTAAGAGTTGGTTTTTAGAATTTAACGGACTTCACCAAACTAAAGCAAAAGTGTTTACGTGTCAACCTAACACCTAACCGGACATATTTTGACCTAAGAAATTATGTTCTGACCTGACCCATTTTGATGCATTACCCGGGCCACAATTCCCGTTCATCTTGTCACCTACGAAACCAAACGACACCAACAAATTACCTGTTTCCGCTCATTTGATATCCAAAGTTTTGTAGTCGTTCCCTGCAACTAAAAAAGGTGGACATTCAAGTCTTTTGCAAGACATATTTGCCTATAAAAGGAATCCAAAGCTAGGATTTTTCATGGGATTATAGACTACAACAATTATTATTATTATATAGAAAATTATGATAAAAATACTAAATAATATATATTATGTTATACATATAGTCATAACTAAAATATATATAAATAAATAATTACAAATGTAAATAAATTAATTTATAAATAATATATGAGCCAAGCTCAAGCTTGAGAAAAAATCTTCGAAACATACCACGCGGAGTCCTTAGAAATAAAGCTCGAACTGAACCGAGATCAAGTAAAATCAAGCTTGGGCTCTGCTCGTTTACAACCATATTCAAGAGTAACTCAGTTTGCCAAATTTTAACACCAAACTATATTGTATTCATTAACCATGGGGGCTTCTGAGACCATACTAGAGTGGCAGATTCAAATGAGCACTAAAAATTTAAAAACCGTTTTGAAAAAGAGAGAGAACTTTATTACTGTCATATTTGCTTGATGAAGATTTTTTTTACGTGGTAACATTTTCTTAATTAAGCTAAAAAGCCTAGTGTACTAACCAACCGGGTAGTTTTTTTTAACAACAAATGTACAACTCTACTTCGGAGAATAGATGTTATCTTAATCGGATCCACCTATCCGTTTCTCAGCCGGGACCACACCCCAAACCTCTCAGGAGAAAACTAATTGCTGAGAAAACCCACTGACTCAACTCTGAACATTTTGCTCAGAGTGAAACTTGAACCTTTGACCTCTCTTTATTTACATATCATAGGTACCTGACCTTAACCATTTGGGCTAAAGATCATTGGTAGTAATTATGAAAAAGCCACCGAGTAAATAATATGCCTCAAGCTAGTGAGACGGCTAAAGGGTGGTTCTCATTGAAACCTGTGGCTATATGTGTGTGTATGGTGTATATATAGAGAGACAGAAAGATAACTCATCAATGATGAAACAGGGGGCATTAACATTATCAATCCAGATACACTCGGTTACCAACCAACACACAAACAGAACTTTTTAACACAGTAATTGTTACTGCCAGACAATGTAAAGAGGGGTGAGCAGATTGATGGCACTTTTAACCCAAATACAATTAATCAAGGAAATTAAGACCAGATAATGAGAAATACAAAAACATGGTGTTGATTTAAACCAGGCCGTTTTGAGTGTTTAAATTCATTTCAGTAGTCTATATAAATAATAAAAATACAAATTACTAGTACAGTCATACTCCTAGATCTTGGCAAAAAATTTACCAGACAAACATTAAACAGCTTTGCATTTTTCTGCGACACATCCAAAAGTAAACGCACTTTATATTTGCAATTTAAGTTTTAAGAATTATACTACTATGAATTTGATAATCATCTACACATTTAAATGCAATTCAGTTTATGAGGTTTCAATGGTTAACACCATTGCATCTAAAATAAGAAAGATAAGCTTGTTTGGGAGCTGGGATCTGTAAACTTTTATGCGAGAAGCATGATCAAATGTTTAGACTTTAGATTGCAATTATATAACTTTTCTTGTTTTTGTGTGTGTGCGTGTGTGTAATTACATAGTAACAATGAAAAAAATGAATGTTAAAAGGAAATTCCACATGGGCAACACATAAGTAAAGAAAGACAAAAATGACTAGCTACCAACTAACAGGTAAAAAAATTGATAAAATTGTAAGAAACTGAAAGTTTGTTACTCTTCTAGTTAATTTTCATAGTTAGTTTCTTGAATCAGGAATTGATGCATAGTATAGTGCTATTTTATACAAAATTACAACAAAATATCAAATGTTATAATATGGATTTATGAGTGGTTCCAAACATGCCTTAACACTTTTACTTCCCTGCATCTGACCTAAGTAGAAAATTAACATAAATGCCATTTACACCTTTAATAGATTGTACATAAAGATGACAACGGTATTTTGACTACCTTTTAATCTTTGGTTTAAAGACCTGTCAGTGTTCAGCTGGACTTCCATCGGCTGTTTCGTCTGCCAAGTGTGAAGATAAAACTTAAGTAATTTGACACAGCAAATGGAAAAGGATCTATCAAATAACTTTATACATCATCAAGGCAAAAGGAAGGAACACATGGAAAGAAAAGAAAATTGGAAATGCTTCAGCTTATAATATATCATATATGTACTTGCAGAATGCATGCAACCTGGGCAACAACGCGTTCAAAAATACATATATTTATGTAAACTAAATGTAACACTATACGTCGTTGTTTCTGTAAATATTTCACAAGATATTTGTTGAAACTATGACGACAGTATGAAGCCACTTGAATATATAGATCTATACGTACACTTATTGAAATAAGCGTTAAGAATATAAACCAATTGAATTGACATACAAATAAAAATGTTAAACATATGCAGTAAAATGGACAAGAAAACTTTCTCTTTACATACCATTAGGCAAGCCAGCAGAGAGCAATCTGTCTATATTGTCAACACGCTGTTGTATGGTCTTCAAAACTGAATTCAGAGACGATACTCGTTTTCTAACACCAGATATTTTTGCAGCATGCTGCATAATGAAAGGTGATGGTGCATCTGCTAGAAGCTGATCCAACTCTGCATAATCACAGTCACCAGGTAATCAAATATGTCACAGACCAGTACATATTGGAGGTGCATCTTCAGCCTCATATCAAAGCAACACGCCAGTTTAAAATTGACATAAAGATAGACGTTTTAGTTTGCCAACACACTTCAACTTTAAAAAACTTGGACATATTTCATAGGAGTTTACTATTCTCTTAAAGCTTAAATTATTTAATTGCTAGACACCGGTCTTGTTTCATAAATGCGAGAAGTAAATTGCATAACCAACAACTTTGTGCCAAGTGCCTGAAAGATTCAACTCCACATCTAGATTCCAGATTTGCCAAATTTGCAAGCTTTAATAATGAATTTAATTGCCAAAACTAAGGGATTTTTGGTTGAAAGGAATAGAATGGAATTAAGAAACTAGTATAATTTTCAAGTAAAATTGTGTTTGAGTGAGCAATTAAAAGTAAACACAAAGGAATGTTGCACCTCAAATTGCCTTGATTGTGGGATTTCAAAATCCTTCCACCTAGAGAGGGAATTTGAAATCCCACAACCAAGGGAATTTGAGGTGAAACATTCCCTTTCGTTTTATATTTCATTACCCACTTAAACATAATTTTACTTGAAAATTATACTAGTTTCTCAATTTCATTCCATTCCTTCCAACCAAACGCCCCCTAAAGGATATTTCACTAGTGACTTCATTTTGACACAAACCCTTTTCCCACAAAATTAAACTCATTGAGAAAGATAAGGAGGTCTAATTCTGCTTGTTGCTTCTACTCCCAATTGTTCCAATCAACAACGAACATTATACATATATATTAGCAATGAATTAGAAGATCAAAAGCCTAATCAATTAGTCAATATCTAGAAACGATGCAATATGCAATGCGTTCAACCGTGTACACCTTAACAACAAAATCAAATCAACAAATTAAAAAGTAAACAATTCAATTTTCAATTCGAAAACACGACTGCCGTATACAGTACCGAATCATCAAAAACCCTAACTACAGCAAACACAAAGCGGCATAATAATGATAAGATCGCTTACCGTTGGTGAGACGATCGATGGCGGAAGACAGCTGATCTTGACTTCGAGAAGTCTGTTGCGCTTGAGTATCAAAATCCCTAATTATAGACGATATGGTACAAGACAACCCCTTGGCCATTTGAGAAGACTTGTTATGATTGTTACTGTCATCGGCATCGGTTGTGGCGGTGGTCGCCACCGCCGGAGGCTCACCGGCGGTGGCGGAAGCTTTGTGGTTAGAATAAGTGTTATCGTGTTGATATTAACGCCGGTGGGGTTTTCGCCGGAATCGTACGGTCGCCGTTCGTCGGACATTGTTTTGGGTGGGGGTTATTTGGGGCCAGATGGTAAAGGGAATTAAGATGTGACTAGACAATAGTGGGCTTTGGCCCAAAGTGTTGATTTCAAAGCCCAATTCACAATGTTTGAGGTTTTGCACTTTGACCTTAAGGTGCACATCCATGATCCAACCCGGTTATGCGATCCACCCGAACCGGTTTTAAACGATTTGACTCGTAGGGTTCAAATCGGTTTGTCCCCTTCACACCTCAATCCGGGTCCAACTCAGTATAAACCCGATTTATTTTACCATTTTGCCCTCTTGAACCCGGGTTGGACCCAAACCGGAACACGGTCAAGCCTGGTTTGAATTTTTTTGAGCAAAACCCAACCTAGTTTCGTGTTCAACCCGGTTTGTGCACCTCTACTTTGACCTAACCACAGTTCTAAATGTCATATGACACTTGGGTAGTACTCTGGTGTTAAAAGCAAAAAGCTATATATTAAAATACAAGGTTCAAGCAATGACATATTGTAAGTTTAGAATTTGTATAGTTTAAGAGTAGGAGTAGATGGTAGTATGGGGGAGGGGGCTGGTCTGGTTTAAACAAAACCGGTTTTTAGTGGTTTAGACAAACTATTCCAGCCTCATTCGACTCGTCATTTTGGTGGCCCAAAACGGGATTTAACCGGTTCAAATAAAAAAACCTACTTCGAGTATTATATTAGAAACCCAATTTAGGGTAAAAAACTAGTTTGTATATTTTTAGTAGATGGGTGTGTAAGTTTAGTAGGAAAGAGTTTTAGATGTCACATGCGAAGCCGTAATTTGTTAGAACACTAACTTACATACCGTTTCGTTTACCCTACTCTAAACGTGCATCTTTTATCCACAGTAAGACCCTAAATCACATTGGAGTGACCATCTTTTCTACACAGCTTGTCATCGCTAAAACATAAGCACTTTGGTAGCCATTTTCATCTAGATTGATTAGAGAGAGATCCTTAAAAAGGCTATGCACACGAATTTCGATGTAGTCTTGATTCTACTTTTTACTAAATCTCTTACTATAATAGTTAGAGAACCCAGTTTGAAAATAACCCAAGCCTTCACCTTAATTATAGAAGTATTTTGAACACTTGTCTTATGATGTAACGTGTATAAGTCTGGTTTGTTTTATAAGAAGTGTAGAAAGAATTGTTGTGCATCTATTGAAACAAATATTTGATAGAAATTATTGATGTGAAGTACTTGTAAACTGCGGTTAAGAATATAAACCTAAAACTTAGACATGAGAGTTAATATTGTAATATTGCTTTATTTTAAGATGTCTGTAAAATCTATCTATGTCCTTATTACAACAATGTGTAGGTAGGTTGAATTTTCAATGATCTAATGTATAATAAAGTTTACAAGTAATGTTCAAACATATTTAACGGTATATAAATTTCACTTGTAATTAAAAGGATACAAATATTTTTGCCCCAAAAGTCACTGAATGTACACGTGTTACGCTCAATAAAGTTGCTTAATAGGTCGAACCTACACAGACATAAAGTGTCTGGTTTTAGGTATATTGCATACATACCCGAGAATTTTGATGTTACCCTCGATCATTCCTTTAATCAATTGAAAACAATACAATTGAATTATGAAATGGTAGCATCTAACTATACGATCTTATTATAGTGGAAGTAGATAATGTCATTACTAAATGAAGTCAGATCAATGAACTATTTAGGAGATCTTAATTTGGTTCATGTGACACCCGGTTATTTATTTATTTTGAAGCCGACAAAAGAAGAAAAGAAATAAAGTCCTAAGTCGAGGGACCAAACTCGCCAAAAAAAAACTTGGGTATGTGAAGATGTATGTAGGGAGAGGGCAGCCATTACCCTCTCCCCACACCCATATTTTTAGCAAACAAAAAGAGGAGAAGAGAGAAAGAAGAGAAAAGGGAGAAAAGTTTGTTCGGGTTAATTCGAGTGAGCAAAATCGTTGAGAAGCGAGTCAAATCGAAGCTCTTCTCGTTGTGGTCATTTGTGTGAGTTCTATGACCCCTCCTTTAAACGTTTTTGAATGATTTGGGGCTGGAACACATCTGAAAATCGGGTTTTTATGTGTGTGTGTGTGTGTTTGACCCGTTTGTGTATGTGTAGGTATGTGTATGATTTGTTTGAGCCTTGCTTTTGAGCTTGTGTGTGCTTGAATGGTGTTGTGGTATGCATTCCTAAGGTTTAGGATAGTTGATTTGGGCTTAGAATGGGTTTAGGTGAGCTTGGAGGTCGAAAATGGCAGATTGGGTTCAGGATGAACTGCATTCTGCACCAGCTAGGGCTAGGTGACCGAATGAAGGCCATACGGCCGAATGAGGTGCGATTGGGGTTCATTCGCACGATTGAGAGCTCATTCGCACGATTGGGGCCAGTCGCATGGGGAGTCATGCGACTCGGGGTCCAGTCGCATAAGTGCTCATCCGCATTAGCTTCATCCGCATGAGATCCATTCACACGATTGGGTGTCCATTCGCATAGGTGTTCATTCGCATAGGTGTTCGTTCGCATTGGTCCAATCGCATGATGCTCAGTCGCATGGAGGCCATGTGACTGAAGGGTGTCCTTACGCCCTAATAGAGCTGTTACACCCGAGGAAAAGTGTAGTTTAACTTCTGACTTTCGGGGGAAAGTGCAGATGTAAGTTTTGACATAAAGGTTCCCGTAAGTTCATGTAAGATGACTGTTGAGGCCTTAGAGAGCATGTTGGGTATGATGATGATGATGTTGCATGATTATGCATGTTATGTATGTATGAGGTTGCCCTGTATGATGCTGATGACTGTGTATGATATGTTCCTTATTATGATATATGTTTATCTTTCCTGTGGCTTCACGATGAATGTTAATGAATGAATGAAAATAGTATGTAACGTAAAGTGAAAGGTAACGAAAGATGAACATGAAGTAAGAATGCATTCATTAATGAATGAAGAAAGTAAAGAAGTCTTGCAAGCATTGTATGTCGGGACACGCCATTAAAAGGTGTTAACCCAACGGTGTGCGGGTTCGCTACCCCGGGAGGATGCACATCGGGGTCTTTCTTTGTGATTGACCATATGTATGGAACCATTGTTGCTTGTCTTAGGTACTGTGACCAGGGGTGTTGGGCATCGTGAATGAAGGTCTATTATAGGCTTAGGTCCAGTACCATGAGCATGAAGGGCATAACACATGGCAATGGTATACCTAAACTTTATCTTAGGTACTGTGGCCAGAGGTGCGGTGCACCGTGAATGAAGGTCTATGATAGGCTTAGGCCCAGTATCATGAGCATGAAGGGTAAAGTTTATGGTGATAACGAAAGGAAAAGATGTAATGATGAACAAATGAATGAAAGAAAGAATGAATGAATGAATGACCGGAAGTTAACGAATGATGAAGATAATAAGATATTATCTATGTGTACGTATGTTGTATGATCACATGAAAGTAAAGAACGGTTTTAATGAAAGAAAAGTATGTTTTATTTTATAAAACTAGAACTCCCTCAGCAAAGCTGACTTTGATGTGTTTTCAGTTGGCAGGTAATGATTGTTGAGGATGGCACGAGATGGCTACTCAGCTCTTTTGGGATGGCATCCATTTATATAATGCTTTTGTGATGTAATGCAACAATGTATTTTGTAACTGATTAACGATTTATTATTTTGCAAAAGCTACTATATTGAAATGAAATGTCATTTTTAAATGTTTCTGTTGTGATGCTTTATGACATACAAATGTAATTATATGTTTTATGTGCGATGAGGATCCAACTGTAAGCGTCTCGGGAACGGGGCCTTACAAGTTGGTATCAGAGCCAAATATTAAGTGAAATGGGTAAATTTTCAAAATAAACCTTAACTTAAACTGAGAATGGGACGGGAAGGGAAGGGATGCCAAGCTGAGTAGTTGCGTGCCATCAGGTATTTTCATAAAGTAACCGGTATTATGTGCGCATGTTATGTTTTATGTGTTGTTTGTGGATTTAAATACTGATGTAGTCAGGATAGGTAATGCTCGGGGTGTGAAGAGTAAAGTAAATGGCTAATCACAACTAGCCACTGTAATTAGGGACTTACTATACTTGACATAAACTGAGTTGTTCCCTTGAATGACCGTGTTGGTGTTTGAATCTTTCAGTGTGTGTATGAATGGCTGGTGGTAGATCTTCGAAAGCTTCACGTGGTGGAGGTCACGGTGCTGAACCGTGACCCAGTAGGGGAAGACCCATAGTTGAAAATATGGTTCATGAAGAACCAGAGCCCCTCATCCGGAGGGTGGCGACGAGAGCGCCAACCTGAGAGCCTCAGTAAAGGAGGCTGTTGTTGAAGAAGTTCATCAGGTCAGGCAGACGATCTTGTCGTCTGTAATGACTGAAGTTATCAAGACAGTGCAGGAAGGGGAAAGGAAAGAGAGAAATAGGTCCTCGGGAGGACGGGAGCAACCGGAGCCTGAAACAGTCCTCTCCGCTGACGAAGAAGAGGAAGAAAAAGAGCCCGTGCAGGAGGTGACACGAGGCTGTAATTATGGGGCATTCCAACGGTGCAAGCCCCCTACGTTTGATGGAAACGGCACTGCTGCTACTGCTCACCAGTGCGTGAGAGAAATAGAAGCTTCCTTAAATATCAACGAGTGTTGGGAGGACCAAAAGGTGAAGTTTGATGCCCATTCTTTTGTGGACTCAGCTTTATGTTGGTGGGACAATATTGTCCAAGCTGAGGGTAGTCGGGCAATTGGGAGAATGAGATGGTCAGAGCTAAAGAAGTTGGTGATTGAGGAGTTCTGTCCTCATAGAGAAATGGATAAAGTTGAGAGAGAATTCCTGCAGCTGGAGGCGGGAACCATGACACACCAGCAGTACACCACAAAGTTCAACGAAATGGCACATCTGGTGCCGGATCAGGTGACGCCTCTGTCACGAAAGATTAAGAGGTACATTCAAGGTTTTCCAGCGGACATTCGCAGGCATATGATCGCTGCCTGACCGAGCACGTTTAGGTCGGCGGTGGATTTGGCGGGGAGGTTATATGATGAGAGGGCTATAGTGGTGGTGGCTGAAGGTAGCAGGAAGGGTGGAGGTGATTGAAACTGGAATGGGAAGAGGTTTGGTCGGGGTGATGCCTCGACGGGTAAAAAGAAGGCAAGGGTGGACGACTGTCGTGTGGTCGCATCGGGTGCGGGTATGAAGAAGTGTGGTAGGTGCGGAACATAGCGGGGAATGTAGGTTTGGGTCGAACTTGTGCTTTAAATGTTGGAAAGCGGGGCACATGGCAAGGGACTGTCATACGGTCCGGTGCTTTAACTGTGGTGAAGAGGGTCATATAAGTAAGGATTGTAAGAAGCCGAGGGTGGAGGGCTCTGGAGCGAAGAAGACGGGAAGTGAAGGGCCAAGGGCAAGCGCCAGGGCATTCACCATGACATTGGAGGAAGCTAGGACGGACCCTGATGTTGTGTCCGGTACGTTTCTAGTGAACTAAACTTTAGCTTCTGTGTTATTTGATTCGGGTGCCAGTAAAAGTTTTATTTCTGATGCTTTCTGTGCTAAGCTGCCTGTTGGTAGTAGACATGTTGATGCGCCCTTTGATGTAGAAACTGTCATAGGTAAGTCTATCAGGATTTCTGAGATGATAGAGAACTGTGATGTGGAACTTGAGGGTCATAAATTTCCTGTTAGACCATTTGTGATGACCTCAGGTGGTTTCGATTTGGTTCTTGGGATGGATTGGTTGGCGGACTCCGAGGCGAACATTGTGTGTCACAAGAAGATGATTCATTTGACAGCGCCTGATGGGAGTTTGGTAACTGTTTATGGAGATCGGGTCACGACGATCCCGAAAGTAATCTCAATGGTGGTGGCGGGAAAGTGTATGAGGCGTGGATGTAGTGCCTACTTGGCTTATGTAAAGGATGTGGATACGCCAACACCACAACTGTCTGATGTACTGATACATTCGGGATGTGTATGTATTTTAAGTAGTTAAATACATGTTTTTGTTATTTGATTACCATAGAATGCGATTACGTTGGGCAATTGTGAATTGCAGGAGTAGAGTACGAGAGAAAGGAGAAAAAGAAGAATTGTTCAAGGAAGGACGTAAGTTACGTCCCTATGGATGTAGCTTACGTCGGTTTCAAAAGAAAGAAAAAAAAGGACGTAAGCCAGAATAGTAGGACGTATGTTCCACAAGAGGACGTAAGCTACGTCCTTTTGGACGTAGCTTACGTCGTATTGAAAAGTTTGATTAATTCTCCCGAGTTTGACCATATTTAAAGGGAATTAATAATTCTTAAAACCCTAATTCGCATTGGGAGCAGAAAGGGTCGAACTTGGACGATTCTTGAGGTTGATTCTACTTCTCCAACTCATTCCAATCCATTAAATCATGTTCCAATCCGATCTTGTTGCCGAATTCATGAAGATGCAAGGCTAAACGTTTCGTGATCTACCTCGGGTGATAGGTTTCGTGTTTTTAGGTTTTCGTTTATGTTCAAATTGTGTTGGGATTAAACTTTAGAATCCGTTAAGTTCTTTATTGAGTTTAACTTGTGTCTTGATCGTTTAAACAATTGTTTTAGTAATTTTTTATTTCAATTTCATATAATTAAGCGTGAGTTGTATGATTGCAAGGTTTTGGTTATTAATTCAATTGACATAGTGTACTAAGACACGTTAAGTCTTGGTTATCTCTGTCACTTAATCATTACACGTATAGAATCCCCATTAAGGATTTTCCACCAAGTTGAATTAGGCGAATACCAAGAACCGAACCAGAATCCGGGGTGGATTACCCTTTTTCATAATCGTCATCTAATCAAATTTTATTAATCGCAATTTGTTTTCTTCATTAAGTTGTTGATCATTCTAAGATTTACTTTTCACAGCCAAGAGGCAATAGTTTAATACTTCATTAGTTTAATCTATTTTCTTACAAATCAAAGTACAACACACCGACCACTAATTCCACGAGGTTCGACAACCCTACTTACTCTAAATAGTTAAGGTGAATAGGAACACACATTTTATATCTTATTTGATTGATACTTCGACATCTAGCAAATTCTGGCTAATTAACTCACGGTTGAAATTCTTTCCAGGTAAGCTTAAAAGTAATGGACCGGACCGTATGTAATTAAGCGCATTGGGAATTATGGTGATATCGAGATTGAGGACTTCAATGATCATTTAAGACAAGTCATGAACGGCCATCGTCTAAAACCATATCTGAAAGATACAGATTTAAACCCAGTTTTGAGGAATCGGTGAAGTTAGTATTAACTTAATCGATATTTGAGTCAATTGCGTGAGGATTCCGAGAAGTCCGGCTGAAGACTTACAAAACTTAGCGCTTACGGGAGGCAACCCGAAGTCTCGTATGTTATTTTGTTTATTTTTCATTCATAGTGTGTCTTTTACTTATCGTTGTGATTATGGCTTAACGTGTTTTCATGCCCGCATGGTACACTTAAATTCATTTCAAGTCGAGGGCGACTTTACCTTTTACAAGGGGGTGAGAGGTGTGTGAAAACAGGTTAGGTTGCAAAAAAAATGAAAAATTAAAAAAATAGAAATTTTTTTTGTGAAAATGACGTAACTTAAGTCCATATGGACGTAAGCCTTACGTCCCGGCCAACTGTCTTACGTCCAAAACAGATGTCAGAACCAGAAATGGGCAAAGGACGTAAGTTACGTCCTATAGGACGCAGCTTACGTCGTGTCGCAGATAGGCGTTTTAAACGGGTATTTTGATCATAAAAGTAGTGTAATCACCCCAACCACCCAATCATCCTGATTTTTCTCACCTATATCTCCCAAAACTAACACTCTCTCCTTCCATTCTCTTACCATTCTTCATCTTCTCCACCCACACCCACCAAAACCCTAATTTCACAATCTATCAATTCTTCTTCCATATTTCACTGAATCAAGCAAGTTTATAGGGGTTTTGTTCAGTTTTACGAGAGCTACAAAACCCATGGAGTAATTTTGTGAGATTTGCTACGGTTTATGCATTTTGTGTACACAAAGGTTACGAAGCATTGTGATAGTGTTGGAGGAATTGAGTCAAGTTCTCACCTTTATCCTCCTACACACTCTAAAACACTAAGGTACATCTCTAATTCTTTGTTTATTATTGCATGAACATGTTGGTATGGCTAGATGGAGTCAAGGGGTTTAAAGTGTAAGGTTTTACTCATGTAATTGTAGGTATGGGTGGGAATGCATCAAATTAAGAGGGTATGTTGAAATGTTAATCTTTACTAAAAGGATATAGGAAATAACTAAAGATGTGCCTTACATAGATGGAAGGTAGTTGTGCTATGAGTGAATTAATGTAAGGGATATCTTTGTTCGCAACTTAGAAATAAATGACCAATTGAGGGCAAACGTGAGACATGGGGGATGGTAAAAACATATGTATTGATCTATGAGAATGTGCTAATTATGAATGGTGTTATTGTAGGGTCAATGGTGCGAACCAAGGTTGCAGCAAGAGGGGAGAAAGGGAAAGAAGTTGCATCCTCATCCCGATCAAAGAAAGCAAGAACAATTTCAATAGATGAATATGAGGAGGAAGGTATAGCAATGGAGGATGTAGGGTCTGAGGGAGAATCCGACACTAAGGCGATGGAAGAAGTTGACCCAGACGAAGAAGAATACGAGGATGATGGCCTTCCTATTTGGAGGAAGAATCGACGTTTGTCATCATTCAAGGGGGAAGATGTTCAAGTAGAGATGTATTTAAAAAAGATGAAAAAGAGTCAAGTATCAACAGTTAAGCTCATGATATGCGAGTGTCAGATTTATCGATCTGATTTCAAACGCTTTGGAGTAGTTGAATGTTTCACACGATTGGGTTGGGAACAACATTTAAGTTTCAACAATGATGGGGTTGAAGACATTTATGTGGATGCTATCTTGGAGTGGATGTCAACTTTGAGGAAGGAGCCCGAACATTCCCCGCCATCCACCACCCAACTCATTGGGAAGGTAAATGGAAAAACAGTAAGCCTGTCATTCTTTAACTTAAACCAGATTGCAAACTTTGACACAGGAACAGCTGATGGGACACCATATACATATCCCTTTGATGCAATGCTAGCGTGCAAGGTAGCTAAAGAAGAAGTGTGGAGAAATATGATCCATGAAATGTTTTATGTTCCTGAAGGAATAAATGTTGCAAGATGGTCACTTGATGGGCAAATCTGAAACCCCTTCCCAAGTTGTTGATGATCTGTCTAAATCAAAATGTGTTACCTCGGTTGGGAGATAAGGCCAAAGTGCGATTGTACGAAGTAATGGTCCTCCATGCACTAGTCACGGGAAGACCGACCTTATCAGCACGATATCTAATCCTTTGGGGTATTTGGGATTCTCGAGAGAAATATGACAGAAAATCCATTCCACATTGCCGGTTGTTGGCTAAGTTCTTTAAAAAGCAAAATGTGCTACCAAGTCGAGCTACCAAAAAGAAGGTAATACATGTGCCCTTCAAGATAAGAAACTTGCCGGTGGGATGGTCCTATGAGCGAGATGGTGAAATGCATAAGTTAGTCGACAGGAAAAGTGGGAGATATTGAGGTAATAGATGGGATGTCAGGTATGCGAGAAGGTGACACTTTACAGGAAGAAGGGAGGCATAGGCAGACTCCAGTCAGAGAAGAAGTGGAAGAGGATGATAATCCTTATCAGCAGAGAATAAGAATTGCAATGGCGCAAGCTCACCCCGTGGGGTTTACAAGGTGGGCGGAGCCAGAACAGAGGATGTTTGATTGACAAACAGAGGAAATAGAAAGAAACAGGTTGTACATGCAACATATGATGTATTCTCAAGAGTTCTATCGGAATCAGTATTACATGTACAATGAAGAAGTTCGCCACCGAGAAGACTATATGCACGGATTGCCATATACAGTGACACCCCCTACAGACTGGCGGTCACCGGATCTCATGCCCTTTAGTCAGACGCAGCAGGATCCATTTTATCCGCAATCTACACCATCTGTGTGGTTGCCAACTACTACACCACCGACTAACGGAACAAGGGGGTTGAGTTCAAATTGGGTGGATGCATTCGACATGGGAGATGTCAGAAAAGGATTCTTCGAGAGCATCTTTGGACAACCATACCCAGGACCACCATCTGGTGGTTATTGATGCACTCGCTGATCCTACGATCAGGTCCACGTGTTTTTTATCATTTAATAATTATGTTGAACTATTTGTTATGTTTTAATTAGTAGATGGTGTGTGATAAATTAGGAACAACTATTTGCTGCTTTGTATTTGGTGGTATGTTAAGTGTTAAGTTAAGGGAATGTGTTTAATTAGGATCTTGTATGGTAGACAGGGTGCATGTGTGGAAAATTAGCCTTGTAATTCTACTTGGAAAAGGATGGGATGGGGATAATACCCTTCTCTCACCTAATGACTTTAAAATATACATTGAGGACAATGTATAATCTAAGTGTAGGGATGAGGGAAAGACTTAAAATGCCCCTATATTGACTCATTGATGCATGAAGGCTTAAATTTTTCAATGTAAATCGTGAAAGTATGTTAACCTATGCACAAGCAAGGGTCCTTAGTCATGGTCATCTTACTATAAAAGGAGTGATGTTGGAAATTGATTGGAATGTTAACTGGGGTGACTAGCTAGATAGTGGACTCTTTATGCATGTTGTCACATCCTTAACCTATCCGTCATCATTTTTGTTAGAATTGAGCCTATGCATGAGTTTAGAACATCAACAGATTACTTGCTCATTTTCCTTTCATGTGTGTTTACCAAAACGATTACATTATTCTAGAACTTGCATAATTGATACGTTTCAAGATCATAAACCAAACTGTTTCACATACATGATTAAGGCATTAGGATTAATCCTTGTTTTATTAGTCTTCTTTAATTATGTTATCCTACCCTAAAATGATCCCCTAGTTGCCACTTTGAGCCCCAACTTTTTCATTTGTTTAAACCCAAACCAATTCATTAGCCTTTTCAAACCTTCTTACTTTTTAAGCCCATGTGATGAAATCTGATAAGTAGTGTTTGAATTTTAGATATAATATTGTTAGAAGCAGTAAAGTGTTTATATATAATTCATAAGTTCGTATGCTAAAAAACAGAAAAAGAAAAGAAATAATGGGTCAAAATGACCACAAGATCAATGCCATGACAGTGATCGTAATGTTGAATATGGGTCAAACTTACCCAGATTCACTATGTAGTGATTAGGTATTGGGTAGTGTGTTCAACATTCTTATTTGGATTTCATCACTTTTAGCCACTCCAAATTCCTTATCCATACCTAAACCCTAAGCCCTACATTACAACCTTTCAAAGCCCTTTTGATGTGTGCACGGTTTGTGTTATTTGAAGGAGTCACGATCATTATGCAAGCTTATGGTAATCATGAATTGTTCTTGGTTGAGAGTACTAAATTGATATACTAGCACGCCTTTTGCTAGACCAGATACTAAGCCGAGAGGAGTGAAACTTGTGAAAGGTGTGATTACATGCATAAGGAGGACTAGAAAGCTATTGGGCTTGGTTAGATAAATCATATTCCAAACAAGTAATGTCTTTGCGTGCAAAGCTACAACTTCATGTATGACATTGTAAGTGGCATGACTTGAGACCTTAGCTAACAAAGGTGAAAACACGGCTGGATCGTATTTGGTTAATGGTAGCAGAATGTCATAAGTGAGTTTGCTTGGGGGCAAGCAAATGATAAGTGTGGGGATATGATGCATTCGGGATGTGTATGTGTTTTAAGTAGTTAAATACATGTTTTTGTTATTTGATTACCATAGAATGCGATTACGTTGGGCAATGTGAATTGTAGGAGCAGAGTATGAGAGAAAGGAGAAAAAGAAGAATTGCTCAAGGAAGGACGTAAGTTACGTCCCTATGGACGTAGCTTACGTCGTATTGAAAAGTTTGATTAATTCTCCCGGGTTTTGACCATATTTAAAGGGAATTAATAATTCTTAAAACCCTAATTCGCATTGGGAGCAGAAAGGGACGAACTTGGACGATTCTTGAGGTTGATTCTACTTCTCCAACTCATTCCAATCCATCAAATCATGTTCTAATCTGATCTTGTTGCCGAATTCATGAAGATGCAAGGCTAAACATTTCGTGATCTACCTCGGGTGATAGGTTTCGTGTTTTTAGGTTTTCGTTTATGTTCAAATTGTGTTGGGATTAAACTTTAGAACCCGTTAAGTTCTTTATTGAGTTTAACTTGTGTCTTGATCGTTTAAACAATTGTTTTAGTAATTCTGGATTTCAATTTCATATAATTAAGCACGAGTTGTATGATTGCAAGGTTTTGGTTATTAATTAAATTGACATAGGGTACTAAGACCCGTTAAGTCTTGGTTATCTCTATCATTTAATCATTACACATATAGAATCCCCGTTAAGGATTTTCCACCAAGTTGAATTAGGCGAATACCAAGAACCGAACCTAAATCCCGGGGTGGATTACCCTTTTTCATAATCGTCTTCTAATCAATTTTCATTAATTGCAATTTGTTTTCTTTATTAAGTTGTTGATCATTCTAAGATTTACTTTTCACAGCCAAGAGACAATAGTTTAATACTTCATTAGTTTAATCTATTTTCTTACAAATCAAAGTACAACACACCGACCACTAATTCCACGAGGTTCGACAACCCTACTTACTCTAACTAGTTAAGGTGAATAGGAACACACATTTTACATCTTATTTGATTGATACTTCGACATCGAGCATGTACCGGTTGTGTGTGACTTTCCAGGCGTGTTCCCAGAAGACCTACCAGGAGTGCCACCTGACCGAGAGATCGAGTTTCAAATTGATCTGATACCGGGTGTCCAACCTGTTGCCAAGGCACCGTATCGATTGGGTCCGACTAAGATGAAGGAGTTGATGGAGCAGTTGCAAGAGCTACTTGATAAGGGGTTTATTCGACCGAGTATCTCTTCCTGGGGTGCTCCGGTCTTATTCGTAAAGAAGAAAGGCGGTAGTATGAGGATGTGTATTGACTACCGTGAGTTGAACAAGTTGACGGTGAAGAATCGATACCCCTTGCCGAGAATAGATGATTTGTTCGATCAGCTTCAAGGTGCCAGTTGGTTTTCAAGGATAGATCTTTGATCTGGTTACCATCAGTTGAAGGTGAAAGAGCAAGATGTTCCTAAAACAGCTTTTCGCACACGTTATGGTCACTACGAGTTTCTTGTCATGTCTTTTGGTTTGACCAATGCGCCAGCTTCATTTATGGATCTGATGAATCGGGTGTGTCAGTCGATGTTGGATAAATCAGTGATTGTGTTTATTGATGATATCCTGATTTATTCGAAGAGCGAGTTAGAGCATGCCGGTCACATTCAGGAGGTTTTGGAGACATTGAGGAAGGAGAAGTTGTACGCTAAGTTATCCAAGTGCGCGTTCTGGTTGTGCGAGGTTCAATTCTTGGGTCATGTGGTGAATCCTGACGGGATTATGGTGGACCCAGCAAAGGTGGAGGCAGTGATGCAATGGAAGTCTCCAAAGACGCCATCCGAGATTCGTAGCTTCTTGGGTTTGGCGGACTACTATAGAAGATTTATCCAAGACTTCTCTAAGATTGCTTCTCCACTGACTAAGTTGACCCGGAAGGATGTGAAGTTTGTATGGGGTCAAGCTCAAGAGAAGGCGTTTGAAGAATTGAAGGCAGGATTGACTCAAGCTCCTGTTCTGTCATTACCCGATGGAAATGAAGATCTGGTGGTTTATTCTGATGCTTCCTACTCGGGATTGGGGTGCATGTTAATGCAAATAGGAAGGTTATAGCTTATGCATCCCGACAGTTGAAGGTTCATGAGGTCAATTACCCTACCCATGACTTGGAGCTAGCAGCCGTGGTCTTTGCGCTAAAGATTTGGAGGCACTATCTTTACGGGACGAAGTGCACCATCTTCATCGACCACAAGAGCTTGAAGTACTTCTTCGAGCAGAAGGATCTGAACATGAGGCAGAGACAGTGGTTGGAACTTATAAAGGATTATGATTGTGAGATCCACTACCACCCGGCAAAGCCAATGTGGTGGTTGATGCCCTTAGCCGAAAAGAGAGGCCCGAGCCGATTCAGGTGAAGGCGTATCAACTAATCATGACCTCTGACGTGATGAAGCAAGTTAAAGAGTTTCAAGACGAGGCATCGAAAGAAGATCATCTTAACTCGGAAAGGATGAGAGGTCTGAATGGAAAATTGGGTGAAAACACACTTGGTGTTAAAACTTGATTTGGACAGGTGTGGATTCCTCGTTTTGGGGATCTACGGGTGAAGATCGTGCATGAGGCTCACAAGACTCGATACTCCATTCATCCTGGTGCTACAAAGATGTACCAATATGCAGGATCGATGTTTGTCACTAAACACTTATGTTTTTCTCTCAAACTCACATGGAACAACACTCTGGTTAAGATAAAATCAGTAAGAATTGATCATAATATATAAAGTAATAAAGAACACAGGAAGTAATTTTCAAGGTACTTTTATATATGATTCTCAACTCAATAATACAAGACTCTTACAAGCAGTTGTTGATGAGTTATAAAGAGAACCTATATATGTCCCTGACTTACTTTTTGCCACCAACTAAAGTTGGTAACTTGTACTATCAAGAAAAGGTGAACAGTGAAATAAAGTATGGTCAACTGCATGGCTCTTTAGGAAGAAGCCATACAGTATCAGAGGTCTACAGCGGAGTGTCAGAGACCATACTTGTGTCCACTGGTTCATAGCAGTGTCTTCCGAAGGTTAAGTGGCTTCGGAAGAGTAAGTACTTCCGAAGCTACTTATACTTCAGAAGAGACTGCTTCTTCCAAGGCTTGGAGACTTCTTCTTTTTAACATACTTCGGAAGTGGTCTTCAGCTTATTCTTCTAAGACTTGAACTTCGGAAGTATACACTTGACTTCAAAAGTAGATTCTGTCTTTGGAAGTTAATCTTTCACATTGTCCTCGAAAGAACTCTACAACCTTTGGAAGTTCCATGCTAAGCTTCGGAAGCCTTTGCATGCAGCACCAAAAAATTATCTAAGTGACTTAGTTTTGGTTGCATTAGCCTTCTTCTTGATTCAACAAACTCCCCCTAGGCTAATGCTACCAAAACTTCACTTGTTTCTACTTCTCAAAACTTTCAGCACCAAGGAGAGTAAATATTTGTCTGTCTCCTTGTTCTTCCCTGATATGGTGCTGAGAAGTTTGCACAAATCCTTGGTAGACAGGAAATCCAGTCTGTCACCTTGGATAACATGTACCCTCTGTTGTTGCCCTCTGAAAAGAGTTAGTTGATGGGAACTGTAATCATATTCCCATCTAACTATAGGTTCCAATTCTGGACCCTCCACCATCTGTAGAAAGGTAGTGCCTTTGGTAGGAGGTCTTTCCTTGTCTTCCTATCTTCTCAATCTCAACTTTTCTTCAATCTTGGCCTTTGCAGTTAGCTCAGCTAGGTGAAGGTTGCTGAGATGATTTCTGATGAGTGCAGCAGCTTCAGAGTTGGAGGGGTTGGAGAATGGCTTCTCTGCTAACTCAACAATATCAAATCTGCTGGAGTGTAGTAGAGAGGTTGCATTAAGTCTATTGACTTTGCCATTTTCCCTTTCCACAACAAAGTTGTGAGAAGTTTCATCAAACCTCCACTGGACTATTTTCTTTCTAGGCACAAAAGACAGACCGGGAATCTTGTCCTCTTTCTTAGTGTCCAGCAGAGTCACCAGTTTCCTTCTAAGTTTCTTCTCTTCATCATTTAATGAATCTGAGTTGAGGCCTAGAAGTCTAGCTGCCTGGTCCAGTGTTCCTCTAGGTAAATCAAGAAATTGATCTCTTGTGAGGGAACAGGAGGATCCATCAACATAAGTAATGTTGATAGAATCTTCATCACATGAGACTTCGCTTAGATTTGTGCAGTTGATGAGCTTGGTCTTGATTACCTTGAACTCCTCAAGAGAGAGATGTTGAGAAGGCTGAGGGAATGGTTGTTGGGTAGGTTGAGGTTCAGAGGTTCTGGCAAGTGTTTTGGGTAAAGGATTGGAAGTTTGGGTGGTTGTGGTGAGGGAGAATATGTGGGTAATGGTGTGGGTTCAGGGGTGAAAATCTCGGTTTTAATGGTGAAGGGTCAGGGTGAGGGTTCAGGTTGTGGTTGAGAGGTTATAGTAAAGGTCATCCCCTTTACCCTTCTGTACATCTCTTTTCTCTTCCCCATCCGGATGTCAGCCTTGATTTCACTAACAATCCGTTGAAGTGTCTTCTCAGACATGGGACCCACCTGCCTGCCAGAGAAGCTATGGGCCCGAAGATAGTCTTTCATCCAGACCTTTTCACTGAGCTTCCTGGTTGCAGTGTCCCTAGATTTTTCTTCCTTCTTCTTCCTCTCCTTTGCCTTTTCTCTTGCAGCCTTCTTTCTTTCTTTCTCCATTTGATCCTGCTCTTTGTTGTAAAGCCATAGGATCGTCTCATCATTGTGTGGAGAAAGTTCTTGAAGATTGAAGCCTTCGAAGAGTAGGAAATTTATCCTGTCTCTCCTCAGCTGTAGCTCAGCCTCCTTCTGTTTTTCTTCTTCTTTCTCCAAGGCCAACCTGGTTTTTTCTTCAAGTTTTAGCCCGGTTGCCTTCTCCAGATTTACCAACTCCTCTAGTGGTAGCAGGAGTGTCTCTTCATTGGAAGCTCCTATTTGGATGAGCTGGTCAATGATCTCTTCCAGTTTCTTATTGTTGACAGCCTCTTGATTGACTGCAACTGCTTTTGTACTAGCAGCTAGCAACTTCTCAGTTGGAAGTCTTCCTTTCTTCTTAAGTTTCTCAATCTTTTTCTCTTCCTGAAGCTCTTCCGCAGTCATCTTTCTTTTCCCTTTATCTTTTGAAGATCCTGACTGTGGTGGTTCTTGGAGAGTGGATTCTGATTGTGAGAGAGGCAGAGATGGTGTCCGGGATGGAGGTAGATTCAGAAAGTCCTCGCTGTTCACCTCAGATGCCATTTCAAGGATTGCATCTGTGATAATTAGTTCTTCGGACATTTTAAACAGTCCTTCCGCAGCTTCCATTTCAGCTTCGGAAGATTTTGCTTGTTCTTCCGAGGCTTTAACTTCAGCTTCGGAAGTTGGAGGAGATGCAGATTTTGTCCCAACTATTTCAGTTGCTGGGCCATCAGTCCCCATTTCCCCTTCGAAATGAATCTTAGGTTCCATGTGGACCTTAGGTTGACCAACTTCTTCCACAGTGGTATAGGTGCAGTCAGCCTCTGAAGCTCTTCATCTCCAAAGTAGAGCATTGCAGCATTGGGCTTGGCTGATTAGTGAAGGATCTCAACAGAAACTTGGTGAAGAGTCTGTAGAGATCGCTGAGCATCTTTGAGTCAATTTGAAGAATGACTTGAGATGGCTCAGACACAATAATGATAGGAGTAGATGAAGTTGAAGTTGAAGTTGAAGTGTGGCTTTGTTGTGGGTCCTCAAGTGTTTGTCTCTGAACATTATCTCCTTTTTTGGTAGCATCATCTTGAGAGCTAGATGAGCTAGAGGAAGAAGTCAATGATACCTGAACAGGTACATGCCTAACAGACCTCTATGTCTGTTTCTCAGCTAGTTTGGCCTTGAGATTGTCAATCTCAAGTTGCTGAGTGGCGGACCTTGCTTCTAAAGTCCTAACCAAATATTCAAGGTTTGAGACTTTAGATAGAAGGTCGTGAATGAGGAGTTGCATGCTTCCCTCATCTTCTTTTGAAGAATCATGGGGAGATGAGGTAACACCTGGTCTGTTCAGCCTCACCACCAGATGTGGTTTCTTGGCACCTTGGTTTCCCGTGCTCAATGATGTCTTTTTCAGAGTCATCAAAGGGCTCGGTTGCCGCAGATTCAGTTTGAGATGTATTACCACTGTCCACAAGGATTGAGGCACCTTCTGTCGTGGCAGCTGAATCTGCATGAGTCCCCTCCACATCAGTGGGACTCATCTCAGTTATAGGTTGCTGATGGGGGCTAGAGATAAAGGATTTCTCTAGGCTCTGTTGATCTTGAAGAGGGTGTTGTAGATCAACTTCATTGCCATGGAGAGATGTTATCTCTTTATCAGTTTTGAAGAGAAAGTCAGTAAAAGATAGGGAGGTTAAGCCTACTGACCCGGGACCTTGATCAATGTCTACAGGCATTGAGCCTTTGGTGGGGCTATCCCTAGTTGGTTGTTCAGAAGAGTGTAGATACTCATTCTAAAGACTGCTGGTTTGGGTGTCGGGCTCCTAGGTTTGAGACTGAGGAGACTCAAAACCCATATTGAGGTCAAAAGAGAAGGATGGAGAGACCTCAGACTGAGTGGGAGCCCATGTTTCCACTCTAGTCTTTTTGGATTGAACAGGAGGGGCTTGTTCAATCAGAGTAGATTGAACAAGGGTTCGTTTGGGGCATCTTTGATATGTGATGGTGATGGGCGGAGAAGGCAGTGTTGGCATTATGGTGGTAGTTGCTGGTGTGGGTGTCTTGGCAGGCTTGCAATCCTTCATTTCAAATCTTTCTAAGATGTCAGAGACATACTTATATTGATTAATGAAGAACCCTTCCTTTATTTGCTTCACCTGAATTCCAAGGAAAAAGTCCATTTTTCCCATGGAACTCATTTCAAACTTTTTCTTCATAATGCTCTCAAAGTCCTTACACATTTAGTCATTCGAATAACCAAATATGATGTCATCAACATAGACTTGAACAAGCAAGATGTCCTTTCCAAACTTTCTGATGAAGAGATTCTTGTCAATGGTACCTCTAGTGTAGCCGTTCTTCAGAAGAAACTGATACAATGTCTCATACCACAGCCTAGGTGCTTGGTGCAGCCCATATAGAGCTTTATCCAATTTGCACACATAGTTGGGGTGTTGTGGGTCTTCAAATCCCGGAGGTTGGCATACATAGACTTCCCTATCTATATCCCCATATAAAAATGCACACTTGACATCAAGTTGATAGATAATGAAGTCCTTGGATGCAACATAAGCAAGGAAGATCCTAACTGCCTCAAGTCTTGCAACTGGTGCAAAGACATCAGTATAATCAATTCCTTCCTCTTGTGAGTATCCTTGAACTACAAGTCTTTCTTTGTTCTTAATGATCAAGCCTCTATCATCTCTCTTGTTTCTGAAAACCCATTTAGTGCCTATTGGTACTTGACTAGATGGTAGCGGACATAGGTTCCATACCTTCTGTCTCTTGAATTGAAGCAGCTCCTCTTGCATCGATTAAAGCCAGCTACTATCTTTTAAGGCATCTTCTACCTTCTTGGGTTCTATCTGGGATAGAAAGCATGAGTACAAGCAGACATTCCCATGATGAGTCTATCCTTTTGTTCTCACACCCTTAGTGACATCCCCTATGATGTTCTCAGCAGGATAAGTGTTATGAATCCTAAGGCGAGGAATCATTTCCAGTTGCAGAGATAGATCCAGGTTGGACATATTCTGCTCAGGAACTGGAACACTCTGTCCAGCTGATGTTTATCATTCAATAAGGACTGATTGAATGAGTAAGAAACATCATCAATGGTTGGCTGTGAAATGGTGTTAACAGTTTCCTGTCCCTTCAAAACACTACTTTCTTATGCCTGGTGTTGTGGTGGATCACCTAATGAGTTTTGAGGCTCAGTAAGTGATTCACTTGTAGAAGCTTCACAATTCCTTGATATGGTCAAGTTATCAGATCTGTGAATGGTGGGAACTTTGTTTATTGCAGCTCTTGGAGAATCTGGACTAGGTCTGGGTAGCTCAAACAGTTGATCATCAGCAGTAGCATCATCATCATTTTGAACTCCTGTTCCAACTGAAACATTCTCACAAAAAGGTTTAGAATAGTTTGGAAACAATTCTAAATTTAAGATATGATTAGGGCCATTCCCCCTAACACAAGGAATGTGCTCATTAACAACTATGTTGGATGACTCCTCAAATTGTTGATTCTTAATGTTTTATACCCTATAAGCTTTGGAGATAAAAGAGTACCCAACAAAGATAGCATCATCCGACTTTTCAGCAAACTTTGCTAAATTTTCTTTTGTGTTAAGTATGGTACACCTGCTGCCAAAGGATCTTAGAAAGCCAAAGGACCTTAGAAAGCCGATGAACGGTGGCCTTTTGTTCCATAGCTCATAAGGGGTTTTTCCATGGGGCTTAACTACAAGAACTCTGTTCTGCACATAGCATGCAGTGCTGACTGCCTCTGCCCAGAATGTTATAGGTAGTTTTGAATCAGCTAACATAGTTCGAGCAGCCTCAATAATTGTCCTATTCCTCCTCTCAGCAACACCGTTTTGTTGAGGAGTTCTGGGAGCACTATATTGTCTGGCAATCCCTTTTGAGTTACAGAATGAGTCAAGAACGAAGTTCTTAAACTCAGTCCCTTGATCACTTCTAATGATTTTAACCTTGTGATCAATTTGATTTTCTATTTTAAGAATAAAAGATTTAGTGTTTCAGCAGTTTCATCTTTAGTTTTTAAAAAGAATACCCATGTGAATCTTGTAAAATCATCAACTATCACAAGGCAATATGATTTCCTTCCAATGCCCATTATACTTGTGGGACCAAAAATATCCATGTGCAATAAGTGTAATGAAGTAGTGATAGAGTTAACACATTTGGATTTTTGAAATGTCCTGTGTTGTTTCCCTTTCAGGCATGCAACACAGTTATCTTTGCAGAAAAACTCCTTTTTAGGCAAACCATGTACAAGGTTATTTTTAGCCAATTTATTCATTGTCTTAAAATTTACATGACACGTACGTTTATGCCACAGTGTTGACTCATCACCATCAGCTTTGGAAAGAAAGCATGACACTTCACCCAGTGGGGAAGCATTGTTCATATCAAGCTTGTACATATCCTCTTTTCTGGGAGATCTAAGAAGCACCAATTCCGGAGGAATTGTCATCCCAGGTTTGAGGATAATGCACTCATGTTCTGTGAAAAGCATTTGGTGCTTTTGATCATAGAATTGAGAAACACTTAACAGATTGTGTTCAAGCTGTTTGACAAAGTGAACTTTGTCAACTTCTAATTTACCATTGGATATACTCCCTCTGCCAGAAATATATCCTCTGGCCTCACCTCCAAATTGGACAGGACCTCCATCATAGTTCTGAAACTGTTGAAGGAGAGATATGTTCCTTGTCATGTGCCTGGAGCATCCACTGTCTACAATCCAGACATTGTTGTTCTTGTCATATGGATGTCCCTGCATATAAGATGAGATTGTTAGTTTTGTTTGGAAGCCCAAGCCTTGCTGGTCTTGGGTTCTTTCAAAGACAATGACATAATTGAACCAAATGTTATGCATGGGGGTTCAATAGAGGTCTTTGAAGAAGAGGTTTGGGCTGTAGCATCTTCCTTGATCTTCCGGTCCATCCTTTGGTTGATCTTGGAGGGTGAGCTTGTTGAAGCTTTAGCAGCATGGCTATCTTCCGAAGCTTCTTTCTTTTCAGAAGAAGTCTTCACCACCTTTTCTTCCGAAGCAGTCTTCTTCTGGGGAGGTTTCAAGGGAACTTTCTTGTTCTTCCGAACTTTAGTAGCGTTTGCTTCCAAAGCCATTTTCCCTTCGGAAGAAAGAGTTTCTTCCGAAAGCAACCTGGCTTCCGAAACTAGCTTTCCCTTTTTCATCACTTGAACCGTTTCAAAAGGTCCAAATGTGAAACCTTCCTTGACTCCTTTTCTAACATTATTTGCATAATGTGTGCTTGCAGAATTGTAGTAACAATCTTTTGCCATGTGGTTTTGCAGACCACACATCATACATGCAATGTTAGTTCTTTGGAAATGTGAGGGTTGCTGTTTCTTGGGCTTCTTTTCTTCATGAGCAATTTTTCCCTTTAACTTCTGATCCTTTGGCAGGACAGAAGTGTTGGTATTAACTCCTTTCCTGAATCAGAAGTACCTAACACTTGGAATCCAGCTGAGATAAAGACATCCTTTTGCTTTGGGTCAATCTTCAGCTGGACTCAGCCACCTTCTTGGCAGTTCTCCTAGCAGCTTTAGCTCTTCTTCTTCTGGCCTTAGTGGTTAGGATTTGTTCTTCACGGGAGGAGATGGATACATCTACCTATTCCTTCCCTGTGGTGACCACTATTGTTGCTTCATCCTTCAACTCTAGTGAGGAACGGTCAGCAGTTGGAACCTCTTGCTCCTCAGTACCACATCTAGGCTGTCTAATAGACTCATAGGAGTATGGTGGAGCAATTTCATTGGTTCCCAACCCTCCTTTGTTCTGATAACAGAGTTTGGAGTGGGAGGATGATGCAAGAATAGCTTGGAAGTTTTGCTCAGAGATAACATGCTTCCTGGCCTGAGCCTCAGCAGTGACAAGCTGGGCTTGAGCCTCAGACAATTTGGATATCAAATCTTTGATTTGAGTCTTGTAGTTGGTGTGTTCATGTTTTAAAAGAGACACAGTTTTCTCTAACTCCTCTATTTTCTTTTGATAGTCGGATTCAGCTCTTTTAAAATCAGATTTTAAGATATTAAAAGACTCAATATCAGATCTGATTTCCATATTGTAATCCTGATTAGGGGTGTTCAAAAAATCCGAAATATGAACTTATCCGAAATCTGATCCGTATCCAAATCCGAATAAATCGATCCGAATCCTTATTCAGATATTCAGATCGGATCTCATCCGAATCCGAATTCCTTATTTGGATTTCGGATCGGTTTTCAGATTTCACAATTTTTTTATTCGGGTTATTTGGATTATTCGGATATCCGAATAATCCAAATAAGACTTCAACTATATTTTTAACTCAATACTCATTAATCAACTAACTATCATGTTTTCAACTCAATACACAATAATATTTACACAGTTTAGTCATAATCTTAAATAATTATGCAATAATCGACCATTGTTCAAAATTAGAGATTCTAATATTCGGGTTTCATACAATTACCTATTATGTTTTAATTTTGAATTTGCGTACATGTCAATTTTTTTTGTTTTATATCTTTTATTGTGATATTCAACTTATGAAAAATATTAAAAGTAAAAAGTTAGCAAAAAACAAAAAAATTATAAAAAAATTTGTTATTTGGTTTATTCGGATAAATTCGGATTATTCGGATATATCCGAATCCGATCCAAATTGAATTCGGATAGATTCGGATCGGATAGAAGAATCCTTATTCGGATCGGATCAGATTTCGGATAGGGTCCTGAAATTTTCAAATCCGAATAATCCGTTATCAGATCCAATGAACACCCCTAATCCTGATAGAGTTTAACTTTAGCTATACAGGCTGGAGTGCAGAGATGTTCATATACCTGGCATCATCTGTTCCGGCCATGAGAGCTTGAGCAGGAGTCACATCATGTACCATGAAGCTCCAGTCAACTTCTTGAGCTATTGTAGTTGTTTCAGTTGACTTCTCAGCGGGCTTTGAGGTTGAGGGATGTGTGGAGGCCTGTGGGGTTCCCGGATTGGTCTTGGGAGCCTTGCATTCCCTTGCAAAGTGACCCAGTTGGTTACAGTTGTAACACTTTGCCTTGATCTTGTCAAACCCGAACTTGCTGGTAGTTGGGTTTTGACGGAAGTGCCTTCCAGTTCTCTTAAAGAACTTCTTCGCTCTGTAAGTTAAAAGAGCCATCTGTTGGACAATGTCCATGTACTCTACATCATCTAGACTGAAACACTCAAGATCATCAAAGCAGTATTGAAAATCACCAGAGTGTCCACTTCTTGAGACAAAGGCACAACTTTCCTGAAAGGAGTTGTGTTGAGCCTGTTGAGACCTTGGAGTCTCAGGAAAAGTGATGTAAGGTCCAGAAGAGCAGGATGGCTGCTGATAAGTTAGGTAATGCTGAGGTTGTGGGGGTAATGAGCCTTCAGCAACCATTAATGCGTTGCTAGCAGGAAGACTTATGGGTCTGCTTGTTTGGTGGCCCTTCTTACTCTCCATCTCTAGGCGATGTCCATCAAGGATGCCATAGAGTTCAGTCATGGTAAGAGTGTTTAAGTTCTCTGTCCTCTTGATGGAGACACAGTAGAATGTCCACTCATTTGAAAGAGCACTCATGAAATTTCTAGTAAGATCTCTAAGTTCAGGAGTGATCTTCACAGACTGAAGAGAAGAGATAAGATCCATGTACCTGAAGTACTACTGGCTGAGGGTCTCTTCAGTAATATGAGTGAAGTTCTCAAACTGCTGCTTCAGAGAGTTCTTCTTTGAGTCATTGGAACTTGAGTACATCTGAGCAAGTGCATCAACAATTCTTTGACAGTCGTGCAATGCTCGAATCCCCATAATGGAGTTCGGTATTGCAGTCATGAGAATGGTCATGGCATTGCTGTCGATGTCCATCTTCTTTTTCTCTTCATCAGAGTAATCCTCCACAGCCTTTGCTATCATGGCACCGTTTCCACCGGGTGATGCCACCTTTGGTTTATACGGGCCATTGACGATGGAGTTCCACATCTTGCTGTCTTGATATCTGATGAAGCTTTCCATTCTCCTGCTCCAAGACCTGAAATTTTCAGGAGTAATGATAGGAGCCTTTGTCATGGTTCCCATCTCTACCTCGGACTTGTTAAGGGCCATTAGAGTGAGTGGGTTGTAGGGAGGAGTGAGTAACAGGTTGATTTGGATGGTTAGATCACGCAATCAAGAGCCTGAGAAGCTCTGATACCAATTGCAGGATCGATGTTTGTCACTAAGCACTTATGTTTTTCTCTCAAACTCACCTGGAACAACACTCTGGTTAAGATAGAATCAGTAAGAGTTGATCACAATATATAAAGTAATTTTCAAGGTACTTTTATATATTGCTTCTCAACTCAATAATACAAGACTCTTACAAGCAGTTGTTGATGAGTTACAAAGAGAACCTATATATAATACTGCCTACAACCGGATATACTTTGATACCAGCTGAGATCCTATAGCTAAAGTCTATACTACAAGACTAAAGTTTAAGGTATCTCGGATAAAGTCTTATATGAGATTTGGTAGTCAGGACATGTCCCTGACTTACCTTTTGTCACCAACTAAAGTTGGTAACTTGTACTATCAAGAAAAGGTGAACAGTGGAATAAAGTATGGTCAACTGCATGGCTCTTTAGGAATAAGCCATACAGTATCAGAGGTCTGCAGCGGAGTGTCAGAGACCATACTTGTGTCCACTGGTTCATAGCAGTGTCTTCCGAAGGTTAAATGGCTTCGAAAGAGTAAGTACTTCCGAAGCCACTTATACTTCGGAAGAGACTGCTTCTTCCAAGGCTTGGAGACTTCTTCTTTTCAACATACTTCGGAAGTGGTCTTCAGCTTATTCTTCTAAGACTTGAACTTCAGAAGTATACACTTGACTTCGAAAGTAGAATTCTGTCTTCGAAAGTGATCTTTCACAACCTTCGGAAGTTCCATGCTAAGCTTTGGAAGCCTTTGCATGCAGCACCAAAAAATTATCTAAGTGACTTAGTTTTGGTTGCATTAGCCTTCTTTTTGATCCAACACAAGACATGAAGAAAGATTATTGGTGGCCGGGTATGAAGCGTGACGTAGTGGAATATGTGAGTAAGTGCGTTACTTGCCTACAAGTGAAGGTCGAGCATCAAAAGCCGTATGGGAAGATCCAACCTTTGGATATAACGGAATGGAAGTGGGAGCACATCAACATGGATTTCATTACGAAGCTGCCGCATACCCCGAAAGGGTATGATGCCATCTGGGTGATTGTTGACCGCCTGACGAAGAGTGCTCATTTCCTACCGATCCGCGAGACATATTCATCTGAGAGGTTGGCTGATCTGTTCATTAAGGAAATTGTAACTCATCATGTTGTGCCGGTGTCTATTGTGTCTAATCGTGACACCCAGTTTACCTTCAAATTCTAGAAGAAATTCCACGATGCCATGGGGACGAGTTACATATTAGCACGGCTTATCATCCCCAGACTGATGGTCAGTCTGAGAGGACCATTCAGACATTGGAGGACATGCTTCGGGTATGTGTGATTGATTTTGGGGGAAGTTGGGATGACCACTTACCGTTAGCTGAATTCTCATACAACAACAGTTATCATGCCAGCATTGGTGTGCCACCTTATGAGATGCTATACGGTAGGAGATGCAGAACACCCGTCTGTTGGGGTGATATTGGTCAAAAGGAACTAGGGAGCGTTGAGGTGATCGAGGCTACGACTGAGAAGCTTGAGAAGATCAAAGCCTTTATGAAGGCAGCCAAATATAGGTAGAAGTCGTATGCCGATAAACGACACAGACCGATTGAGTTCCAGGTGGGTGATTGGGTTATGTTGAAGGTCTCACCTTAGAAGGGTATCATTCGTTTTCGAAAGCGGGGCAAGTTGAGCCCAAGGTACATTGGCCCTTTTCTAATCATCGCTCGAGTAGGAGAGGTGGCCTATAGACTGGAGTTACCGGATGAGTTAAGTGGAATTCACCCGACATTCCATGTATCTCATCTGAGAAAGTGCTTGGCCGATGAAGATATGATTGTCCCATTGGAAGATATCAAAGTAGACGAACGGCCCAATTATGTGGAGCAACCAGTAGCAATCATCGATCGAAAAAAGAAAAGGCTGAGAAATAAAGTGGTTCCTCTTGTGCGTGTACAGTGGAAGCACAGGAAGGGATCCGAGTCAACGTGGGAGACTAAGGAAGAAATGAGACAGCATTATCTACGTTTGTTCGAGGAATAACAGGTTTCGGGGACGAAACCTATTTAAGGGGGTGGACTTGTAACACCCGGTTATTTATTTATTTTGAAGCCGACGAAAGAAGAAAAGAAATAAAGTCCTAAGTCGAGGGACCAAACTCACCAACGAAAAAACTTGGGTATGTGAAGATGTATGTAGGGAGAGGGCAGCCATTACCCACTCCCCACACCCATATTTTCAGCAAACAAAAAGAGAAGAAGAGAGAAAGAAGAGAAAATGGAGAAAAATTGGTTCGGGTTGATTCGAGTGAGCAAAATCGTTGAGAAGCGAGTTAAATCGAAGCTCTTTTCATTGTGGTCATTTGTGTGAGTTCTAGGATCCCTCCTTTAAACGTTTTTGAATGATTTAGGGCTGGAACACATCTGAAAATCGAGTTTATATGTGTGTGTGTGTGTGTTTGACCCATTTGTGTATGTGTGGGTATGTGTATGATTCGTTTGAGCCTTGCTTTTGAGCTTGTGTGTGCTTGAATGGTATTGTGGTATGCATTCCTAAGGTTTAGGATGGTTGATTTGGGCTTAGAATGGGTTTAGGTGAGCTTGGGGGTCAAAAATGACAGATTGGGTTCGGGATGAACTACATTCTGCACAAGCTAGGGCTAGGCGACCGAATGAAGGCCATACGGCCGAATGAAGTGCGATTGGGGTTCATTCGCACGATTGAGAGCTCATTCGCACGATTAGGGCCAGTCGCATGGGGAGTCATGCGACTGGGGGTCCAGTCGCATAATGTTCATCCGCATTAGCTTCATCCGCATGAGATCCATTCGCACGATTGGGTGTCAATTCGCATAGGTGTTCATCCGCATTGGTCCAATTGCATGATGCTCAGTCGCATGGAGGCCATGCGACTGAAGGGTGTCCTTACGCCCTAATAGAGCTGTTGTACCCGAGGAAAAGTGTAGTTTAACTTCTGACTTTCGGGGGAAAGTGCAGATGATTATGCATGTTATGTATGTATGAGGTTGCCCTGTATGATGCTGATGATTATGTATGATATGTTCTTTATTATGATGTATGTTTATCTTTCTTGTGGCTTTACGATGAATGTTAATGAATGAATAAAAGTAGTATGTAACGTAAAGTGAAAGATAACAAAAGAGGAACATGAAGTAAGAATGCATGCATTAATGAATGATGAAAGTAAAGAAGTCTTGCAAGCATTGTATGTCGGGACCCGCCATTAAAAGGTGTTAGCCCAACGGTGTTAGCCTTAGATACTATGACTAGAGGTGATGGGCACCGTGAATGAAGGTCTATTATAGGCTTTGGTCTAGTACCATGAGCATGAAAGGTATATCACATGGCAATGGTATACCTGAACTTTATCTTAGGTACTGTGGCCAGAGGTGCGGTGCACCGTGAATGAAGGTCTATGATAGGCTTAGGCCCAGTATCATGAGCATGAAGGGTAAAGTTCATGGTGATAACGAAAGGAAAAGATGTAATGATGAACGAATGAATGAAAGAATGAATGAATGAATGAACGGAGGTTAACGAATGATGAAGATAATAAGATATTATTTATGTGTACGTATGTTGTATGATCACATGAAAGTAAAGAACGGTTTTAACGAAAGAAAAGTATGTTTTATTTTATAAAACTAGAACTCACTCAGCAACGCTGACTTTGATGTGTTTCCAGTTGACAGGTAATGATTGCTGAGGATGGCACGAGGTGGCTACTCGGCTCTTTTGGGATGGCATCCATTTATATAATGCTTTTGTGATGTAATGCAACAATGTATTTTGTAACTGATTAACGATGTATTATTTTGCAAAAGCTACTATATTGAAATGAAATGTCATTTTTAAATGTTTCCGCTGCGATGCTTTATGAAATACAAATGTAATTATATGTTTTATGTGCGATGAGGATGCAACTGTAAGCATCCCGGGAACGGGGCCTTACAGTTCAGTATCCTACATTGTTCAAGGGAGGATAAATGATCAAAATTGAACATGGATCCTAGAGAGCACGTGGAAACCCTAACATCCAACAATTGTGTCCGCACCAAGACCCACCAAGACCTCTTTATCTTAAGTGCATCCAAACTAGGGTTAAGGCCTTTAACATGAATAAACCTACAGGTCGTATTCAGCTTTATCGATTTAACCCGCCAACCTCAGACCTAATACGATTAATTGTTAACACCCCTACCAAAAAAATTATATAAGATTCTGAATTTGAACTGGATTGAGCTTTTGTGAAGGAATTATTGGACCAAATAGCATGTCATGCTTGATGACAACTTGCAATCTAGACATAACACTTGCGTAAAATAAGGATAATCAGATATTACTTATCAATATGATATCTTACCAAATTGAATCACACCATATATCTCTGATTGCTTTTGAACTATCCTTTAGATATTTCAATGAGCACCTTGAGTGCATTATCAATTTGGCTGAATGGTCTAACAACCACCCCGAAGTGTGAATTGATTAGCAACACGAACATGCTTAGCGTCAACAAGTCACAAAGAACCATCGCTAATGCCACTGTTAAACTAACAAACCAAAAACTAGTGGTAAACAATCAGATTTTAGATTATCATATCTAATTTGTTCAATAAACTGTCCATGTTTGGGTTGCTTGTTTAATTAAACGGGTCATGATGACTTGTTTAACCCTTTAATTTAAATATGTCTAGCCACTAACCCTTTACGACATGTTTAACCTATTTATTACAACCCATCAACGCGTTTAACACATTTTCAACTTTATTACAACCCGCCAACCCATTAACCCGATTGACTCATTCAGATACACACCAATCACCAACGCGTCCAATTTTACAGTTATACTATTTTAAGTGTGTCCGGGTTAAGATGGATGTATTTGACATGAATAAATATATGAGTCGTGTTAAAGTTCAACGAGTCAACCCTCCAACACGACAACATTGACATCCCTATCAAAACAGTATGTGTGTTGTATATCTGGTCACCAACCTACTCACTATCCGTTGAATGAGACATTAGTTGATCTCTTTAGAACTGGGTAAGAGAGTATGGGTCACGCGAAACGGGTCAACTTCTCATGGGTGTAACTTGAACTAGCTAGAAATCCATGATTATTGTGTGGGAATCCTGCTAAGTTAATTGCACGACTATGATCCCACGTCTTTTCAAAATTTATTTTGTTTAATGCATCATTGCTTCTTTTATTTCATGCATTTTATTTCCAAGTTAGTAATGGGTTGCATATTTATTTCATTAGCTTCACGTTTACTTAGTCCATGATTTCTTGAATGGTGTTCTTTAGAGCCTAGAGTATGGTTAAGTGATGTCTTTTGTATCGTGATTCGATTCTAGAATTCCCCAACGAGTCGCCTAAGTAGTGATTTCTGTATCTTGACAAACCCACCATCAATCTTTGCTATTTGAAATTTGCAACTATCCGCTACTGCAAACCGAATTCCTAACAATGTGTGTTTCTGAATTTAGACCGACCTAAGCTTTTATAAAAAAACTAGAGTAAATTACTATTTGCATCCCTAACATTTGTTTATTTTAACTATTTGCATCCCTATGGTTTCAAAATTTCCATCCGACTCCCAACGTTTCATGTTACCTTCATTTGAGTATATGTTGTTTTATTTTTATTTCCATTTGAGTATAGATGACTAACACCGTTAATTTTCCTGTTAAAATTATTGTTAAAAAGACTAAACTACCCTTCATCACCATCATGACAACTAACCATCACCACTTTCACAGACCTCATCACCACCACCGCAGCCCCATCACCACCACCGCAGCCCCATCACCACCACCGCAGCCCCATCACCACCACCGCAGCCCCATCACCACCACCGCAGCCCCATCACCACCACCGCAATCCCATCACCACCACCGCAGCCCCATCACCACCACCGCAGCCCCATCACCACCACCGCAGCCCCATCACCACCACCGCAGCCCCATCACCACCACCGCAGCCCCATCACCACCACCGCAGCCCCATCACCACCACCGCAGCCCCATCACCACCACCGCAGCCCCATCACCACCATCGCAGCCCCCATCACCACCTCCCCAGCCCCATCACCACCACCACAGCCACCCATCACCATCACCACACCACCGCAGCCCCCATCACCACCACCACGCAGCCCCCCATCACCACCACCACCGCAACCCCCATCACCACCACCACCGCAGCCCCCCATCACCACCACCGCAGCCCCCCATCACCACCACCGCAGCCCCCCATCACCACCACCGCAACCCCTATCATCACCACCATCACAGCCCCATCACCACCATCGCAACCCCATCACCACCACCGTAGCCCCATCACCACCTCCCCAGCCCCATCACCACCACCACAGCCACCCATCACCATCACCACACCACCGCAGCCCCCATCACCACCACCACCGCAGCCCCCATCACCACCACCACCGCAACCCCCATCACCACCACCACCGCAGCCCCCCATCACCACCACCGCAGCCCCCCATCACCACCACCGCAGCCCCCCATCACCACCACCGCAACCCCTATCATCACCACCATCACAGCCCCATCACCACCATCGCAACCCCATCACCACCACCGTAGCCCCATCACCACCTCCCCAACCCTATCACCAACACCGCAACCACCCATCACCATCACCATCACCATCACCATCACAACCCCCATCACCACCACCATCACAGCCTAGACATGTACAAACTGGTTTGGGGCCCAAACCGATTTGGGTTCCAAACCGAAACCGGTTTGTTCAAACTTGGTCAAAACCGGTTTGGCCACAAACCGGTTCGGGTTCAAACCAGTTTCAAAGGATAAAAACCCAACCCTATCCAACCGGTTTGGGCCCAAACCGATTCCGCCCAAACCGGTTTTTTTTTGAAAATTTGGATTTTTGTTATATTCAAATGAAATTTTAAACTTTTAATTGAAACATAAAACAATTTATATAATTTAAACAATTTATAAACATTTAAAACGTTTAAACAACTTAACATTTAAACAATTTAAACATTTATAAACATATATATATATACACACACACACTATTTATAAACATTTATAAACAATTTAAGCATTTAAACAATTATAACATTTATAAACATTTAAACAATTTATAACATTTATAAACAATTTAAACATTTTAACAATTTATAACATTTAAAACATTTAAACAATATATAAAACATTTATAAAATTTAAATAACATACAAGGGTAAATAAAAAATTTTAAAACTAAACATTTAACATAGTCGTTTCTTCGTTCGTATTATACTTGTACGCTTATTCCTCGCCACCAGAACCGGAAGTGTTACGAAGGTAGTCATCATATGTCGCTTCATCATCAGTCATTTCTGGTGTCAATCCGCTCTCTACCTCGTCCTCGTATAATTCTGTTTCGTATTCCGGTTCTCCTTCAAGTGAGCGTTTGTCTTGTACTCTTTCCGCGACTACCAAATAATCTTTCAAGCAAATTGACATTTCAACCGCTTGTGGAGTGAGTCGAGTTCGACTTATTGATATAACCCTGCCACTAACAGAAAAAGTAGATTCCGAAGCTACCGTAGAAGCTTGGACGGTTAGTAAATCTCGGGCCATGGTGGATAGGATGGGAAATTGATCTTCCTTACCTTCCACCACGCCAACAAGTCAAAATTTTTAAATTCATGTGAGTTATGGTCGTTAAAAAGTTTGTAAGACCATACCTCCCGAGTTCACTACTCGAAGTGTTACCACGTTGACATTTATTACATTCATCCCTTAAAGTATTATATAAATCAAACATTGGATCATTCAAACATTCGGCATTTACCGCATGCCTTAAAGCATCATGGATTTGTGATGTTTTCCCGTATTGTAATTGTTTGTTGAAAGTAGCTTTTAAAGTTTACTATACATTAGTTTACCAACTTCTAAATCCAAATTAAAAGTAATTTTATCAAGTAAAATTTCAACCCCTGACAAATTTAAACAAGGGTTTAAAGCAGCGGCACATGTAATAACGGGATGCATTTCTTCAAAATACTTTTTAAGTATTTCTTTCATTGGGGTATCATATCGAAATAAGGTCTACCCCTACACGACAATTCATTTAATTTTGAAGTCATTAAATAAATTTGGTGAAGTACTAACGGACTCGTTGGGTAATAAACTCCAGAAAGACATGTAGTTCCATTTTTAAAAACTTGAAGCATTTTTGTTACTTCTTCGATGATGGCCCAACCTGATGGATGGTAAGAATTTGTCTTTCCTCGACTTATCAAACTATCTTGAAAGGCTATTAAACTTTCTTTTTGTTCAATAGCTTTTTCAAACATGTTACATGTGGAATTCCATCGTGTTGCTACGTCCAATTCGGACCTAAACATTTGGTATTTGCGTCTTTACAAAACTTGCGATATTTAGTATATCTTTGGTTATTACTAAAAGTATCACGTAACATTCTTTTAAAACAATCTTTAACTGTTTCAATCGTTTTTAAACCGTCTTGAACGGCTAAGTTTATAATGTGCGTAACACATCGACTATGAAAAAACGCACCCTCACATATTGGTTTATATTTTAATTTCAAATGATTATCGCAAGAGTGTTGTTTGACGCATTATCAAAAGATATACAAAATATTTTGTTTTCTAATTTATACGTTTGGATAACTTTATCAATAAGATAAAAAATGTTTTGGCCGGTGTGAGGATAATCAAACAATTCAAACCCAATCGTACGTTTCATCATTTGCCACGAATCGGGCTCAACCCAATGGACAGTGACACAAATGTACGAGTCCGGTGAACCGTGAGGTGTCGACCAAACATCACTAGTTAAGTTAACACCGATTTGTAAATTTTCAAAATAAGATATTAATTCATTTTTAGTTTTTTTCCACATTTTTAAACAATCTTTTCGAAGAGTAGCACGACTTACACTGATGTAACGTGGTTGGAGAGTTCGTTAAATGAGTCGAGTCAAACGTTCGTCGTCGAAGTGTTATAAGCCCAAATATTTACTTCGTTTGTCATCGAAGCTTGACCTTGAGAAGGTTCACCTTTTAATGCTTTACAATATTTATTTGCAAAATGGTCATTCAACGTTGTGTTTGCATCTTTTTTGAAAAACTTATGACAAAACTTGCAACGAGCCTTGTTTGGACCGCTAGCCATTTGACATAAATTGTAACTGCACCATACTTCGGGGTTCCTATTCGTGGGAAAGATTGCTACCACCACGTTGCTTGAAGACGCTTCATAACTAACGGATGATTGAGCACTTGTTGAAGCCATTTCAGAGATTTTTGTGAGAGCGTTTTTGAGATTTTTTTGAGAGCGTTTAAAACGAAAGTATTTGTGGAGAGCGTTTTTGAGATTTTTGAGAGTCGAGAGTGTTATAAGTTGTTGTGATTCAACCAAAACATCAAATACATATATATACTAACCTAGTGGGGGTATAATGGTAAAAAAACATCAAAAAAACGGTCAAAAATGGGTACAAACGGCTATATAGCCGTTAGACAACGGTAACCGGTTTGGAAACCGGTTTGAAAACCGGTTCGGGTTGAAACCGGTTTTATGCATGGAAAGGGGAAACTGGATGAGAACCGGCGGTTCGGGTTTCAAACAGGTTTGGGCCTCAAACCGGTTCCCGAACTGGTTTTTTTGCCCATCTCTATCGCAGCCCCCCATCACCACCATCGCAGCCCCTATCATCACCACCACCGCAGCCCCCATCACCACCACCACAACCCCTATCACCATAACCGCAGCCACCCATCACCATCACCACCACCACCGTAGTCCCCACTACCACCACCGTAGTCCCTGTCACCACCTCCACAGCCCCATCACCACTATTGCAGCCCCCCATCACCACAACCGCAACCACCCATCACCACCACTACAGCCCCCATCACCACCACCATAGCCACTCATCACCACCATCGTGGCCCCATCACAACCACCCATCACCACCACCAAAACCCCTATCTCCACCACCATAGTCGATAATCAATACTAAATCTGCGATTTTGCCAAAACATCCTTGCCCGCCACCGTGTTTCACCCTACCACCACTAGATCTGCTTCTCTAGAACAATAATTTCACATCTTGGTGATTGTGGTCTACCGATCACACATACACAAAGAAAAGAAGAGAAGAAAATAGATAGTGGTGGTCGTGGTTCTACTGGTCATTGAGGTGTGGTGGTGGTGCGGCGACAGCGGCGGTGCGGCGACAGCGGCGGTGCGACGACGACGGCGGTGCGACGACGGTGGTGGTGCGGCAACCGCGGTGGTTGCGGTGGTAGTGGTGGTAGACATAAAGAGGGAGAAGAGAAAGAGACATGGAGAGAAGATGAAAGGGGTGAGGTGTAGATGAGGGGTATTAAATAAGAGTATTTTTGTTATTTTATTAAACTTGACTGAAAAATCTAACGTTGTTAGTGTGTTGGACTCAAATGGAAATAAAAATGAAACGTTGGGAGTCAGGTGGCAATTGTGAAACCATAGGGATGGAAATGGTAATTTACTCAAAAAACTAATTGACCAAACCAGCATTTCATGTTCAGGATAACTTGCATTCTAGACATAACTCTCACATAAAAAAGGAACAATCAGATATTACTTGTTAGTATCATATCTTACCAAATGGAACCACACTCTCATTTCTGATGGCATATGACAGCTTTTCAAGTTCTGTATGGTTTCTACACAAAAGAATCTTGAACCTAACATTTGCTGATAAAAAATCAATAAAATGAAGATATAAGAAATCACAGTACGTATGCATAGAAAACAGATATAACACGATAGACAATCACAGGACTTCAAGAATTCTCAAGGCCGGTTGCATTTTCGAAATATCACTTTAGCATATTAAATCAAATATACAACAGAGATTATGCTGTTTTATAATGCCTAAAACCTGTTACAAGTGGAGTTATGGGGCATGAACAACAAAACAACATTAGCAATTTAGCATGCCCCATAGCTTGCCAAAAGCAACAATTTAAAGAACAAATTCTCAATCAATAACCTTAAAAAACTGCATCCTTCAACCTGCAAATGCAAAAACATTCGCTGAGGCAATCAGCAACAACCTTAATTGAATTCTAACCTGTTCAATCTGCTTAATTTTCCCGAAAAGTGTGTGACTTTCTTGCAGGCTGGCAGCTATTTACGCAGTGAGATCCTCAAAGTCATATTGCATAAGAAGCCTATCTACTGTATTTCGACCAATGACTTCCCTCGAATATAGATCTCTTAGAACTAAAGCTGCCAGCTCCTTTTCACCTTCATGCGCAATCCCTTCGACAATAATCGTATAAGTTGTTTCATTAGGCATATACTCTTTATCTACCATCATCTCATAAATCTCAAAGATAAATCTGTCCTCTGACATTTGCAGAGCCCAAGTATGAGCGCGTTAAAGTTGTCAATATCAGCCCTGCAACTACTTTCTTCAATGATTCCTAATACCTCCATTGCTTCATATAACATTCCCTCCAGCACAACCCTCTAATCAGAGACGAATAAGTATATGAATCAGGTGTAAACCCATACCTGGTCATTTCGTAAAGAAGCTGAAATGCAGGAAAGGTGTTCCCTTTCCTACACAATCCTGATATCACATTCTTGTAGAAGTCATGATTCGAGGAGTTTTGTTTACTGCTTAAACTATTGATGATGGAGAAAGCTTCTTGCACCATGCCCACTTTGCATAGCCCTGCAATTGCATTGTAAGTTCCCTCATTTGGACTACAACCCCTATAAGTCATCAAATCAAGACACTTCATTACATCTTCCACCTTTTTTTCCTCACAAAGGCGCGCAATGATCGGATTATAGGTAGCAGCAATGGGCTTAAACTCTCCCTTAGACATTTCATTAAGCACCTTGAGTGCATTATCCGTTCTACCATGAAAAGCCAACGAACTAATCAATATATTGTACGTTACCAAAGATGGCGACAACCCTTCCTCAACCATCTCAGCCAAAAGCTCGTTAGCTTCATCCCACCGCCCCTCACGACACAAGCTTCTCAACAAAATATTATAAGTCACAACATTCGGTGGAAACCTTTCGAAGGCAACTCCCTAAAGAAAGCAAGCGCCTCATTCGTTCTATTCTCCTTACACAATCCCGTCAACAACACATTATAGCTTACCAAATTAGGCTCACCCCCTTTCGAAATAATATCGCTCAAAAGCCTCATCGCCTCATCCACCCCTCTCTCCTTATAAGCAGCCTCTAACAAGATCGAATAAGTAAACGCATTAGGAACCAACCCTCTATGCACCAGCTTATCGATAAACTGCAGCGTCTGATTCAAGTTCCCAAGCATACAAAGCCCTCTAACCAACGAGTTATAAGTAACCGTATGCGTCTGATACCCATGATCCTCCATCTTCTCAACTAACTGCATAGCATGCCCTACATTCCCTCTTTTACACAACTGACTCACCAAGAAGTTATACGAGGCCGCATCAGGCACACCGCCCGAATCGACTATCATCTCCATAACCCTAGTGGCTTTCCTAAGCCTTTTTGATTTACACAAATCATACAACAATTGAGTAGCATGATAAACATCAGGTTTATGACCTTTACCTACCATATACTCCATATACAAAAACGCATCGTTAATCCTGTAATCCTTGTTTTTAGCATCTGTTCTACCTGATCTCCAATTGGGTAACGTAAAAAATGCGTCTTTTGAAGCTAATGCTGCTACTTGATTAGACGCTAACGCCCTAAAGAAGCTAGTTTTAGGGGGGAAACGATGGAATTGGGGGATTTGAGGGTTTGTGGGGTGTAATTTCTGCAATTTCGACATACTTGTCATTGGAGGGGGTGAATTGAGCAGAATCGCCATGAATGAGGTTGAATTGAAGGGGAAAAGGGGGGTTATCAATTATGTGAGGTGTGAAGGTGCAAATGATATGATACTGAAGTGAATTGTGAAATTGAAGATGAACATTAAGATGAGACGATGAAGAACATACGAGATGATGTTAGGGTTTGAAGATGAAGATGATGATGATGGATGCTAATGGCTCCGATGGTATACACGATGATGATCCTGTGGAACATCTTATCGTTGAGAGGGTGAGTGATTTCACATGACACTAAAGAAAAGAAGAATGTAAGTTTTACACCTTCATCTTTCATTTAGAACAACTCTGCCCCTTATAATATTCAAAGATTTCTTGTTAGGTTAAAAGAGGTATGTTTGTAGTTTGCAGTCGGTACTCAAGTTTGAACGGTTTTTAAATCGGACTATTAGTAACGGATTTTGATAATTGGAGACCAAAAGTGAATTGTTGTGAATGAAAACTGAACCTAAACTGAATGATTATTAACGGTTTGGTTTCACTGTTTGGATTTTTTATAAATCCAAGTTAAAAAAAAGGTCTATAAACAAACTAATAAAAGAGAAAATGTCAATACTCAATAAAAATATATCACGCCATCCGTTAACCACATTAAAATGCTAAGCATGTTGTTCAAACTCCAAACGTCAACAATGCATGAGTTACCCTACTTTCTAAAATCCAAATAACAAAATCATTTTAATTTGGTCCAAAAGCATTTCAGAGTAAGTCAAAAAAATAATTGCATTCGCCCTAAGTCCCGAATCATGAGATTATAGATCAAGTCAAATGGACAAATGGTAATTTCTAATAGAATTTTATAAATATGTATATACACACACGTGTGTATATATATATATATATATATATATATATATATATATAATATATATATATATATATATATATGTATGTATATGTACCGGTTCGACTCGGATTTTGACAAAGCAAACCGTTCACTGTGGTTTAAAACCTTTGAAACCAATTAAGAAAACTTTAGGAAAAAACAAATCATAAAAGACAAAGCAAAGATTAATTGTTGACACAATCATAAAAGACTGATCACTGCTGGACAAACACGTCATGCAAGCTTAAACAATTTATGGTCTAATTTGTGCAAGCATCAAAACAGTATACGCAAAAAAATAACCATCAACAGCAGAAAGATTAAAGTGAAAAGTCATATCAACTTGAAAAAAACAGGATAACTTTGGACGATATGTTATCATATCATACCAATGTAGTTGTTTGAGTATACTCCATTGACCTAAATCCATTGAGTAGCATGTTTGGTGGCACCTATTCATCGTATTATAACACCAACTCAACACACAACTACTTAAAATTAATCGTTTGTAATCATTCACAAGGGAGATAAAAGTATGATTTGACCTAAAATTCAAAAAACTTTTCAAGGTGACTATTTCCATGTTCTCTTGACATACACAAAAGCAAATGGAAACATCTGATTTGATATTTCCCTTACGTGGTGCTTGATTTCAACCGAGGAGTTGATAAGGCCGAAGGAAAATTGTAAAAAGAGATGGCACGATAATTTAAAACCATCATTTGAGTCATTATCTTCTAAAGGAAACGAGAAAGAAAGATTAGAGACTTTTGGCAAAAGAAGAGACGGGACAAGTACACACTACACATATAAACTCAAAATGATTTAAAATGACGCGATTTAATTGACGCACATTCATAATCAATACTTTTGCGTATACAAAGCGACATAGATTTTAACTTATATATAAATAAATACAAATTAATCAATTAATTGATTAATACAAATGAATAGATCAACTTAATACTTAAAGATAATGAACCATTTAGAAACTCAAAGATATTACAAAAAAGTATGAGTAGATGATCATCATCAGTTCATACAAATATAGCCCTGTGGTGATATATAATACATGAAATAGGATTTACTCAATATAGAAACAGGGGCCACCACAACCAAATTGGTAAGAAACTCACACTGACAATCCAATCGAGCTTCATATAATTGAACTAACATCAAGTGATTTCATTTCACTCGATTTCAATCGAAACCCACAACAATCGAAGATAATAATATGCGATCATCGTCAACAAAGCAGCTTGCAGAGAACAATCGAGGCTTAAATGGCCGATTCTTCACCCTCCATAGTCGCCTCTACAACGCTTTGGGCCTTGGTTTCAGGTCTGTTGACTTCTTCTTCGCCATTTTAGGTCAATTTCTACTTAAATTTCATCTGGGTATGTTGGTAGATAGTGATTTCAGTTGTATGAATCTGTTTGAGGTGGGGTTGAAAATGTTTAATGGGAATTTTTAGGGGTTTTGGAGGATAATGGGTGTTAGTGGAATTGCAAGAAATTTTAATTAAAGGGTGTTTGGATGCATGTTTGATGCTGTGGTATTGATGATCAGAACAATTTGAGTGTTTAGAGGATTGATGAATTGATCTTTTGGTTTCTTGTGATCTTGATGTTGTTTGGATGTGCTTTTAGGGTTTTCTTGAAGTTGTGATAATCTTTAGTGTTTGTGAAATTAATCAAATTACGAAGATTTAAGGTAATTTTAGCTCGTACTTGTATGATCTTCTTGTTGGAGCTAGTATGAAGTTGACTGTTCAAAACTGGTTATTTTATCCCTAAATGGTCTGATAATTGAATCTAAATTTGTTTGTTTTGAAACCCTTTAATGTTATTTACAAAAGCCTGCTTGAAAACTCTACATGATGGGTTTAACGAGTTCTCAAGAAGCTGTTTGTGTGATAAGAAACAAATTTGTTTGTTATGACGATGTGATGTAATGGAATTCGTTGATTCACAGAAATGAGGAGGGAGGACGGAGATGGTCTTGTACGGATGTCGAGACACAGAGACATGTAGTTCGTTCTATCGATGCTTTTCTTGATTGTATATCCAGTGACATGTCGCTACACCCTTTAGTAAAGGTATTTGTATATTGTTGTGAATCTAGTTTAGGAACTAACAAGTCCTTACTGTTTGGTTTAATGTTTTGTTTCAAATGTCAGGAATCAGTTGCTGATATTGTACCAGCATTGGGAACTACACTTCTTCAGAAAAACGATGCAGTGATGAAATTAGCTTCAAAGGTGTTTGTTAAAATGGTGAATGTTATGCCTGCTTCAATCATTGAATCTCTTGTGTTGGATATAGTCCACCCCATATCATCTTCGTTATCTTCCCGTCATGTACCAGTTGTTACTTTATGTGCCACTGCTTTGAATGTGATCCTATCATATCTAAGTTTCAAAAAGGAGAGAGATGTATGGAATATTCTGGAAGAAACAGGGACGATTAATAATCTCATCCATCATATACAATGTGGTGGGAGTAAGCCAACCGAGTTCTTCATTGAAACAATCTTACTTTTGAGTAAATTACTGCAGCGATGGCCTTCTTCTAGATATTGTGTTTGGAATAATAATGGATTAATGGAAGTATTAAGTTCTCTCACCCTTGAGCCTATGCTTTCTGTGAAGGCTGCAGTTTTGCAAATCTATTCGACCATAGGTATATTATTTCTTTTAAATGTTTGATCTTTTTTTTTTAAATTGTTTCTAAGCACTCTCTAATTTTGGGTACCAGCTTTATGTAGAAATGGAGCTAAGAAGCTTTTGGATAGTCGAAATTCACCTTTACAACTTATGGTGGAATCCATAGATTGCTTAAGCCCTAATTACCTACAGTTTGCTGGATTTACACTGGCTGAATGTTTTGCGGTATTAGACAATATTCAATACTCATCCCTTATCTTTTTATATCATTCTGTTCTTATGTTAAATATTGTAATAACATGTACAGATTATTGTGTCACTCAGGCAAGTGAAGAAGGAAGATTAAAAATGATTGAATCCTATGGTGAGCCGTTAGTTAAGTCTATCATGAGTGGACTAAACAATTGGAGTTTGCATTCAGGGAAGCTTACCAAAGAACATATGTCAGTAATTAGAGGCGCTTGTTGTGTGTGCAAGATCATTTGTTGGCCGGGGAAGCATCATAATTACTTCTGGAAACTAGGAATCGAGAGTGTTCTTCTAAAGTTACTTCTAGATGATTTTCATATTAGGCAAATCCCTGAGCATTTTTCTTCATTAGATGAACTGGAAGCCTTTGCACGAGAGGGTTTAAGTGCTAATTTTATGCCTGTAATTAAGCCTCACGTGTGGGATATTCTTGGTGGCTTGCAGCACATTGTGCAGAAGATTTTAGCGCACAAATCCTTAAAAGTGAACTTCACCTTAAAATCCTCATCACATGTGCATGGTAATGTTCTTGGTCTTATCTTAATATGTATTAATATTGTTATTATTTTCAACACATTTCTGATATTTTTGGCCCGTTTGCTTATGTGTTCTAACAGCTTAGGGTTTGCGGTTTCATTGCGTTCAACACGTCAGCATTGTCAAAGTGTTGAAAATGAGCTTGTATCTAGAGCAGTTTTATTAATGATTTACTCTCCTTCAAAGTACATTTCATCACAGGCAAAATCGGTATTGTCAGTAATCTTAAAACCAAATGCCAAGGATGATATTAAGTACCTATTAAACACCCTTAATGCCATCTCTCCAGGTGCCAACAATACACTGTCTAATAATTTTCAAGTGATACACCTAATAAGCTTGGCATGTTATTCGGGTCTTCCTCAATATCGTAGATATGTAATGAAGAACCAAGGTATAAAATATTATTATCTTTCATACAAGTGTTATCAAGAAACCATGTTCATGCACAAGGGACGAATACATCACTTCATTACTGTGATCATAACATGAAGATGTGTTGCTATGAGTTTGAAGAAGAAGATTGGCAAGGTCATGAAGCGTTTCTGGTTTTTGGTTTGTTAGGCCTAGCTGAATTAATACACCATTCTGGTTCTGTCAAAGATCATGCTTGGTTGAAGTCAACCGAGGGTCAACTAATATCTCAAGTGCAGGAAATCTGCATCAACTCCTATGCTTCGGGACCAAAATGGTACTGCGCCTATCTTCTTAGTTATTTTGGCTTTTACGGGTTTCCATCAAAACTTGGTAACAGGATTGGAAATGCTCTTAGTGGGGATGAAACTACAAATTTGACACTCGCTCTTGCTAACCAGGAACGTGTAAATGTTCATGGTGTCATCCTCAGGGTCCGTTGTCCATCACTCTTTCCATCCGATGAAAAAACGTCTAGAAGAAATGAAATTCGGCTCTCTGCTCATGTGAATCACCAGGCATTGTCGAAATTATTGGAATATGTGTACTCAGGACATTTGATGGCAGGAGAAGACCTTGTGAAAAGATTGAAAACATTGGCTAAACATTGTAATTTGCAGCTTTTATTGCAAATGCTTTGTAGAAATCGCCCCAAATGGAGAACACCTTTTCCAACCTTTGACCTTACCTCAGCTCTTGGACCAAATGGACGCTGTTTCTCGTAAGAATATATTTCTCTCAACTTAATATATTCGTCTCAAGTGAATTATATAAGTCTATCCGACTTAAATTATGTTTTGTAGGGACATTGTCCTTGAAGCAAAGGGTCATACATTTGAGGAATGGAAGTGTGAATCATGCACTATATCACAACCACATTTACATGCTCACAAGGCCATTTTATGTGCATGTTCTGACCACATGCGCGCTTTGCTTTGTTCTGGAATGCAAGAAAGGTACTTATTTGAATTCTTGTTCTTAGTCTTCCATTTGTGTTAAGGGTGTAAATGAGCTAAGCCTAAGCTCAAGATCTACTTTTTTCAATCTCTATGTCTAAAAATCGAGCTTGGCTCGGGCTCAACTATTTTGATATTTATTGAATAGTTATTTATTTTATTATCTACTTATATTATTATTTTATTATATATTTATAATAATAAGTTCATACATATAACAAAATATGTAACATTTTGTTATTTTTGTCATAATTTTATATATAATAATATTTATTATGTAAATTATATATTTATAACATAAAATAATAATAATTATAACTATATAACTAGTAGTGTCGTTTAGGCTCATGAGCCTAGTCAAGCTCTGCCACAAACCTGCTTTTAAAATGAGCTCGCATATAGGCTAGGCTCAAACGCGAGTTTGTTTAAGCTCGACTCTATTTGAGTTTTAGTGAACCGATCCCAAGTAGCTCATGAGCGGCTTGGCTCATTTACAGTTTTACACCCCCCGTGATATACTTGGAAGGTTTCAAAAGAATGTTTCCTCATATTATCATTTGTTTGCAGCCAGTCAGAAACTATAAAGATTGATCTTGGTTGGAACGCACTAGTTCGACTAGTAAACTGGCTTTATTCTGGTAAACTAGTGCCAAAACCCAAATCCGGTTGCTTATGGCATAACCTAGACGACGAAGGGAAGTTAGAACAAGTTCTTCCGTATGTCGAGCTCTACTGTTTATCAGACAGTTGGCTTCTAGAAGACCTTCACAAAGAATGCTCAAGAGTAATTATAAACTGCTTAGATTCAGTTAATATGGCAACTAAAATAATTCAAATCGGCGCTGATTGTTGCCAGTGGGATTTAGTCGAGTTGACTGCTAAATTTTTGGCACCATCATATCATCATCTTCGTAACTCGGGGCAGCTTCTGGAACTTGATGAACAGCTTGTGGATATAATACGCGCTGCATCTGTTGCTAGACTGTCTCAATAATGTCATCATATGTGACTCAGAAAACATTGAGGTCAGCTATTCAGTTTATAAAATATAGAGAAAGGTTATATATATATTGTGTTTTCATCTTCCTCATGTGTTTAACATTTTAAGGCTGATATCTGAGTCGTGATGGTGTCGAGTCGCAACAGTTTTACAGTAAATGCATCATACTAACTATAAAACTACTACCTGGTTGATTGCATAGGATATAGTCATATAGTATGTGTGTTTAAAACCCTCCTTGGTTGACTCATGAGTCACCAAAAATGTTTCACGTCTGTTTTGGTGCAATGACTATAATAAATTAGATTTTTTTTCATTTTTATTATTTTCATGGAAACAAAAACTTTCATATGGATTAACAATGCCACCGTTTAGCCATGAACTCGAAAATAATGTCAGAATTTATACATGACATTAATTATCAGCGGGATTACATGAGCACGACCCTATTAACCAAAATTTTGCTTTTTAAGTTAATACTCTTAAGATTATCCATGACATTAATTATCAAGGGAATACAAAATCATGCCCGATTAACCAAAAATTTTATGTTTTACTTTTTTTAATGTTAATACTCTTAAGATTATACATTTATAACTAAAAATTCAATAATTATCCTATCTATTTAAAAAGCAAAGTAAAGAAACAGTGCCATGTTTGCTTCTTAGGTATCGGCCACAGTTGTATTGCAGTTTTACGGTTTTGACCCCTACACCTCTATAAAACCCACTTTCCATGTTCACTTTGCACCTTTTTTAGTAAGAGTGTACCTCACGGGTCCTCTTGGTGTCAATGGTTCTTTTGTCATTGATGGTTCTCACCGTCGTGGTGTCGCCTCCGTTCTGCCTACCGCCCTTCTTCGTTGAAGGTAGTGATATTGGTGGTGAGGTTGTTCTCTCGCTGGCGGTGGTTGTTGCCGCCTTCGCCATGCCTCCCGCCGGTACTTGATGATAAGTTAATTCCAGAATTTCAGCTAAATAAGATCAATTTGGTCAAAAGTCTTTGCAAGGAAAATGCAAGGCTTGAATCTTGGGATTTTTGATTGTTTCTTTTTTATTTTGATCATTTCCTTTTATGCAGTTTTTCTTTCTTTATAAATAGGCTGTAGAATAAACAAGAAGATGTATCCAATCTCTTCTCTGTTTTCTTTATTAATAAAATCTGTGCTGACTACTTCATTATTTTCTAGTTTCTATGTTTTTTTGTTTTGTTCTTTGAGCCAATTTGTCTAACAATTGGTATCAGAGCATAAACCAGAAGATCCTAGCACTGTTGAGGAGGAAGTGAGCTCGCTTATTAAAGCAGAAAAGAACCAGAAGCCACCAAGAGGCTGTTATGACAGATCTAGTCAACCAAACAGCAATTACAGTGAGAGAAACAGGGTCATCATCATCATCTTACCTCTGCCCAATCTTAACCCAGACAAACTACACGTCTTGGGCTATAAAGATGGAGTCATTCATGGATGCCCAAGGATATTTGGGATGCCATTGAACCACCTAAAGGCGTCACTGTCGAACTATTGACCATGAAAGAAAGCGATAGTTGTGCTATAAAATCAGGAAGAAGGCACGGGCTTTCATCTTTCATGTGTTGCCGGAAGATATTCTGCTACAAGTTGCAGAACATAAGGAGGCTAAGAGTGTGTGGGATGCCCTGAAAACTCGTTATCTTGGGGCTGATAGAGTCCAGCAAGCACGGATTCAAACCTTGAACCGTGAATTCGAACTATTGACCATGAAAGAAAGCGATAGTATCGATGAATTTGCAGGAAAGATTGGTGCCATTGTGTCCAAGTCATAGTCACAGGATTTGCTAAATGTCCAGCGATTTTCGAATTGTTTCGAATCGATCCCATTCGCATCCGATAGCGACCCAGACGCTTGCGGTTCACTCAAGGGTTCGATTGTGGTTCGCTTGGTGGTTCGATTGTGGTTCGTGGCTGTGATTCGCTAGTAGTCCAAAGAATTCGCTATCGATTCGAGAATTGGGTAACCAAAATTCACGATTTCTATAACTGTGAATTCATGAATTCATGAAATTGGAGGGAAAATTAATTTCCCTCTAGACCAATCGAATTCTAGACTTCCAGTGGTGTTCAATGACTGAAGTTCAATCGAATTCATTGAAGGATTAATTTCAACTTCAATGTTCCAGGTTGTTTTCTTGCCTTCTCCTCTTTCAGTTTTTGGAACTATCAGTTTGTTTAATGAGAATGTATGTTTTTTAGATATATAATTATGTTGCTTTTAAACATGCCTTGTTTTTAATTATTGTGGAGTGAACCGAATTGATTGGTACACCGAACTGGATCGAACCGGAATGAACCTACCCCCTTACGAACCGGATTCGTGGCCCCTAGCGAATCGCGAACCCGTACCTCATTTTCGAACCAGAGGGAACCGTGAATAGGTGACTATGGTCCAAGTTTCGAACACTTGGAGCAAACATAGAGGAGAAGACGAGAGTGAAGAAGGTGCTTAATTCTACACCAATTAGATTTCTGCCTATTGTCGCCACAATAGAGCAATATTCAGATCTGAACAAGATGCCTTTTGAAGAGCTAGTCGGGCGTCTCAAGGCATACGAAGAAAGGCTCAAACTGGCTGAAACAGTCAAAGACTCGGCAGGTTAACTGTTGTTGACAAAGTCAGAACGGCAGATTCGACAGAAACAAGAGTCAAAACAGAAAGGTTTAAGCTCGAGTAATTCGCCAGGGCGTGGGCGAGGTCGGGGCAGAAACAGTCACGACCGAGGGTGGAGACAACCTCAAACAACGATTGCAGGGGTGATCAATCCGATGAAGGAAGTAGAGAACCTGATTAGGAATATCATACGAAAAGACAAGACAGAAAGAATTTACGATGTTACAATTGTGACAAAATTAGTCATTTTTCAGCCTAAGTGTCGGGCCCCTAGCAAAGCCGAGAATGAAGCTAAGTTTGTCAGAGAAGACGACGAACCTACTTTACTAATGGCGAAGACAAAATTTGGGATGTTAAATGAAAAGAAGGCGTTTCCAAGTTTGCATGGCAAAGATGAGCATGAAGACAACACATGGTATTTAGATAATGGAGCTTCGAATCATATGATCGGGCGAAGTGAATTTTTCAAGGAACTTGATGAAAAAGCCATCGAGATGTACGATTTGGAGATGGATCTATCGTTAAGATCAAGGGAATAGGGTCGATTCTATTGCAATGCAAGAATGGTGAACAGAAGGTAATTTCAAATGTTTACTTTATTCCTGGATTGTGCAAAAACATCTTAAGTTTAGGTCAATTTGATGAAGAAGGCTGCAAAGTATGGATGGAAGATGGACTACTACGATTATATGAACAAAGCGGAAGGCTACTAATGAAGATTCAACGATGGCATAACAGGTTATACAAGATCAAATTACAATTAGTTCAATTTGCAGAGTTTGAAAAAGGTGTTGAATTCCCTGTTAATGACAAACCCATATTGGAAATTGAAGATGGGCCTGTAGAGCCCAGTGAACAAGCTCAAGTTGCATCAGACTCTAACTGCAATCTTGAGCCTAGTAATTATTTCAGCCCATCAGTTGCATATATTGGGTCTAATTCAGCATACCCAAATACATTAAAAAATGGAGAAATTGTTGTAGCAAAGAATATAGACATAAAAGAGATCGTGTTGGAAGAGAATGTGATAAGAATCTGCTAGATGAACTTTTAGACTGCAGTGGAAGGAAAGTTTACCTTCAGATATGATAGAGAGTCTAAATAAACAAACATTATGCAGGATCGTTGAAGGGTGTAAGTTACAACACAACAACACAAAGAGGAGATTAACTAAACTTGATCAAACAGTAAACTGGATTAACCAAATTGAGATACTAAGAACACAAGTAATGCAAGAGACAAAACACAAAAAACACAAGTGTATGGTTTTCAAGAATGCAATATATTGCTTTCTCTATGTTCTATTACAAGTGTTACAAAAGCATAAATGAAAGATACAAGAACATGAGATACTTATACTACATCCTACAGCCGGCTATACTTTGAAAGCCAGCTGGATACAATTGACTAGACACAAACAAAATCAATTTTAGAGTCAAAAGGTAGATTGCCTTTTGACTTGTGACTATGACATGTCATAGCTCACATCCTTATCTATTACAAAAAGGATAAAGTACATAAAATAAAAAGTTACAGACTCAAGACCTCAATGTACAGTTACCAAAAGCATGGACCTTTTCACCAACTCATATAAGTTGGTGACTTGCAGAAATGCAGCGGAAAGGTGTCCAGCTTTATGGAACAGTACATCAGATAAAGCATGTTACTAAAAGTCTTTGGAAGAAATCTGTCTTCATGAACTTGAAGCTTCGGAAGACTTTGTCTCTGAGGCTTCGGAAGACTTCATGTTTGGCTTCGGAAGATATTGGTCTTGGCTTCGGAAGAGTTCACACTTAGAGTATTTTCTGTTTCATGTGTGAAACTTCCTAAGCTTCTTCTTTAATGCACTTGTGCAGCATGCAGGATAGACTTAAGATGTTTAGGTTGCATCAGCCTCTTCATTAATCTCTACACGTTACAACAAACTCTTGGTGAAAGAAGTGTTCAAGAAGGAAAAGTAATAACCAAGGTTGCATTAAAAAAGAACGAGGATGGATTGAATGCAGCCTATGGAGAAGTTGTTAAGCAAGTGTGTTTCAAACAATTGAAGCGAAAGAACAAAGGCAAGAGATGGATGCAAAAGGCGAAAGGACTGGAATTAAGGGAGTGAATGATAAGTTAATTCCAGAATTTCAGCTAAATAAAATCAATTTGGTCAAAAGTCTTTGCAAGGAAAATGCAAGGCTTGAATTTTGGGATTTTTGATTGTTTTTCTTTTTATTTTGATCATTTCCTTTTATGCAGTTTTTCTTTCTTTATAAATAGGCTGTAGAATAAACAAGAAGATATATCCAATCTCTTCTCTGTTTTCTTTATTAATAAAATCTGTGCTGACTATTTCATTATTTTCTAGTTTTTTTTTTTCTGTTTTGTTCTTTGAGCCAATTTGTCTAACACTTGACTGGTGGTGAGCCCGTTATTTTTCTTCGATACCTTTTAAGTTCTCAGTTGATTTGTGCCCTGCATGTGCTTTAATCTAAGTGAATATTGCATCTGTTGGTTGAGTAGCTAAATTCATGTCTGATATGTTGTTATTTAGTTTTTTTTGTTGACGTTAAATACAATGCTCTTACTCATGATTTTGACACAGGTAAATTACTTCCATTTGAATCTCTTTTCAATTTTGTTTTATTTTTTATATATACCAAATGTTAGGTGTTTTTAGGGAATATTAATGCCTTTATTTAAAGCTTTTCAACTCAGATTGCTTTTGATATACCTATGTTTGGAATTCAAACTATGTTGTTTTGACATGATATTTCAACTGTGAGTATGTTGGTAATTATTTGTATATGTTGTTTTGACATGATATTTCAACTGAGTATGTTGGTAATTATTTGTATATGTTGTATTATCAGTTTTTGACTCAGATATGTGGTTCTAATGATATTTTCTGGGCAAGTTACTTTCCGTTCTAAGTTATTTTTTACCGGCTTGCGAAGGAGATTGTTTTTCTTTTCTTTTTGTTTATGTTTACGTGTGGCGTTTATATTTATAATCAAAGTTAGTTTATTATTTTTTGGTATTGATTAATGCGGCTTAAGAATGATAACTCATTATGTTGTTATTTATTTGAGTCTATACTCTCTATGCTTTTATGAAGGTTCTTTTATTTTTTACTTTTTGAATGGAGTTAATTTCAGTAGCTATATTTGGTGAGCATCAAACATTCAAGTTATGGTTTCTTCATATTGCCTCCCATTTATGGTCAAGGTGGGCCTAGCGGCCATCTCGGGTCGTTTAACACTACTATGGTGGTGGTGCGGCCATTTGTGTGGCCCCTGCTCATTTGTGTTTCTACCATACGTTTTTAGTGGGTTTTGTTCTGTGTCTATTGTGTTTTTTACGGTGTTGATGTCTTTGCAATATGTTTTATTTTGAATTGATTGTTGGGTCAATAATGGTGAGCGTTGCCGCATCTAAGACTTTGTCATGTGATATATTTCCTTTGCTGCATTTTACTAATTCTATATGTTGATGATGATGAATCATTGCTCATCCGAGACTTTTGGTTGTTTGGTAGTTCAAGGGCTATGATTGTAAAGCAAAGTTGGTGTTGTTTGCCATGGTTTAGCAACCATTTATGGTATGCAATCGCAACGGACTATTGGTTTTGAGCCTTATCATAGGTATTACTACATTATTACATTAAACACTATTTAAAAACAAAGTAAAGGAATAATGAATTATTTGTTTCTTAGGATGCGGTCATGGTTCAGCAAAATTGGTCCATTTTGTGCGAATGCACAAGAATATTACGTTTAATATGTGGATTGCATTCTAAGTTGTTGTTTTGATTATCTTGCAAAGACTGATGAGTTTATGGTCGATGACGATGAACTTGTGTTAATTTGAGACACTTTCTGGTTTGAAGACTATGATTATTTTTCAAAAATTGTGTCGGTTGTTATTGTTGTGGTTTTACATCCCTTTTTGGTGCAATTGTAGCTAGACGTCAGTTTTTAGTCTTATTGTTTCTATGTAGTTTGCGGTTATGATTACGTATCTAAGCATGGGTCCACCGGTCTATCACACGCGCAACGCGCATTGGTGGACGTCACTAGTTATGTTCAAACAATAACATTGATGCTAATTTATTTTTTACTTTTGTCATAAAATATACAATAAGTTTAAGCTATATACAACATATATTTCATCGACTTTCATCGAATAGCATGCTGAAAAGTACCCTTGGATAATGATAGGAGAGGTGAAGCTGTATTATACGAGCTCAGTTTGCACAACTTATTAACTTCCAATTAGTCTTTAGATTTTAAGGGTGTAAACGAGCTAGGCATATACTAAGCTTATAAATACTTGAGCTCGGCTCTTCAAATTTATAAAGCCCAAGCTCATGTCGGGTTGAGCTTCCGGTTTAAAATCTAGCTTAGCTCATAACACAGTGTAGAGTATTGGTGTTCAACTAGATTGTTATATATGCTTAAGGTGGCTCTTTAATAGCAATAGCTTAAGTCGGATTGTTTACTTTAAGCTTGTTATGAGTTTGCTAGTCAACAATACTTTAGTAAAAAAAATTGAGCAAGCTAAAAGAAGATTAGAACTATCAAAATGTGTTTATTACTACGACTTTTAATTTCTATGATATAGTTTGACTTACTGTTTTCTTTACGACTTTGATGGGACGAGGGCACCAACGACTGCAATGGTTGAGGACGTTGGCAGTTCGCATCTCTGTGAATAGTGATAGCAAACAAGTGACGCGGTGCGACTAAAGATTTGCTATCAATAAAGGATTTTGGAAAAATAATTACAAACAAGAGATATGTTTCAATTACATTACATGCTTAGTAGACATGTAGTTCGATGGATACTAGATGTATGGAAAATTAGTTGTTTTTATTAAAATAATTAATAAAATTTATATCTAGGTATGAAAATCTGTAGTACACCACCTTATATAGAAAAATAAACATTACATCAATGTAAAGCGATCCAAACCAATGCATTCAATGAATACTATCTTTGTCACACCCCCGCTAAGAGCGGAAACACGGGGGCGTAACGAGACGGGATCGTCATAACACATGGTAAATGATAGAGATGCAATAATAGTAATGATGACAAGCGTGTCATACGACACCCGACAACAAGGGGACTTGTGTCGTGTTTAGTCAGTATTCACGACAACATAGCCATAAGCATAAACATGATATAAGATAAACATAGATAATAACATTGTATGCAATTCCCATAACCCGGAAACAAGTTACAAAGTGTAATGTTGTTTGAAACAGATACAACAATTGTTTTCAAAAGACCAAGTTTAGCCACAAAATGCATCCTAGGGTCTCTACTAAAGCAGCACACCTATATCTTCAGTTAGCATGATCACCTGAAAAGATATGCTCAAAATGGTCAACAAAATTGTTGGTGAGCTCGCAGGTTTAAATGTAAATAAATAATTGATGTTGTATAAATTTGTTGCAGAATACCGTGCATCCAATTATAAGTAAGCAAAATCACATGACAAGAGCTTTACAACCAAACCTAACGACGTACAAAAAGAATCTTGTCGGAATATATTCACCCAAGGCCCGTTCCTGGCATCTGTTGGTACTAACTAGTATACCAACACGAGGGTGGGGGTGTCAACCCAAGTAGTACTACAAATACCTATCCGTCGGTTCCCACACTGGAAAATAATGGTTGTAAGAAAGAACCACAAAGCAGACTCAAGCATGTATCAGATAAGTACTCACAAAACAGTAGCACGTTGATTCCAAGTATGTAAATTGTATGTATGTTGTACAGCATGAAAACTGGTGAGCATACTTTTCCCCCAAGTTTGTAAATGATTGAAAAGTTGTATAAGCAGAAAAATGGGCCACAAAACTCATATGTTAAGTGTAAGTATGAATGATCAAAGTTCCCGACAGTTGTATGAAATGAACAGTCAAGCACCTATTGACAGTTATTGTTTAGCATAAATGATATGTGTAAAGCGTATAATAATGTTTGGTCGGTTCGGGTTGTATCGGTTCGGTCATGGGTAACACACACAAGCGGACACACGTATCAGACCTTATGTAGATCCAAGTATTAAGAGTAGTCGTCATTGCTAATGACATCCGTATGAAGATCCCATTGTTATAAAGGGAATTCACACATACACGCATCATCAGTCACACAACAGGACCAGACACTCGACTCAACACTCCATTCGTTGATTTAAATTGAAATAGTATGTGTCTGTTGATAGCGTTGACTTAATCTTTATGGTCAAGCAATGACACTTTTACTGATGTTACCTTATCATCACGAGACATTCAGAAAGGGAATTCACACATACACGCATCATCAGTCACACAACAGGACCAGACGCTCGACTCAACACTCCATTCGTACGAATCAACCTTCAATCGTACAAATCAGCTTCATTGGCACGATTGAACCTTCATTCGTACGACTGGCATTTAGTCGTACCACACAACACCCAATCGCACGACTTAACCTCCATACGCACGAATCAACCTTCATTCGTACGAATCAGCTTCATTTGTACGACTGAACCTTCATTCGTACGATTGGCCTTCAGTCGTGCAATGCACGCACAGTCGCATGCATTCATTCATCCGCATTGACTCAATCGCACACACACTCATCCGCATTGACTCAATCGCACACACATTCATTCAATCGCATAACTCAGTCGCATGACATCCCTAGTCGCACGATTCAGTCGCCCGAATGACACAGTCACATGACTCAGTCTCACGACTCACCTAGTCGCACGGCTCAGTCGCATGACAGACCCAGTCACCTGAACTGCAGGTTCGCGACTGCTGAACTGCAGAGCAGCCTTTGGCTGCCCCAAGCACGGGTTTTACACAACAAGGACTTCCAGAATCACACAACAAACACACACAAACAAGAAGCACACGCAGAAAGTCATCACACGCACCCACACGACCTCTTGTGTTCGAGTTGACCCGAACACCCGAAACCCTAGAAATGGACAGCAGTAAAACGAGCAAGAAATGGACAACCAAGGTCGTCTACCTGTAAGGATGGAGTAGACTAGGTTGTAGACGAAGCCTAGACGAAGAAAACGAGACCAAATGAAGCGATTTTGGTGCAAAAGTGAAGAAGATGGGTGAAGAAGAAGAAGGTAAAGAAGAAGTGAGGAAGATGGAGAAAAATGGCTGGGAATGGGGTTTTTATACCCATCCCAGGTTTGCAAAATGTCCATTTTAGTCCCTGCACTTAGCCCCCGAGTTTCCAAAGTTTGTTTCGGTTGAAAACGACTTTAAGCGTGTTTGTTATATTAATGTTAAAAGTGTGTTAATGGTAATTGATGGCTTAAAATGGTTTTATTAATGATAATGGTTATAATTATAATGATATATTTGGCGATAATGGTGATGAAATTTATAAAAGGTTTAGGCTTGGCGCACGTTTACGGAGGAAGTACAAGCACAAGGGTAATAAAGCAAACATGATTTCTTAAATCAGGTTCATGAAGAAGAGGAAGAATAATTAAAATAATTCTATGATTAATTATGTTGTTCGACGGACCTTAAGGTAACGGATGTCACAATCTTTGACTTTGCTCTTAACTGCAAAACTAGATTAAACAAAGACGTTATCATTTGATAAGGCTTCATGTTTTACACACGGCCCTTAAAAAATTCACGCATCCTCTTAGACGAACTCATCAGTCTTCCAGTGTACAATAACTGAAATATTACGTATATGGTTTCAGCCACCAAATTCGAACATTAATACCTTATTAATCTTAGCTCCGTTTTATCCAAACTTCAGGTTAGCCTACCATTTAGGTCTTTATACGAGACTCAAACTCAATCTCGCAAACATAAAAGGTCTTTACGCATAGCTCAAGCTTGTATAATAAACAAACAACACTTCAAAATCAAGCTCTAACCCATACGATTCCAAGTAGTTCACGAAGGCTGCTACTTGTTTACCCTTAAATCTAGGGGTGTGCATGAGTTGGTTTGGTTCAGTTTTAGCCTAAATCGAAACCAAAAACCGATATTTTGGTTTTTAGGTTTTTAAAACAGTTCGGTTTTGATTTTTCCGGTTTTTGGTTTTCGGTTTTCACTTCGGTTTTGGTTTGGGTTTGGTTTTTTTTTTCGGTTTTATCATTTGGGCTTAAATTTTTTAAAGAAAAATTTGGTCCAAATTAATGAATATAAACTAATATTTTTATGCTTACATAATTTGTTGATATTTAAATATTTAAATATATTTAAATATAATTTACACATTCTTATAAATTACGTGACATTAAAATGAATTACAATTCGTTAATTACAATAATAAAAATCCAATAAAACATTTTAATCTAATAATTCAAACTAAAAAATTTAAAAATTATTTTTGACATCTAAATATTCAAAACAAAAATTAGATAATAAAGGTTAAATTTTGGTTCGATTTCGTTGATTATTTTGCTTAAATCTTAATTTTTTTCTTCAAAAAAGGGCTCGAGCAAAATCTCAACACACCTCTAAAGTCTAAACACATCATCGTCGTCACCAAATTTGATCGAAAATGTCGGTCCTTGTAGTCACAAGCTTGGGAGACATCGTCATTGATTTGCATACAGATCGTTGTCCTCTCACCTGCAAGAATTTCATAAAGCTCTGCAAGTAAAACCCTAATTCCCCCTTTTCAACCTTCATTCTTGTAACTGCTGTTCAATTTTATTTGATTTTCTAAATTTATTTTCGAGTGCTATTTAGACTACTTCAGGGTTTTTATTATTATTATTTATGATGGCCCTTTTTGTGTGATGCTTGATAGCGATGAAAAAACTGATTAATCATAATAACTGAGAATGTTTATAACGCTGGAGGTATTCTTGTGTGATTACAGTTATCTCACAAACGATGTGTAATAATTCCATCAGTGTGTTTCCTTCTTGTGTGATACTTTGTAGTTTGTACACAATATGTGAAAAAAATGGACTTTGTATTTTAACTTTAAACTTTAGAACTGTTTTGGTTGTTACTGAGTACACATTAAATTGTAGATTGATGTTTTTGTGTTGGTTGGTGCAGGATTAAGTATTATAATGGGTGTCTGTTTCACACAGTTCAGAAGGATTTCACTGCACAGACTGGTGATCCCACTGGAACGGGGTCGGGTGGTGATTCTATCTACAAGTAAGACTTAAGAGAAGAAATTGTGTTTACTTTAGTTTAGTGGTCTATTACTTATTGCTGTTAATGTCACACAAATTTGGTATTTGGATAAGTGGGTGAAAGCCCGCAGACGAAAGATCAGATTAAACAATCACTGGATTTAGTATCAAGTTATTTTCTCAAGAAAAGTTTGCTTGTAAATTTGAGATTTGAGTGTGAATGTGATCACCATTCCAACGGCTTGGTTTATACTATAGCTTGGGGTGGTTCAAGTATAAAACTTTACAAAACTGAAAATTTATCTCACTTGTAGTGAAAGACGGTCAATGCGTAGTGCCTAATTAGCATTTGACGACTTTATCTTTCAGATTCTTGTATGGTGATCAAGCTCGCTTTTTTCAAGATGAGATTCATTTGGATCTAAAGCATGTAAAGAAGGGGACAGTTGCCATGGCTAGTGCAGGAGAGAATCTTAATGCTTCACAGGTATTTTTGGCATTCTTTTTGTTCTCTTTTTGTTTTAAAACTACAATTGATTCATAACATTGACTAGAAAGCATCTATATTATTAATGATATTTAATGTAAGAAATTTTGATTCTAGTATGTGTTTATAGGCTATATGTTTTTCCTCACAGCTTACACAAACTAATTTACTTTATGAGTCTGAAATATGATCTGAATTGTATTCTCACTATACTTTGTATGTTTTTTCAGTTTTACATTACTCTGCGTGATGATCTTGACTACCTTGATGGCAAGAAGACTGTGAGTTTTATGGTTTATATTATTTTTTTGTTTATAATTAAATTGCTATATCTTATGTTGCTATTCAACTATTGTAGGTGTTTGGGGAGGTGGCTGAAGGATTTGAAACACTAACCAGGATAAATGAAGCTTATGTAGATGATAAAAACAGACCATATAAAAATATACGGTACTTTAACTTCTTTTCACCAATCACCATATGTTTCACACTGAATATTATCTTACTGTGATTTTTAAATATATATACTAACTTGCAAGATTTATGTTTTGCTACAGCATCAAGCACACTTATGTCCTTGATGATCCTTTTGAGGATCCTGCACAGCTAGCTGAGCTAATTCCAGATGCTTCACCTGAAGGAAAGCCAAAAGATGAGGTAATAAATGATATGCTTCACAAAGGCTGGCAAGTTTGATATGTTTTAGGGTTCATAATGTTTAATAATATGTTACAAATCCACTTAGGTTGATGATGAGGTGCGGCTTGAAGATGATTGGGTGCCCATGGATGAGAAATTAGGTGCAGCGGAACTTGAGGAGGTCATTCGTGCCAAGGAAGCACATTCTAGAGCAGTTGTGCTTGAAAGTGTATGTATCCATGACCTTAATGATTACTGTTGATATTGAAAGTGGCATATTTGACCCTTTACATATGAAAGATTTATTAAGGGGATAATGTTTATCTCTAATGTGTAAAATAAAAAAAGCCGGCTAAAGAAAAAGTGGCTCATCAGGTCGAAGGGGTGTTAGGTGTCCTAATTTAATGCTTAAAACCTCCTTTTTATTCAAAGAATTGATTATTATTTAAATAACATAATTCATGTCACATATTTGACACGCTAGTTAGCTATAAAGTTTGTAACTTTTGGACAAAGGTCTGTTGGGTTAACTCGACCCATTTTGACATGTTTAATAAAACTACTTGTTTTGACCCTTACCAGACCCATCTGACCTGTGGACTTTGCTACTCTAGTTACTATATTCGATGGTGAAGAAAATGAGCTTTAGCTATTATAAGTTACGCTAAGTTTTTGATAGAGGTTATAATTTCCATGATCATTGGCGACATCAGAGACTCACTTTTTTTTTCATTCCAGATAGGTGACATTCCTGATGCTGAGATAAAACCTCCTGATAATGTGTTGTTTGTATGCAAACTGAATCCAGTAACTGAAGTAAGTTGTTAGCCTGTTAGGCTTTTAATTAGATATATCATATATACGCTGATTATACTTTAATGATTTCCTATCTATTATTTTCTTATCTCATAGCCTTCCCCCTCTTCTTTATATCACAGGATGAGGATCTGAATACTATCTTTTCACGGTTTGGAACAGTGACCTCGTAAGTTATTCAACCTTCCACCTTTCTAGTTGAACGAATCGATTTACCGTTTGTGGAAGAATAACCCCTATACTCTATAAACTTATGCAGAGCTGATATAATCCGTGACTACAAAACTGGAGACAGCTTGTGCTATGCCTTTATTGGTGAGTCTTTATGATTCAGTTTGTAGCTATTGATGTAATTTCTAGTTAATAAGTTTCTTGAGGATTTGCTATTAGCAATTCACCTTGCTCATAGAAGTGGCGGATTATATAATAAATTAACTATTGTCCCTGAATTTTCTGGGTATGAAGGGCAGTCCCTTGAATTTATAAAAATTGGTAGACAGTCCTTAATGTTTTTGAATTATAAGTGGCAATTGCTATATCGAGAGTATGAACTGTTGGGAGAAATAAATATATTAATGTTATATAAGCTAGTTATTTAGAATAGTGTGTAGAACCAAAACTGGAAATTCATACATTTCTATATGAAGGTCTGAACCTCTGAATCTAATTACTATAGTAGTGAAAACAAATGGAACATGTCTATAATATAAAAATTTGTAAAGAGTTGGAGAGCACTAGAGAATTGATGTGTTCTTATTACATCAAGAACCAGGCCTGTAAACAAACTGAAAGTTTCGTGAAGCGTTAAGTGGGAAGTTTGTTTATTTTATAAGCGAACAAACATGAGCAAACAAATTCAATTATTTGTTTACACGAACGGCATGAAGACATTTCTCATTTGTTCATATACATTCACGAATGTTCATTTATGTTCATAAATGTTCGATTATTTTTATTCGTTCGTTTATGTTCATTCATTTGCGTTTGTTTATGTTAGTTCCCTTACATTCATTTATTTAGTGACTGCTAATGCTAAATTTAAAATTAATTTGCTTTTCATATCTAAAGCCCTTTGACTAAAATTTTGAACTATCGAATGTTATTTAGACTTCAGTTTAGATATTGTTGTATATTTTAAAATGGTGGATATTGTATGCATTTGTTTACAATATTAATAAACAAACAAGTACATGTTGAATTCCTTAACAAGCGAACACAAACTAGAAATTCGGTTCATTTAAATGTTCATCTTCGTTCATTTGTTAGGTTGAAGTTAACCGAACAAAACACGAACATCCCTAGGTTAGGTTTCTGGGGTTTCTAGTTTATGTTTTCGTATATAATGAGGGTTCTCCATTGTAATTACATCATTCACTAATATTAAATCCGGTCTCTTTTATATAGTATCAGAGGTAAGGCTCTAGACACTTGATATAAACCCTAGACAGACCGTTGCTTCCCTGTTCTTTTTGAGTTTCAGTTCCTAGTTCTTTTTTTGTCCCATTCCACAATGACACAAACCCAACCCAGCCGCTGCATGTTCTTGTTCTGTTCTAGAATGTACTGTTCACGGGGTCACTGTTCACAATGGAGTACTGTCAATGTTATGATGGGGCACAGTTCATGACAGATTACCGTTCAATATGTTACTGTTCATCACTGCTGTTTTTATACTATCAGGAGTTTACTGTTCATGCCGGTAAATCACTGTTTACAGCCGTGGCTGTCCTGCAGTTGGTTGCCATCTGCTGCCTGCTGCTGCTGGAATCTGACCTGCGGCCCCTGTTTGACACAGCTGATTGCTCCCAGAACCACTGCTACGGTCCGCTGCTCCTTGTTTTCTGCCTGTGATCCTGTTCCGATTTTTGGCCAATGGTCCTATTTGGTTTCATACTCGTGATCCTGCTCTTGTTTTGCCCGGTTTCCCTATGTGGTTTCTTGTTCCAGATCGTATCTTGGGGATTCCTATTTCTGTTCTTGGTGCTCCTGTTCCTGGTTTCTGTTCCAGTTCTCCTGATCCAGTTTCAGTTTCCTGCTCGAGTTCCAGTTACAGTCCCTGTAATTGTTCTTACAAGAAATCCAGTCCCATATTCTTGTTCATGTTCAGATTTCAGATTCCAGTAAGCAACACAACTTCAAGATGCAAGTTGAGAATGATGGACATCTATGCTCTAACATGAGGGCGTGTTAAATATAATTATTAATATTTTATTATTAGGGTTGTAATTATAAAGCCCATGACTCTGGTTAGGTTTCTAGTTTCTGTTTCATATTTATTAGGGTTCTCCATTGTAATGAAAACATTCATTAATATCAAATCCAGTCTCTTTCACAGTACCAAAGTAGTTTAGATCAATTGGGATCAGATAAGATTAAAATTTATAATAATCACCTTTAATTAAGCTGGGATTTGTCACCACTGGTATCCAAAATGTATGAATACTTTTGTGGTTACAAACTTTACTCCCTAGTATTTGGAGAAATCCAATTCCTTCCTTTTCCAACCAAACAACTCGTTGAATGGAATTCAAATTTCAGTCCTATCAGATACCAAGGAATTCTATGGTCGATAAATCTCTTTTCTTGAATATTTATGTGTGTAAATAATATGTATGGTGGTGTAACTTGATCTTGTCATTTATATTCCAGAGTTTGAGGACAAAGAAGCTTGTGAGCAAGCATACTTCAAGGTACACATGTTTTCTATTTTACGTTCGTATCACATTTTGTTGCATGTCTAATGCCATATAATGAAACTTCAAGCAACAAATATGTCATTTCTAAAGTATTTTCTACAACCTTTGATGACAGATGGACAACGCATTAATAGATGATCGGAGAATACATGTGGATTTCAGTCAAAGTGTTTCAAGAATGTGGAATCAATACAGGCGTAAAGGCAACCGGTCTGGAATAGGTAAAATGGTTGGCAGCGCTTAAAGCTTTTATATGCAGCTCTTGTTTTGCTTAAAGCTTTTATATGCAGCTCTTGTTTTGCTTAAAGCTTTTATTGTCTTTTTGTAGCTGGTAAAGGGTGTTTCAAATGTGGTTCTCTTGATCATATTGCAAAAGACTGCACCGGGAGTGCTGATGCAAAAGAACCTCCAAAATACATCTTGAAGGAGGATGATATCTCTAGAAAAGGGGGCAATGATAGCGCGAGGTTAGTAAACTTGTATACAACTATACAATGCATGTAGAGGTGGCAAGATGGGTGGGTCTGGTAACGGGTCTAATCAAGTCATTTCTTTAGTACAAACCGTGTCATGTTGAGCCAAAAACACCTTTTGTTTCTTTTTCTAGAAGAATTTATAGATAATCAGAGATGCAAATGTCATAAAACAGAAATACACACGGCGGTCTGTTTTGGTACTTATTACTGTTTACTGCTTTTCGTGAAAAGTTACAAGTTTTGAACATTTTAATTGGGTGATTAAATAATTATTTTGGTCCCTAATTATTTTATACACTTTAACTAGAAGTGGGACTTTTCAAAGAACTTGTATTTACCGGAATGGCTTAAAATGTTATAATTATACCAACAAGGATGACACCCATAAGCATATCGCTTTTTGTTTGGCATTTGTTCACAAGTGATGTGATAAGTATGATTAAAAACTATATTGTTACAACAATAATATAAATCTTTGAATAAAACAACCCAAAAGGTAGTACTCATTAAAAATATGCATTGGATGCCTTCCAATCTTGAAGTCGTTTTATTCTCGGTTTAGTCAAACTTTATATGATCTGATCCCTTTCACCCGTCTAAAATAAATCATAACTCGCATCGTAGCATGACCTTTCCATAAGTAAACGGGTCAAAATTGCCACCTGACCCACCTCTCTCTCTAATAGCACAATGTGCGCATACTTTCTCTAAGACTAACAACACTCGTTTTATAGGTATGACATGGTGTTTGATGACGACGCTCATGCAAGCCCACAAAGAAAGAAGCCACCAAGACACGAGGTGGACCGTCACGAGCATAGGAAATCAAGTCATCGGGCCACAGATGACACAAAGAAAAATGATTACAGACACAAAGACTCAGTGGATGAAAGAAGAAAAGATCATAGGCAAGACGATAGGCACCACACATCCAGGGGAAGAAGAGATCACAAGAGAGATGAGTTGGATCATAGAACTAGGAACGATGATAGAGACAGAAACCGTAATGGTGATAGAGACAGAGACCGTAATGATGATAGAGACAGAAACCGTAATGATGATAGGAGACGCGATAGTAGAGAGGATAGGAAGAGATACAGTGAAGACGAGTATGATAGGAGAAAGGATAGTCGAAGAGAGGAGTCAAACAGCAGGAGAACAACACGCGATGATGATATCGCGCGTAAGAGGAGTAAGGGGGAAGATCGAGATCATGTGAAAACGAGCACAAGATATGATGATAGGGATCGTGGTAGAAGGGATTAAATTGTTAATTTTGATTATGTAGGAAAGCAAATGAGTTGAGTTGGATAATGTGTTTGTAACCATTATATTTTTTCCCGACGCTTGTGTTGCAGTTTGGCTACTTATTCTCTTTGTTGTTTCTTTAAAGTTCTCTTTTGCTTTATAGATTTTTAGCATGGAAAAAGCTTTTATTATATAGTTATTTAAGGTTTTGGATTTTTATACTGCTTCATGAAAGTGTTAAGTTTGCAATGTTCTGTTTAGTATGCAATGTTAGTGTATCCTCTACGGTGGTAGGGGTAGGGGCTGTTTGTTTCGGAATTTTTAATGGTTCAGATGTTTGAATGGTTTAACATTTAATGGTTTAGTTTGTTTTGTGAATAAATGTCTGAATGGTTCAAACATTTGCTTTTGAATGGTTAAGTATTATACTAATACTGAATGATTAAGACTTCGTATCAGGATTGATCAAATATTTTTCTTTGATCAAAACTCATGAAACACACTTCATCAATTGATCAAAACTCATGCAAGACAATCCACCTTTATTGTTTTCATACTACGTTTATCGTCCATCACATAACACTCGGATCATAACACCCGCTCCAATGACCCAACAGCTAGATTGCCACTCGAGATACGGTTGACCTTCTATTCACTTTCAAATGTTCATTTAAATTTTACAAAAACATATATACACTTACTAAATATATTTGTGTTATTAAATCACCATACTAGTACTGTTCGTGTATGATCGATGTCGAAGTATCAATCAAATAAGATGTTAAGATGTGTATTCCTATTCACATTAAACTAGTTATGGTAAGTAGTGTTGTCGATCCTCGTAGAATTAGTAGTCGATGTGTTGTGGATTAAATTATAAGAACAATTAATCAAATTATTAAATTACTTAAACTAATGCCTCTTGGCTGTAAAAATTAGATTTTTAAATGATTAACAAGTTAATTAGGAAAGCAAATTGGAAATGATGAAATTTGATTAAGAAAACAATAATGAGAGATAGTAATCCACTGTAAGATCTAGGTTTGTTTATCGCTAATTGTTTAGTCCAACTTAGTGGAAAATCTTTAATGGGGATTATATGCGTATAATGATAAATGATATTGATAACCAAGACTTAACGGGTCTTAACACATAATACCAGTTCAATTAATAACCAAAACTTTGCAAGTGGCCCTAGTGTAAGTAATTTAATAACCTAGAAACTCCCAAAATTCATCTCAACTCGTCTTAGGTTGAATGGGGGCAAGTGGCCGCGCAAACATAACACAATCACGACTTTATATATTTTCTATGCGGGCCCTACTGTAGCCTACAGTTTTAAAGTTGAAGTTAGCGTAGCCTATGATGGCTACAGTAAGCTACGATGGGAGCCTTTCTATTGTTCTTTAAATATTTGTTTCTTGACCCACCCACTGTTTTATTTCACCATGTAAGCTTCGAACTTTCTTAATTATACTTATAAAATCACTTCCAACTCCTAGTTAACCTATTCAGCACAATCAAATGCATAAAAACAAATATCATACTTAACATTTGATTTTAAACACTTAAAATACCATCACAACACATTCACATTAAGCTACAACCTTATACATTTGAGTATTTGGTTCGACTCAACACTAACACAAATGACTTGTCAGCTCCACATGCATTATTGAAACATTCACCTTTTTAGTTATTGTTTTTCTGATGTTTAGCATTTGATTCTACATCCTCATTTCACTTACACAGGGTCTATTGTGATACTTGCAGTTAAGGTTCAAGGGAGAAGATAATATTGTACGAGAAGGTGACGTTATGATGTTACGCTTAATTGTCTAATGACGTTGGAAGTAATATTGCCTTGCCATTGCACGGTTCCAAACAGGTTCAACATACAACTTTTTTGAGGTAAACTTCTCGTAGACGAGACAATCAAGGGCTTTCATAGCTTAATCCATGTTTTCATAACCATATTGCTAATCAAACCAACCGCTTATGAGTTCACTAGTCAAACCAGTAAGACTAGTTTTACAAACAAATGACGTTATGTCTTTATAAAAATATATGTGTATGTATGTATAACTAATTTAAAACAAAATATGAAACTAGATAGTAAATGAATCAGTAAATGAGATTTTGATAGAAATAAAAATTAGATCAAAAAAAGTTTAAAAATCCATTCCAACCACGATGCGGTTCACTGGTTCAACTGATTCGACAAGTTCAAATGGTGGAGCTCGTCCAGTTTTGAGAACACCGACTTTGATACACGTATTTACTCTCTCACAGAAAATGATATATATCAAATCACAAAACAAGAGTCAAGGAGGTATTCCTTTGTAGAAAAGAAACATTGGGATGAAGTTAGAGTAAAAATATTCTTTAAACAATTATGACTTTGATACTAACAGATTCAAGTTGTTGATGGTATCATTTGCAAACTGTTAGTAGTGGTTTGTTGTCATTATTCCAATCTTAATTGATTGGGTAATTGCTATTGCTTTTAATCAAAACACATGGTGACTTAGAAGCTAGCTAATGCCCAAAGTGGATGTTAATGTTATGTCTCTTGCTTCCAACATCTACCTATGGCAATCAACTTATTAACTATCAAAAACATTTTTGTGTAAAGGAAAATATCCAAAATTTTATCCAAAATTTTATACCAACAAATATTAATCGCTTTGTATAGGAGTTCATCAAGATCATTTTGTGTAAGGAAATATATGACATTACATATCAACAAATATTAACCGTTTTTTATTAGGAACTCATCACTTTTTCTTTGGTTATTTAGGCGAAGCAGGTAATTTCCCCATCCAAACATGGTTAACTATAAATTCTTTTCTAATCTACGATCAATATACTTAAATGTTTTATTGAAATTAACAACCAAACTTTTCGTATTACACACTATCTATAATGTACATGTATTTACATATAACGTGAGATTCAACTAAGTTGTGTTTTTTTAAACTACAAATACACTACTTTACACACACTCTACAATTCAAGTCAGGTGCGTGTTAATACTAAGTTTACATTATATATTCTCTTCTTTATCAGGGCTAGACACTAACAACTGAATAAACTAAAATTGTTTTTTATTGGTGGAGTTAACTTCCTTTAGTGAAGACTTTTAGGTTACACTTCAAATATATCAATCCAATCTACATATTATTGTTAGAAAAATTTAAGGCCTACATAAATAAGGGCCTTACGGTAACGCTTTGGTTGCTTTCAGCTTAAGTCATCCATTAAATCATCACACTTACACCCTACAAGATTTGAACTCATTATTTTACGATTAAATATATCATTTTACCACTATGGTCTCTCAGGGGTGTTTTTTTAATGATTTATTTTGGTGTGTTTTCCCACCACCTTGGTGGTAGGGTTCAAGTGGGGATTGGTTGTGCCTTTTGTTTTTAAAGTTTTTGTGACACTTGCTGACAATATCCTCAACTTAACGGTCCAAGGGTCCTGGTCTACTGGTCCATAAACAGACTATTTTTATTTTATTTTTTCTAGTTTTTGATTGAAAAGAAGTTAAAATATGTTTTGACTTTTACAAGGCAAGCATAAAATGTTTTCTACTTTTATTAAAATATTATGAATCTAACCAATTTAATACATGGTCCTAAACTTTAAAGGTATGTTTGAGACATAACTTTCATATGTTTTTATTTTATTGTTATCACATTTGGTTTTCTTTTGTGTGTATGATTTTATATTTTTCAACTATAATGGTGTTATTTCTTATGATCCAAACACGTGACGTAGAACTATCCGAATAACTTGAAGCTAGTTTGAAAAAAAACTTATTGAAAAACAACTCATTCACAAATAGAGTTAGCTCAGTTTAACTCGAATTTTGATATTTTTAAACTGTTATATATATAAAAAATTAGTTTGAGCAATGAATGTTTTCTTCACCTAGTGTCACCATGTAAAAGTAATAATTATATATACACAATATATTAATATTCTAATACTAGTCAAATACTTAACACTAATTGGTTCCTACCCCCAATGATAGGTATAGGGATCTTCAAATAACTCATGACTTTAAACTCATTCCAAAAATACTTGAAAAATCGCTCAAAATTAACTCGTGAGTCAGCTCGGCTTGTATCGTTTATACACCAAGCCGAACTTCACTTGACACGTTTCCAAGCCAATCCAGCTCGATTTGACTCACTTAGAAACAAGCAGCGCATGAACTGACCATGGCTCCGCTCGATCCATTCCACTCGTGAACACCCCTGATATGACGTGAGATTTGACGAAGATGACACTTATATAACTTATAAAGGGTTTCAACAAAATGGTTTTATATTTATTGTAAAGCATAAATTGTTGGGGGAGTGAAAAAAGAAAAAGAGAAATAAGAAATGTATGGTTTTGTATGCATGTGGGTAAAAGTGAAAATGTTGAGATGTTGTCTGTTTGTGGTTGTACGATGGGTGGCAGTAACTTTGGATGGTCAAATTATGTGGCGACCCTTGTTTCCCGCAGATCGCAATTTTCATTTTCATCGTTGCTATAATTTTTTAAACGGCTGATTGGATCATCTTTATTACTCGAATATGAAACTTTGAGCTGATAGACTAACACGTTCATGAAAGAAAGCTCGTAAATCAATCCCAAACCTAATAATGTCCTCACGAGGAAACTTATCATATGTGAGAAAACATTTGGTACCTGACGTAAATCACTTGGGATAAAGATTATTGTTATATAGTGTGAATATGATTAATGCAGATATATACGAGTCATAAAAACCGGTGACAAGAATTTTGGACGTGATATGTGTGCTTCCGTGAGTTTTAGGGTGTGTGGTGATTGTATACAATTTAGTTTGTGATGTCTTTGGCGGTAATAAGGATGGGATGCATCGTTATATGGGTTGAGTGTACGATGTACGGAACACATGTCGCATGAATAACATTAGACGAATCGTTGTGATGATAGATGCATTGCTACAATTGAGTTAGATGCATTGTCGTATAAAGTTTGAACGTATTATTGTAGTCAACAATGTACCAACATTTTAGTAACTTGTCGTATCAAGTTTGGACGTATAGTTGTAATCAATAGTGTACCAACTTTTTAAATAAATTAGGTTGTTATTTACAAGTATAATAATATGTATAATAATATGTACCGCATTTTAAAAGAATAAAATTCTTGATTAAGAGGGGTTGGTTAATCACCCACTACCTCGAACATCAAATCAAAAGAACTTTTTGTGTTTTAATACGAAAAAAAAAGAAATATTACTGATGTTACAAGTTGAAGAGTGCAATAAATAAAATTAGAGAACGAGTGTTTTCAAAGTAATTTAAAAAAATATTAAACTATAGTTTAATTAAAATAAAATGACATTTACATCTCCTATTTTGTTCGCACTAGTTAACTATAAAAATGTCACTACATCACTTTTAACCGTTAAATTGATTAGATTGATGGTGCAATCTTCTTTCTATATTTTATATAATTTTCATCATTTTAACTTAACATCATCCACTCTTTATATGTATATGTAAACTTATGTATATTTGTATATCCTTTTTTTTATCTTCTTTTTTTTAACGGCTAATTGAATTACTGACGGATCACTAGCCCGCCCGATCATCTCTATTACTTAAATACGAAACTTGAAACCACCATCAAAAGAAAACTCACATTATGTGACAAAAACTCCCCCGACTCACTTGGACCCACTTTATTTTTGTCACATATGAAACTTGAATCCAAAATTTCACATGGGTATAAGTGTATAACACTCTAATCATTTGAGCTAAAGATTATTGTTGTGTATTCGTATATCTGCGTACTTTGCTTTTGTGGTTGGTTGAAATAATCCATAACCGATTAAAAAAAGGTATTTGTTTATATTATATGAATAAGATAAACAAAAAAATAAGACACAAATATCTACTTATATCCTCATGTCTCATAAAGGCAGTACATTTACATTGTTGGCTTCCCATCGGCCTAAACTTATTATTGTTTTGTTTTCCAACTTTTTGAGTCCCAAGTTGAGAATGATGTTTTGATTTGTATAAGCTGTAAATATCTATTTAGTAGTTAGTTTTATTGTGGTTTTTCAATTTTAAAAATGTATTAGAACCATTTTGATTTTTATTATTTATAAAAAAAACTAAATATTAGCTAGAGTAATACTTATTTAAAGTTTAGCATAGGTATTAAATGTTATAACTTTAGCCTTTGAAATAAAAAAAGCAAAAGCAGTCGAGATGGTTGTACTTCCCTACCATTATATCGAACATTGGAGTCAATCCCGCTTCATACATATATTTTGAACTTTTTCCCCTTGTCGTTAAATACTTTAGTGTAATTAAATTTGACTATTTAACAAATATGATTATAATATATATCAAACAAGCTACAAGGTGTAAAGTGCTAGTTAATATAAGTTTTAAAACAACTTTGCGCTAATCCCCAAATACAATTTTCTAGACATTTAGTCATTCTGTAGTTTTATTCGGTACATGTATTCCAATCAAACCACCGAAAAACTTCAATTTGAACATATAACCCATGACTCTCAGTTTCATTCAAACGTTTAATCATCTAACGACTCAAAGCCGCTACACTTTGCCTTTAAAAAACGTAGAAAGTGACGTAGTAGTTAAAGTATGATGAAATGTATGTTATCATCGTAAAATTCACTTAATTACAAACAAGTCCCTCATCTCTTTGACCACCCACAAGACACCCTCACAATATCCCTATTTCCACACACCACCCCTCCCCCCTACATAAGCATATATATACACACAAACACATCCACCACCACCACCACCATCATCTTCCCTACAACCAACATTCTTTATTCAACTCTAACCATGAAGAAAATCAATCACATGCTACAAAAGTGCAAAATGCTATCGCGACAACTCGTCAAAACCTCTTCTTACACTGGTGTAAGATCCAAATCCACCACTGCCCGCGAACATCAACAAGGATCAAGAGACCACGATGACCGACCACAAGAAACTGTTTTCGTCGGTAGCACGAGGAAACAGTATGTGATTGATTCAAAGTATTTAAGTCATCCGGTTGTGAAGGCTCTTATAAGAAGATCAAGCAACAATGATGACGATAATGCGGTATCGGTTATTAACTGTGAAGTTGTGTTGTTTGATCATTTGTTGTGGATGCTTGATCAGAATTGTGAGGTGAATCTTAATTCTGATTCTTTGGATGAGTTAACAGATCTTTATTATCTTAATTAATTAGTTTGATCATCTAGTTTGTGAAATGTGGTTTATATTATTTTTAGATTTAGGATTAATTGTGGGTCTATGTAAAGATCTGAGATGATTATTTTATGGATTGTTAATTTAATTCATAACTTTTAATTTGGTTCTTGATATATACACAATGCAAGAGTTTGAGAACCGTTTTAACGATGTTTTCGGCAACGAACCGGATCCAACCATAGATATAATTTGAACAATACTGAATAAAATATTATATTACAATAGCCAAATGACTCTTAATTCGATCCCCGTGAAAAGTTTTTTTGGGTCTGCCACTAAGCCTATAATCATGTTTTATACTTCTATACTTGGTTTCTTGTTAAAAAGTATCAAAATAACCTCACATGCATGACATATTTTAAATAGTATGTCATACTTTTGATTTATAATTGATATAAATTATAATTTAGGTTTTAATTTAAACGAGCTCACGAGCGAGCCAATGATCAGCGAACGAGCGAGCCACGAGAGCCGAGTTGACCTTGGTTCGGGCTCAGCTTGTTTACAAACCGAGCCAAGCCGGCTAAACTCATTTATAAACAGAGTTGATTTCGAGCAAGCTACGAGTCAATTTTGAGCGAGCCACGAGACGAGAATAGCACAATAATAAAGAGTACACCATGTTACAAACAAGATATAAATATCCTACCACACCACTTTCATTATATATCTAAATGATACTTAGTCCAAGTAATTGAAGTGATGCACCCCAAGGCTAATAAGGTTTTTTATTCAAGTCCTACTTATAATAAAAAAATAATAAAGTTTTAAGTTGGAATATAAGGTTTTCTCTAACTTATGATGAGTTTTCTCCATATAATAATCTTGAGTTACGTACTCAAACAATAGAAATGATCAGATAGAACGATAACAAATCACTAATCCAATTAACCGTTAAAAAAATCAAAATTTTGCTAGACACTAAAGTGCATAAATTTTAAAGTCTGACAAACAGGAGTTGCAATTTGCAGTTGTGTTTGGTGGATTGGTTTATTTGATGGGCTCCACTAGGCCCAAAGCCCAATAAAGTTAACCAAAACATCCATCATCCTATTCATTATTCAAAACTCAAAAACCCAGATCATAATCACTGCAACCACACCGTTGTTATCATGGTCCCTCCTCTACTAGATCAACCTAACACTCCCACTGCTTATTAAACCTTTATGCATATCAACATATGATCATGTATGTATATTGTATAGTCATCAAATCTTTTCAAGATTTTATTACACTTATAATTCTTCAATTGGCCGAAATTTTCATAATATTCAGTTATTCACCCGAATTCCCTATAAGTAAGTTCTTTAATCTTTCTTGATTATACCCACTTTGTTCTTGTTTAATCTCTTAATTTTTCTATGTTTTGCCTGTTAATTCTGTAATTTCTGCTTGATTGTCATGATGATACATGCTTTACGAACATATTGGTCAATTTCTTGATGTGATTTGTGCTTATGCATCTGCTACTATTCTTGAATTCTTGAATTGTGCATCTTTTCATTACATGCTGTTGCTTTGTTGAATTATGGTAATTTGATTTGTGTAATTATGTCATCAATACTTCAAGTTTTGATTTTTGCTTTGTTTTTGTTAGTTGCAGTTTGCAAAGCTAAAATTTGTTTAGGGTCTTATTCTATATGATTTAAAAAGTTCTTAGATGTAGTTTGGATTTTGATTGTTTGATTCATCTCCTGTGTTATATGATTACCCATAAGGTGTTTGTATAAATGCCTCACTGAAATTATTATCATGTATACATGTCGATAAGCGTGTGTATCGAACCCTTTTGATAGGCTGTTTTCTTGGTTAAGGGCATATGGATTCAAATTCAACGCGAGTAAACACAAGAGTTCGTTCTTCGGGCTCAACACCATCTGAAGAATCAGCATTGGATTTGGAGAAGACTTGTTACAGTCAGTCGAATCCCCCATTGTTTAATCCACAAACGCTCCAACTGTTTGCATCAGGTGGACAGCACCCCGAGAGCAATGCTGCTTACTTTTCATGGCCTACGTCAAGCCGACTAAATGATGCTGCTGAAGAAAGAACAAACTACTTTGTGAACCTACAAAAGTTTGTTTTACCTGAATCTATAGGCAGGTTGCCTAAAGGGCACCAAGCAATCACTTTGCTTGAGCTTATGACTATACGCGCTTCTCATAGTAAGATCTTGCGTTGTTACAGTCTTGGTACCGCGATTGGCTTTAGGATCCGTAGGGGTGTGTTGACAGATATACCTGCAATCCTAGTGTTTGTTTTGCGTAAAGTTCACAAACAATGGCTTAGCCCAATTCAGTGTCTACCCACTATTTTAGAGGTAAGAAAGAACATCCTATTGCATTGATTATGCATCTTTATTATTCTTTATTGTTCATTTCTGTTGGTGAATCTCTTTGTAATCCAGCAGGGACCGGGGAGCGTGTGGTGTGATGTAGATGTTGTGGAATTTTCTTACTTTGGTGCACCTGAACCAACAAGTAAAGAACAGTTGTACACTGATATTGTGGATGATCTTCGTGGAAGTGGTCCATGTATCGGTTCAGGTTCTCAGGTATTACTAATTTATCAGACGCTATGCAATCTTACTTATTTGATGTGATTTAAAGTTGCATCAGCCACTGTTTTTGATGCCTTTATGTTGATATTAGTGATCAAGTAGTTAACTTTATATGAAAATGACTTGTTATGTATGAGATGTGGCTTATTGTAGATATGATAGGTAAAAAGTTGTTGCCTTTTTATCTGATAACCAAGAAAAGTTAGATAATCAACTTATGTAAGCAAAGTCACATTTTCTGTATGTTAGGTTGCGAGTCAAGAGACGTATGGAACGTTGGGCGCTATTGTGAGAAGCCAAACAGGCAACCGACAAGTCGGGTTTCTCACAAACCGTCATGTGGCTGTTAATTTAGATTATCCAAACCAGAAGATGTTTCATCCTTTACCACCAACACTTGGGCCTGGGATTTATCTTGGGGCAGTGGAAAGAGCTACTTCATTCATCACAGATGACCTTTGGTATGGCATATTTGCAGGCATTAACCCAGGTTAGCCTTCTATAATGTGATTTTGAACGGTATGACTCGTATGAAATGACAGTTTCGGTGATTAAGGTTTTAATCTGGTGGATATGCACTTATGCAGAGACGTTTGTGAGAGCCGATGGGGCGTTTATTCCTTTCAGTGATGATTTCGACATGTCTACTGTCACTACATCTGTAAAAGACGTTGGAGAAGTCGGGGATGTCAATCTCATTGACTTGCAGTCTCCTATCAACACACTTATTGGTAAGAAAGTGATGAAGGTTGGCAGAAGCTCAGGGTTGACTAAAGGAACAGTCTTGGCGTACGCCCTTGAATACAACGACGAAAAGGGCATTTGCTTCTTTACTGACTTTCTTGTTGTGGGTGAAAACCAACAGACGTTTGACCTCGAAGGCGACAGTGGAAGCCTCATCATCTTACAAGGCGAAGAAGAGGAGAAACCAAGACCCATTGGGATAATGTGGGGCGGGACCGCGAATCGGGGTCGGCTTAAACTTAAAGTCGGTCAACCACCCGAAAACTGGACGAGTTGCGTTGACCTTGGTCGCCTACTTAATCTTCTTGAACTTGATCTTATTACCACCAGTGATGCCCTTAAAGGTTTAAAAGTTATAATCTTTTAAAGTTGGGTTTTTTGAGTTCTTTCTATATATGTTTGTGAGATTTATATGCATATACGGGCAGGTGCGGTGCAAGAACAACGAGCTGTATCAGCGACAGTGGTCGGGTCAACAGGTGAGGATTCTTCACCACGCGAAACAGTGCTACCTAAAGACAATGCAGAGCCATTAGGGCTTCACATCCAACAACATATTCCTTTAGAAGATGGAGCATCTGGTGGTGGCCCCGATGTCAACCTCTCTCCTGCCGAAAATGCAGGCAGTATGGAAAACGGGCCGAATGTGGGCCCGAGTATCGAGCATCAGTTCATTCCAAGTTTCAGTGGGAACTCGTTGTTCCATAGGAATGAGCGGCGGTGTAGGGAGGTGTCTGAGAATTTAAGCGCGTTGAAGAATGGGACCGATGAGGATCTCGGGTTTGCACTTCATTTGGGTGACAATGAACACAAGAGAAGGAAATCTGATCCTTTGTCACCGAGTACAGATGAAGAAGCTAAATGAGAACCCCCCCCCCTCGGGTTTCATCGTTGTACAAATTTTTTTTTTGTCTAAACAGTTACAACTAATGACAAAATCCGAGCTCGACCACCTGCTCTAAGTCTGAACTCGATTTAATGGTTTGATGGGTGTTCATGAACCATGATGCAAGCCGCGAGTTCAACTCATGAGCTTGAATGACAAGAAAATCTTAGTAAGAAAACTTGCTTGATCTACAGTGTTTGACTTGAATAACTCGATAATAATTCTACTTATTTAGAGCGCAAAATTTAGGCATACGATAATATTTACGTATTATACGCGCTTCAAAATGATGAATAAAACAAAATTTTGATAGAAAACGTACTTAAACATCATCACTATTTCATATATAAACTTTTGTTTACATATGTTAGTTTAAACTATCGTGTTCAAGAGACATTTTTTGTAACTAGACGAATATGTCATAATTTATAACCCATATGTGTATTCTCAAAATTTTGATTTGTAGATTATTGAAGTAATGCTTATCCTGCACCGCAAGCCCACACGAAATGAACAAATGATCCACCGATTCTTTAACTGATCCGCAAACCATACATAACGTCTGTTGAAGAGGAATGTTCCTCTTTGCAATGGAGTCGAATGTGGGAAGCCGGTTTAGCTCTGCAAGCCAATTAAAGATGTTTACTTTTTTAGGAATCCATCCATTCCAAGGAAAATTATACCCTTCTCCGATGTTATTTGAATTAGCCAGCAACGCTTTAACATACTTCGAGCAAAACGTCATTTGGGTCGTATCACCCCCACCTCCACGTGTCATCTTGATCAATTGGCAATATCGTATTGAGCTTTGCCATACTTGAGATAACTCACCATTCTCGTTGTATGTAAGTAACTTCCTTTTCCACCTTCATGACCATACCAAGATATTGTTGACCCATTTAAAGTAATCCTGCACTGAAACAGATTTAGAATTTTCCAACACGAATAATCATGGATCAAAGGCACATCTTCCAATCATCTGTCCACCCAAAATCTAATTGCATTTCCTCTTCCAAACACCCCCACAATCAAATGATTCAAAATAACATCTTTATTGCTAAAATCCTTTCTAATTTTATGAATATTCTTCTATACTCCAGGCTGAGTCAATCTAACCGGGATTGGATTCCAACTTCATGAGGTGTGATGGATCGCCCAAATGACATTCCACCATAGAAAGTGTTTTTCATTTCGAAATCTCCACCACCATTTCGATAACATAGTCATATTTGAATGTTTAAGAGACATAATTCCCAAGCCACCCTTTTCCTTTGGTTGTGTTACTTTTTCCCATGACACCCAGTGAATCTTTCTTTTGTTTTCATTTCCTTTTCATAAGAAGTTTTTTCTGATACTTTCTAATACATTAATAACTTTAGTCGGGGCATGGTATAGGGAGAAAAAATATAACGATAATGCTTCTAACACCGATATGATTAATATTACTCGCCCACCTATAGATAATGTCTTCGCTTTCCATTGTGTCAATCTTGCCTTTATCTTAGATAAATGCACTTGTTTGCTTATATGTGAAGTACCGTCTTTACAAATAACAAACTTCTCGAATTCATCAATGGTTTAACTTCATGGAAAGTATATAAAAGCAATTAGAAAGTGATTGTCTTTTTAATACATATATAATTTAAAGTAATTATATACAGTGACAAATCTAAAAGGAAAGTTTAAGGATAACGTAAAAATTTATTTATTGTATATTTATATAAATAAATTGGTCCGAATGAATAACATTCAAATCAAAACCATTTAGAATTGAAGAAAAAAGACCTGAAAGAATTGAACTCAAAGAAATTGTTCACCTAATATAATAATCATTATTAAAACCAATATTCTATTATTAAACTTTTTTGTTAAAAAAATACCAATAAAAACTTGTTGTTTCTCTTTTAAATCCCTAATTTGATAACAAATAACACAATAACATTACAAGTTGAACTTAGAAATAACATAATTTAAATACCTAATTACAGTATTTAATCCTTAATTCATCTTTTAAATCGCTATTTCATATGCCTAATTACACAACCCTAAATTTAGAAATTGAACCAAATAACTATTAAATTTTATAACAAATAACACTTAAATAATACTTAAATATTAGAAATTAAACAACATAAACCCTATATTCCTAATTTCATAGTGTAATAGAGAAAAATACACTAGAAATGTTACCTTGAAGCGGGCGGTGAACTGGTGAAATATCACATGTGAGTAGTGCCAAGGCCGCCGCAACATGTGGCAATTTAGTAGTGATACGCCGAATGGTCGACGGTGGGTACATGGGGTGATTGGTGTTGTTGGTGGATGGTGACTAACTGGTTGTGGCCTGTGAGAAGGGTCGAAGAGTCGATGAGGACATGGGGTGATGGATAATGTTTTTTTGTTTGTATTTTATGTTTTATGTTTGATTGAGTTATGAGTATTTGGGCTAATCAGTTGCATTTTTAAAGTTATTTAATGTTTTTTGGGCTTGTTAATTATTATTGTATTGAACTATTTGGTATATTGGGCTTATTACTAATTTAAGTTTTTTATAAAATGTAATGTTTTTATAAGGTATTAGATTATTTTTTATAAAATGTAAATCTTTCTATGAAGTGTTGAGTTTTAAAAAATTACATATAACATAATATTTTCTCAAAGGTAACGTAAAACTGTAAATTTTTTTATCTTTTTACGTAAAACCGTAAAAAATTTACACCACCCTTAAAAATTTGAGGGATAGCAAAGGCTACCCCTCGGCTCAATGTAGTTCCGCCCTTGATGAGATATGAGAAATGTATATACATATGTAAAAATATTATTTTAAACTAGTTTTAGTAAACTCGTGTATTACACGGGTCGAATAAATAAAATATAGATATAATAAATTTATTAATTATAAAATAATATTTTAAGATATAATACGACTGAAATTACGTATCAGAAATGACTATAAATAATAAAACATTGATATCAACTTTTTAAATATTTTTTAAAATAAACATTTTATTTTAAAACAAACCATATAAAAATGTTACTTTTAAAAAAATTTCTTATTACAACTCCCAAATTTGATTATTTTTTGTTTTAAAAAATTGACTTATTAAAAATATCAATTTATTTTGAAATAACCTTAATAAATAAATTTCTTTCTTAACTTATTATATATTAAAATGTATTAAAATAATTTTATTAGTAATTAAGGTAATTATTTAATAGGAGAGAGAGACGGGAAAAAATTGATGAGAATGATTGTGGTGCTAACACGTGACACATTCATTTATCTTTTTATTAGAGTAGTAAGATAAGATGTGATATATAAGATGGTTCTGTAATAATATATTTATTTCTCTTTCTCCCATGTTATATCTGGTTAGTATGTAAAAATGATTACGTGGTTTGTATTTAAAATTGGTTTTGTATAAACTTGTCCATCTAATTTCGTGTAGTGACAAAGTTTCTAGTTTTAATCAGATAAATCACATAAAATCGTCATGTTTCGATATTACATGCTTAATGAGGTAATAACCTTCTAATAACGATATCGAAATATGAATGTTTGAATAGCATGCTAAAAGCAGAAAAAAATTATACGAAATGAATATATCATGTATTGTTGTTGTACCACATTCGTACGATGATTCCAAACTTTTGCCAGTGTATTTATACTTATAAAATGTTTATCATCAGTATAACACTTTTGGATTGAACTTTCCCTTTTCATGTATGACAATTTTTGGTTCTGATTGTTAACATTCAGAAGCATAAAACATTCACAGGTCGTTTTCTGTATATACGTGAGTGAGTGTCATATGTTATAAGAGATGGTTATGAGTGATTATGATTGAAAGATGTAGAAAATTTATGAAAATTGTATCGTGTTTTTTCATATTTGATAAAACACGGTACAACCCTTAATAAATTTTTTAATATTTTTAAAATTGGTTGTGGATGGATGAAAAAGAAAATAAAATAATAATATATGAAAAATATTATTTAATTGAAAATGAGAGATGAAATATACTGATATTTAGGTGTTGTTTGATTTGTTTTTGACCCGGTCAGACATTTTGACTGGTCAGCGTGTTTGATTCTAACTTTTTCACGTCTGAACCAATCAGACACCACTGACCCGTGTGTATTTTTTTCTCTTACTAGGTCAGTTTTGAAATAATCATTTACTCGATCAGCCTATTTTCAAACAACCTCTTAGTGTAATAAAAATAAAATGTAATTATAAAAATAAAATGGGCGATGGATTGTTAATGCTCTATAGGTGCATATGCCCCATCACTATAGTTTGTATTATTCATTTAAGTCAAATAAATAAAGTAAAAAAAAAAACAAATAAAAACAAATATGAATGATCTTTCAGTGAATTTACGTAGAAGAAGACAAACATTTGATAGATGTGTACCTAGAGGCGGGGCCCAGCATTCGTAAATATTTTGGTTTCATTTAATATATTTTTTGACATTACGTAGAGAAATAGGACAAACATTTTGTTAAAAAAATGTCTGATTTTATTACCTTTTGAAAAATGAGAATCATATCTTGATTACAATGTGGACTTTTAGCTAGGGAGGTCCATGTAATATTATTCAATTATTGCTTTAGAAAATATAATTTGATTCATGAAAAAGAAAACGGATCTTAATAATATTTCTTAATTTTAGATTTGGCAATGAATACTAGAAATAGGCATAACTTTTTAGATATAGTTTTTTTTATAAAAGACAAATAAAAATTTATCATAATCTTATTTCTATCTTCTTTCTCTCACATCGAAATTTACACAAACAAAATCTCAAGGCTAATCATCTTAATCTATCCTCTTTTGCATTGTCATTCCATCGTGACAATGCTAAAAATCAATGTTTTCGCGATCGGTTCGACTGAGAATCGACCCTCTAGCTAGTCCGGTTCGTTATGATTTGATTTGTGATGATCGAGCCGGCCGGTTCTTCCCGAACTGGTGGTCGGATCGGGAAACCGGACCGGTTCGAACCGGATTTTTTTTTTTAATTTTAATGGGTAAAAACGAGTTGTTAAACTATAAATAAATATGTTGGATGTACAAATATAGTAAAGCTTTATATATAACTATAAAATACTTGTATAAATTGCTTATATTTAATTATTATATAACTATATATATAATTGTGACGTCATCCGGTCCGACCGGTCCGACCACCAAACCAGTAAGGCGTCCGGTTCGACATCCGATCCGGTTTCGAAAACATAGCTAAAAATATAAATACTTTTAACCAAAGATTTTTGACAGTGAAAGAAGTTGTAGTTGAACAAAACTTATGCATTCTTGTTCTACTTGACGAAAAATTTTGAAGTCCATCTTTCTCCTTAATTTTATAAATTGACATTTGATTTTTTAATATTAAAACATTAAATACTAGGTTATTAGCCCACATATTACATGGGCTAAAAGTTATAAATATATAATTGAAAAATGTAAACAAAAATATTTAAACTCTATCGTTTTTAATTTAAATTGATAATATAAAAATGACGATGTGTGATCATAAGATTTAAGGGGTTAAATAAGGTTTGAGATGATTGATATCATAGATTCATATATTTTAGAATGATTAAGTTAATTAAGAAAAATAAAACTTTACATTTGTCTTCAAAATAAAATAAAATTAAGTAATAGATATAACATGATTTGTGAAAAGTTTGTTAAGTGAAGTTCACCTGGTTTATTTTATGAGGTGAAATTTGATGATTACATGATAATTAGATGATAATTATATGTATCATCACATGTAATCATTTATTTATTATAAGTATAATTATATGATCTACCTTTACATATACTGTTATGTCTCATTGTAAGTTGTAACTATTCTAAATTTGATGATTTTTAGCCTTGAGTAAATATGTGTGTTTTTTGTGAGTCATTATATTGTATAAGATTGTAAATCCCACGTGGGAGTTAAACTTATAAAGTTGCTTTCTTACTTTGGTGCTAGAAAAAAAATATAAGAAAATGGTTAGTAATTCATCGAAAACACACGGTAAAAACACGTTTTGAGCATTTATTTATATAAATAATATAATTGAATATGCATTTAGTAGGAATTTTCCACCATTAAATTTTCCGTGTAGTTGTGATTTGTGACCCACCTAAACTTTCTTATAATCAATTTCAACATCCCACTCGACAATATTTCTCAATTAGTCAATCTTCCATTATCGTTGACCAAAGTCAACTAATGGCTTTTTAACTTTACTATAAGTATCCTAATATTATTTGAAATTAACTCATATTTGTTATAACTAATTATATTTATAAATTATAATATTATGTAAGTTTTTAAAAATATTATATCAAGTCACTAATTTATTTGAAGAGTTATATACACATGAGTGATGCCACAAAGATAACTTTAACAAAAAAAATAATAAATGCAGTTGAAATACTATGGAGATCAAATTAAATCCATAACCACCAAAAGCTAAAACAACATATAATCTTTATTACAATTTGTTATATTTTATATAAACAACTTGTAATAGTAACAAAGCATATGTGCAATCTTCTTTCATAACGGATGAAATTTGCAAATACTTCAATTATAATTTTTCCCCATTGTGCAATATATAAGCTTCGATGTAAGTTAAATAGCTAATTAATAAGATCGTAAAATATTAGAATCAAGAACCTAAATCCATACTCAATTTTCCTTTTTTTATTACGCACTTATTACTTAATTTTACTAGTTTCAAGAAACATAATGGATATCCGTTGATATATAATTTATTGAACTTAGCATTATTTTACCAGTTATAACCACGAGTATTAAAAGATGTTTTTACTCAGTGAATCATATAAAGACGGGTTTACATAATCAGATAGGTGATAAGTATATGAATAATACTTGTATTTGCTATATTAAAATAGAGTTCTTTGCAACAGTTACCATTGAAAATGTAATTGTTCGGTAATTTAATAACATTAAAAAAAATTATACAGCAATTTTTTTTATTTGTGACCTTTGACCTAACTCAACACTATGACACTAGGTTGTTAGAACAAAGAATGATAAAATAACAACACCACAAAAAAATTGTTTCGCGAGATGACGAAAGGCGCTTTTGAGGTAACTTATGAAGTAATGTTGTGGCTATGATTATTGTAGTGAAAACTTCACAGAATAATAATTAAGTTTTAACAGCATTCTAATTAGGTCACTTATATTTTTATTTGTTCTAATCAAGTTATTAAAGTTTTAAGACTGTTTCAATTGGATCACTAATAATTTTATTTGTTCCAACTAGATCATTAAAGTTTTAGGAGTGTTATAATTAAGGCACTCATGTTTTTTTAATTGTTTTAAATAATTTACAATTTTTTTAAAATAATATAATTTTTTATAAATATTGTTAATTTTTTAAAAAAGTTCAATTTTTAAAAATTTGTTACAACTTATGAATGACCTAATTAGAACAATCATGAAACTTTAGTGATTTGAATGAGACAAAAATTTTACGAGCGACCTAATTAAAACAAAAAACTTTATGAGTGACCTAATTAAAACAATTATACAACTTGATTATTGTTTTGTAAAGTTACTATTTTTATTATACAACTGAAGTTTTAATTTGCAAATCTCTCAACTTTATGGAATTTGTATCGAAACTCTTCTTCCTATTATAGCCGATTTCAATTTTCAACACACGCTTTCTTTTTCAATCACCATGAAATTACATTCATCCGCTTACGTTAGGCATGCACAAATCGGGTTTGGGCCGGACCCGGAACCGGGTTCAAACCGGGTTCGGTCCAGTCGGGTTTTTTGTACCCGGGTATTGGTGAACCCGGGTACGGGTCCGGGTCGGGTTCACTTACGGGAAAAACCCTACCCACCATACCCGGGTCGGGTCGGGTCCGGAACCGGGTCCAGTACCGGGTTTGGTTTATTTTTTCTAATTTTTTTTTTATGTCCAATACCGGGTTCAATATCGGGTCCAATACCGGATTCACTTCGGGTTTAGACCGGGGCGGGTTCGGGTCGGGCCGGTCCGCGTAGAGTCGGGTTTTAGAAATTCAAAAAATCCCAAACCGGGTTGAAACCGCCGGTTTATTCCGGGTACACCCGGTACCGGGTTGTACCCGGACCCGGGTCCGGGTCGGGTCCGTACCCGGTTTTTTTTTGCAAGTCTAGCCTACGTTACAATTACAGTACCAATAGACACATGTTTAATGGGCCGCACCATTTGGGTCGGGCCCATCCCAAAACCTGTACCACACGACAAACAACGGGCCCACTGGCGATTTTAATGTGATAGTAAAATAATAATCTAATATCGTATACTAATAAAATAAAAGATTATTATTGTTTTTCCGGCTAAATCTATTTACCTATTTATGTGGGTCTTTTGATTGTGTTTTTGACTTATTTTCAAACCTCAAATTTGAGTAATGGCTTTTGTAGTTACATCTTACACTATTTTTTAGTTACACCCTACTCTATTTTGTATATTAATTATGTTTGATAATAAAAATTATTATTTTTACATTAAGTTAACTATATTTTGTATATTAATTATGTTTGATAATAAAAATTATTATTTTTACATTAAGTTAACTATAACAAATGCATGATTGGTGATTTTCAATAAGAGTGGGTAATTTAATTAAATTTAATTTAACTTCTATGTAAAAATAATGACAAAATTATAATTATTTTAAAACTTTTGTTAGTAAACATGAGTTCCAGTTTTAACTGATTTATCCTTCATAACTAGTTTATATTCTTTTTACAAGTTTCAAATCCATAAAGACCTATTAATTAACCCTTTTTTAACTTTTAATAAATATAAAACATCATAGTTTCTCCTAATAACTTATGAATACTTTAGGAAGAAACAAAACATAATTTCACATATAATTTTTTATTATAATTAATGTGATCTTTTATTTTTATTTTTAAAAATATTGATACTGGATATACTATACTAAAACATTAAAAGTACTTATTAAAAGTGAAATATAATAGTTAACATATTTTTAAAAAAAGCTTCATTGGATTTGATAATAAGGTATGTTAGTTAGTGCATATAAATGCACATCTGAACATGTATAACTTTTTAGTTTGTAGAAATATTAATGTAATTTTGATTGTTTGACACAACTATTAATTGTTGATCAGACGACATTATGTTAATTGATTTATCAAGCTACATTATAGTTGTGCACCATATTAATGTGCCTAGTTCTAACCATTTGTAAGAATATATTCACTTAAGTGAAATAATGATTGTCAAAATATTAGTATTAAGCTCATAAAAACTTTGGTATGTTTCATTTGTATATATTTTGTTAGAGTAAATTACATGGATGGTCCCTGTGATTTGGTTAAAACTTTTAAATTTTATCTTTAAAGTTTTAAAATTACGAATATAGTCCCTAACGTTATAGTTATTTTTAGTCAATGGTTCCTACTTTGTTAGTTCAGTTAGTGGTGTTAAATTTGTTAAAAAAACTATTTTACTAGTAAGGATCATCAATGAAATTTCATTTTATTATATATTTTTTATTATAAATATGTTTATTATTTAATACACAAGTAAAAACATATTTTTAATTAAAAATGTATTCTTTTAACTGTTTGGTTTATAAATTTTTTAAAACCAATATGCGGGTTTTTTTAAACCTTTATAAAAATGTCTTCTTTTATAAAGACGTTTAAAACTGATTTTTTTTCAAAAAAATATTTAAAAAACTAATAATTTGTTTAAGAAAAGATGTTTTAAAAAATGAAATGTTTATTTAAAAGAACTTCAGAAAACCAACCAATTTAAAAAAAGAAGTTTAAAAAATAAAATACTTAAGAACGACGTATAAAAACGAGCAGTTTAAAAACCGAACATTTTAAAAGAACATGTTTAAAAAAATATTTATATATTTTAAATGCACTTTATTAAATATTAATCTTAATAAAAATGAAATTATAAAAATAAAATATTATAAAATTTTCTTAAATAAAAATAACACCATAGTTTAAAAGTCAATAGATGGCTAAGACAAGTAAAATGCTAACTTTACAATATTTAACAACACTAATAGATGACTAACAGACCTAATGATTATATATGAATTAGAAATAAATGTTAAAAACTATATTTAAAGATTTTAAACTTTAAATATCAAATTCAAAATTTTAACGTTAACACATGGACCATCCAATAATTTAATATTTTTATTATTGTGAGATTTATTTGTCATGACTACTGAAAATCAACTGATTTAAAAGTAATATATGTTGGTTTACATTTGTAAATTTCTTTTTTACCTACTATGTTTTTTTGGTAGACAATTTAGTAAGTTTTTTTTATTATCACACACAAAAACATAAATTATAAAATACGTATAATGATTCAACCTAAGTAATACATATTAGACCATGCGTATTGTTTAAAGCCCCTGGCACGTATTTTCTATCATGAGGATGCCATCTTAACATGAGCATTATAGAAAAAATTAGATGTAATGGATAAAAGCCCTACATTGCCCCTTCATCATTATTAATTTGGTGATTTCTGACGTTATAATAATAACGTTTGAGAGGTTTTCTTTAAACATAACGCTCCCACCATAATGGTGATGGAAACATTATGTGATGTTATTACACATGATCTTATAAAATTATATAAAATTTATATTGTATAATAATGTGTAATACATTATTTATAACCTATTTTCTTATAGAGTCAATTCAATACATACAACAAAAGCCTCGTAGTTTGCTTCTATCACGCATTTCCCCATTGCTTCCGTCGATGCTCCCATTGGTATAATAAAACTATAAATATCATCTCACACGTTACACACATATTCACCTACAACATCTTCTGAATCAAACCCTAGGTGTATCATCTGCATGATTTTGCTTTCAATGGAGGTTGATGCTTCACGTATGGCTCTAATCGCACCGACAAACAGGTACATTCTCATGATTTCGCCTGATTAATGATTTCATCGAGTTTTGAACTTCGATTCACGATTTTAAAAGCAATGTGTTCATCAAAAGCTTGGATTACGTAGGTGTGATGATCATCTTCAAACGGCGTACGGAAAATCGCCGGAGAAGAAGATGATGATGATGATTCCGGTGTGTGTCGCCGGAGTGACGGATTCGTCTCCGGCAGCTGGTTTCACGGCGGAGAACGATGATATCTCTAGGTATACGATCTCTAGGAAACGGTTACGTGAGTCGTCGTTCTTCGATCCGGTGATCTGTAATCCATATGCTCCGATTATTAATCCGAATATTCAACAGCAGTTTGAGTTCATCGGTGAAGATTTCTCATCGCAGATCTATAAACAGCAAACGGAGATCAATCGTTTCATCGATCATCACGTAAGCAACATTAATCTGTTTCATTTCAATTTTAGGCATCTGTTCTACTCTTCTGAAGATTAAACTCGTTACAAATTACAGTTCGTTAACGTGAGATCAGAGATCGAAGCGATACGAAGGCGAAACTCGATCAGAACAATAGCAACATACGAACGAATGCTCAACAAACTGAAGTCAAAAGACGAACAAATCCTCAAAATCGAACAGTTAAACAAATCTCTAGAAGAAAAAGTGAAATCCATCACCATAGAGAACCAAATCTGGCGAGAATTAGCTCAAACAAACGAAGCAACAGCCAACGCGTTACGTAACAACCTCCAACAACTCGTAACAAACTTTCACCTCCAACAACAACAACAACAACAACAACAACATCATGAGATTGAATCCAACGGTGACGATGCTGAATCGTACTGCGGCAGCAACATCAATGTGGATGATGAAGGTGATGGTGACGGTGGTGGTGGTGGTGGTAGGTGGTGCCGGAGGTGTGGGGAGGGGGAGTCAAACGTGTTGTTGTTGCCTTGCAGGCATCTGTGCGTGTGTAGTGTGTGTGTCGATTCCGTTGATGTTTGCCCCGTCTGTAAGTCTGTGAAGTCTGCCGGGGTTCATGTTAACATGAGTTAGTTTTTTGACAGAGTATTCATCTTCGCTTTTTGCATTGAGAAGTGTAATTAAATCCTTTTTATTTTTTATTAAATTAAAAACAAACTCACATTGTGCAATAAAACTTCATAGCACACTTGAAACCAATGTTGTTGAGAACGGGTGATACCGGCCGGCAGTGGCAAAGCTTAATAGGGGCCGGGGGGAGGGGGCCGCCCTTTTATTTTTTCGTTTGTAATATTAAATTTTAGTCCAATAGTATAAATTTTTTGCCCGATGATGTAAATTTTTATATAAATATCGAGTTTGCCCCCTTAAAAAATAATAATTTCACCCCCGCCCCCCTACAAAATTGGTTAAGCTCCGCCACTGCCGGCCGGTGCAGCAGGTCCGACCGGTAATCGGAGATGTAGCCAAACCAGTTCGCATTAATTTGTTTTGGAGGGGTTCGACTGGCCATTTCGTCACGAATCGGCGGTGGGAACCGGACCGGGGGTCGAATTGGATTTGATTTTTTATTTTTTATTTTAGTGGGTAAAAACGTAATGTTAAACAAAAAATAGTTTGTTGGACATAAAAATATACTTAAGTTTTATATATAACTATAAAGTACATACATAAATTACTTCTATTGAATTTATGTGTAACTATATATGTATAATTATAACATCATCTGGTTCTCAAATCCGGTTCGACCCATTCGACCATCAAACCAGTATGACGTCCGGTTCGACTTGAAATCCGGTTTTGTAAACATTGCCTGAAACCTCTTTATTTTCAAAGGAAACCTTCACATATTTTTATGAGACTTTAGGGTATATTATTTTAGCCATTTGAGCTAAGAATTATTAGTAAACAAATTATTTTTTATTTTATTTTTACAGGATTGGATTTATAGGTAATAATTTTTTATAATGGCAAACTTATTTGTACTTTTTATAGGATTTGAATTGATGATCTTCAAATCTTTGGTGCTTCAAGAGGCTTTTGTCGTTAAGCCATCAAGCCTAGTGATATTTATGGATGATAACGAATGGTAATGATTTGATAAATAACATTTCTAAATTTTAGTTTTGTTATAAAAAAAGTATAAGTCTTTAATGTTTTTGTCAAGACACTCCTGAAGTCAAAATTACATGAAAAAGTTAAGCATGTGATTGTCATTGTCAAGATACTCTTAAAATCAAAATTACATGAAAAAGTTAAGCGTGTTATTGTAATTGCCGACGATGAAATTTGATATTATGAGCGTTATGAATTACTATAAGGCTGCAGTTTAGATTAATTTTTGGTCAAATTGGTGTATATAACAAGCAAGAACCAAAGGGTTTGTAGCATAATACTGCGAAGTTGTTGAAGCATCTTTTCAAATGGTTAATTTTAATTATGTACAAATGATGTAGATTTACGTGTAGTTTAGTGGATGTGAAAAATCATTGTTAAGAAATATAAGTAGCGAGCAAGAAACAAAGGGGTTTCAACAATCATATGTTCTACCAAGATCTTGAAAGAAATAATGTAATGACTTTTTTACCAGTGAAAAATAGACGCAACTCAAAATACTATAGTAGTCGAAATGATATACTTTTAATTTCATTCGCATTGTGAAACTCTTGTTAATATGCTCTTTTAACGATTTTTACTCGTAAGTATCAACCAATCAATCTATAACAACTCTTGTTAATGAGTATATTGGGTTTCTAACATCTTGCTAGATGTTTCACGAGTCTATTAAAATAAAAAAATTTATTTATTTGCAGTTAATTTACCTATATTTTTGTGTTAAATCCCATATAAAAGGAGAACACGGCTTTTGATGAAGAGCGTATTTTGTGGCATCATTTCGTATCTCACACGAAGTCGGTCTCTCTTTTTGATGCCTATGTGCAAAAAAGACACACGTTAATTAAATGGGCTCCTTTATATTGTCTACACTTTCTTTCTTTCTTTTTTCTTTCTTTTTGATTGGATAGATTATTGACACAAATTAAGGAGATAGTGTTAAGCATGTAATGATAGATGGAGGTCCTCTTACCATTTTGTTTAGGTTTTGGTTTTATTATATTTTGTGTAGAGATGGTAGAGGTCGCGAGCCCGACGTATACACTAGACTCATGCGACACGAGGATTCAAGTATGAGTGCGCGGGTATATGATTTATTTTAATATTTTTTGCAAGTAAGGAGCGAGTACGAAATTTAATAATAATTGATCTGATTACTTGAAGCGTAAATGTCTGTTTACTTAGGCTATGTTCATAAACATTTATATTATTATTATTATATTATTATTATTATTATTATTATATTATTATTATTATTATTATTATTATTATTATTATTATTATTATTATTATTATTTGTCGTTAGGTGAAAGTAGCCTGATAATCCACAAACTTTTTAGTTTTATATTATTTAACTCCTTGATTAGAAAATATTTATAAAAATTAAAAATAATAAGTAATATACTGCTAATTATAATGGATGTTAACGAACTAAAAAATATACCTTATGCATACAAATATATTTCGACATGTAATAAGTAATCAATGATCAAGGGTTAAAAGATAGCATGTGAGTTACAAGATTATGTGAATGTGACATAGTTTACATTAATCAAGTAAGATGAGACTATCAATACTCATCTCTTAATTGTCGTTAACCTTGTTTAACAAAAAGAAACAAATAAGCTAGAGTTTTGTATGAAATGTGACGTCTTGATATAACATTAGCTTTCTTTTTTTGTTTTTTGTCTTAAATATAAATGGCTGTCTTGTTCAAGAAATCAATCAAATAAATGAGATTTGATTTCATTGTTGTGATTGCGACATACAACCATGCAGTTAATTATAAAGGAACATGCTAATCAATAGTAGTCAAATCTTTTATTGTATCATTTAAGTTATCTAATTTAACTATATAAAACCATTTAAAATTTTAACATTGTTATAATATTGTGAATTTTTCACATATGATCGAACTAAAACATTTCGAAACTTCACTATATTTCGCAAGTATCTTTTTTAATTCAAAACGTAAAGAAACACGTCACTAAATTATTGTTTATGAAATTGAATCAAACCAACTTAATGATATGTACAACTTGATATCAGGATAATTTTAGAATGAAGATTAAAGATAACCAAAAGAAATTAAAGAGACTCAAATCATAATAGTTTCATTCATATCCTTAAATTTTAGTAGTGAAAAATTTTAGTCCGTTAGTGTAAATTTTAGTAGTGTTAAATTTTAGGCCGCCCTCTATTTTTTCGTTAGTAGTGTTAAATTTTAGTCCGCTAGTGTAAATTTTTTGTCCGATATTATAAATATCGAATTTGCCCCCTTAAAAAATCTTAATTTTCACCTCCGCCCCACTACGGAAATGTTCAAGCTCCGCTAATATATGTATCACTTAACCCATAAAACACCTTTGATATTAAATGTTAGATTATCTTAACAACATTTGATTTTTGTTGTTAAAAGTTTTTTCATTATGTGGTAGTCGTATGCATTTTCTTTGTAAACTCTAAAACTTAATTTTCGAGATTAATATTCTGTGCCGCCAGTTTGCACCATATAATATTAAGACTTGATTACTAAATTTTATCCCTTAAATTACACATTAAACTTTGTATAATTTATGTGAAGAATATCTTTTTACTTTGACCATGGAAAAATAGAATCTTACAAGTACCATAAAACAAATAAATTTATTGCAAAAACGGTGAAATGGGTGAGCATTGATTATATTGTATTGTCAAAAAACGAGATGAGCACTTGCAAAATATCAGAGGTTGTCTTGTAATCAATCAGTTTTTTTCTTAATCAATTAGTTAATTAAATAATTGCTGTCTATCATATTAGTTAATTATTTGTACACAACTACTTTTCTAGTTTGAATTTGATCATTTAGTGCAAAATTTAAATTTAGCCCCTTAAGTTTTAACATTGTGATTAGGGTGAGGGCAATCAGGTAATGGGCTTCGGTATGGCGGGTAGGATAGGAACATAACCACCGGGCTTTAGGTTTGTAGAATTTGGTAGTTGGAGCGGGTATTGTCACTGATGAGGATTTTTTACTGTTAGCATTGGAATTTGACCATCAGAGTTAATTAAAATAATATTTCTTTTAACCTTATTGTAACGTTTATAACTCATTTTTGTTTTGATCCACACCAACTACTTAATCAATTTTCTCCATTCTCCTTTCATCGAATTAGTGCTTTTCAGACGATAGTAGTATTCAATTCACGAATATTCTCAAGCCGAAGGTGAAGACATGACAACATCTAACAAAAAGATATGTCACATAATTGAGAAATAGGTTGCAAAATTCTAATAGAAGATGATTTCATCGATTCTTTAAAGTACGGTACAGGGACGTCTTAAACAATATATCGTTGATTATACTTGTGCTTTTAAATATATAAATTTAATTTTATATAAAAGAAATTTATTAGGGCACTTAAGGTAATTAGGGTAGTGTCACCACAAATTAGGGTAGTTGTGAAATATTTTGGTATAATTGGTATGGCTTTTTCTGATTGAACCGTAAGTTGTAATAACTACCAATAAGTTTATATGTTTTTATTTTAAAATTTAATCTAGCTATAATACTTGAATAAAATAAAAGGATTTTTAGCCACCATTTAGAACATATATGGGAGATGTACGGTCACCCATCTCGTACACCCTTAACGTACTTGTGCTAGTGACTAATGAAGGTGGGTCTGGTTGGAAATTAGTAAATTTCGTGTTTTTCAAAAACCATGACTATTAGGTGAGAGGAGGAGACAAGGTGCATTCCAAAAATATTTGATGAACCACCTAACAATGTTGTATAATTAGATAGAATCTCTTATTACACACGATTCTTAAATAAAATGGACATAGAAAAAAAACTGAAAGTCTATAAAATTAAGGAAATTAGAAATTAGGGCTATAAAATTATGACTCATGACTCCATTGTTAGATTATATAAAGAGATTATTCAAATGAGTTATCTTTTAAAGCATTAGTAGTGGAGCAATGCGGTATGGTGATGATGAAAATTTGCCACTACGTTAGGCAACCATAGCAGCACCATATATAATTATATTTATTTTTAGATAATATATAAATCCAATGTTTTAACAAAAGAAATTAATAAAATAAGTAACATAAAACAAAATATTAATATTATTTTTTTTAAAATTAATTCAAAACTAAATTTTTAACCACTACAAAGAAATATAATAATAATAATAATAATTGTAGTAATAGTAATAATAATATAATAATAATAATAATAGTAATAATAATAATAATAATAATAATAATAATAATAATAATAATAATATATAATAATAATAATAATAATAATAATAATAATAATAATAATAATAATAATAATAATATAATAATAATAATAATAATAATAAAACAATACAAAATCTCTTGCTTAACTTTTTCGGTCATTTCTTGCTCCCGACCCGTCAAGTGATCTATACTCATCCAAAGCCGTTTTATATCATTTGTCTTTTGTTCTCCCTTTTGCACTCTTTGTTTTTCTTACTTCAATTCTATTTTCTTTGCCGTTTGCTTGTTGAAAGTTCTCATCCTCTCAGATATCAAATTCAAACCGTCCTTATCTTCGTCTTTATTGGACGGGGTTGGCATGGGTTGCCGCCTTTGTTTCTCTAGCGTGGGGCGTTTGGGTCCATCCGAAGTTGAGGCCTCATGTTTTTCGTACTCTATGTCGATGTCCTTGAGGTTTATTTCAGGACGAACACTAGAAGGAGATTCACTATCTAGTGTTCTTGTAAGTTTGCTTGACAAGAATGATTGTGACATTAAAGGGACGAGATGCCACTCGATTAGCTTCTATAGCTAGATCGCTCGTATACAAATTCGATTCGAATTTTGAATTGGTTCGTATAAACTAGCTCGCTTCTTTGTATGATGGTAGTTTGGTACCGTTCTAAAATAACCTGTTTTAACCCTTAATCAAATCAAACCTTTTTTAATAACTGCTTTACATACCTAAACGATCCAGATTTTGAAGCCCGGCCCAAAGTATATGTTTTTATAAAGGAGAAAGTGTCGGAGGGTATGGTGGGCTAAGGCCCTTTGAGCTATAAGTGGAAATAAACCAATTTGAGAAAAAAAACAGTTTTGTTTATAAAAATCGGTTTTAACCCGATTAGAATCATTGGTTTGTGAACCGGTTCGGTAGTCTCACATTCAAAATCGATTTTAAAAGTGGTTCAAATATAAAAAAAACGATTGAGGGGTTTGAGTGTTTATTTAGAAAACCGGTTTTGGAAAAAAAAAACATTATGGTCGCATTTCAAAATAACCGGTGCAGTTTAAAACCGAACGGATTTGAAGAAAAAAAAAGTTTATACACTTGTAATTTGAGCCAGTCATGCACTGTATATCATGCAATAATAACAGTGATTACCACGTAACGAAATCCAAAATAATACATAATATTCAAATCAAGAGAAAAACTTCAAAAAAAATAATAAATAATATCATCAATCATCATCATGACATGTAAACATGAACACTGATGTTCTTTGCAGATTTACAAATAGGGCAAATATCAACAGAAGAAACACATACTGTACAAAGGCACAGATGCCTGCAAGGAAGCAGCAACACACACGCCTCTGCATCACCACATTTTCTGCACAATCTGTTGCTCATGTTACTGTAACTGTTACTGCTATCCTGCTCCGCTAACATGCGCTCGTTACCGTCGTTGCTTCCGCAACACGACTGATCATCGTCCGGCAACGCCACCGCGGCGTCGTCAACTGCCGCCGTGTTGCGGTGGTGGAAACCGCCGTTGACGACGTGCTCCAGAACTTGATTCAGATTGTTGCGTAATGCGTTGGCTGTTGCTTCGTTTGATTGAGCTAATTCGCGCCAGATTTGATTCTCGATGTGGAGAGATTTCACTTTGTCTTCTAACGCAGAGTTTAGTTTCGTCATGTTCGTGATTTCGTCTTCTTTCGCTTTCAATCTTTGTGTGATAACTTCCTCCAACGCTGTTATTAGTTTCGTTGAATTCCTCCGGCGTCGTTCACCGATCTCCGTTCGTACTTTCTCCGTCTGAACGAATCAACAACGGAATCGAATTCAGTAAACAACGATTAACAAACATTCAATCAATCAATCAGTCGAGTTTTTCGTAGAATCAAACACACGTCAAACTGTAACAATCACCTGAAATGCAACAAACCGATCGATCTCGAACTGCTGTCGCCGGATCTGATACGATACGTCGTCACCGAGAAACGTGAAGGTGGCGCAACGATCAATCGGACTCCAATCAACGTTTGGATCATCAACGAAGGTGTTTATAGAATCAAAATCTCTAGATCGTTTTCTGGAAGCCGGAAGATTGAACGTAAACTCACTCTCTGTTTTGAATAGATCTGGGTAATAGAAGCCGGAGGAGTTCACCGGAAGAAGAGCTCCGGCGGTGGTGTCGCCGGAGATATGATGCGTTGACCGGTGGTTTCCACCGGAATTGTTATCAATGGCGTCGATCATCATCATCGTTTGATTAGCAATGAAGAAGATGAAGACGTTATTATATTGTTGAGAGAAACATAGAAATAAAGTGGTGAAAGGAGGTTGGGGACACAAGTTATTGTTTGTTAGTGTGTATTATTAGTAATAAGATTCAGTTTTTTTTCTCTCTGAACGTTAAATACGTGATTCAGATATTTGTTTTGTAATTGAGATCGCACCCCAACTCAACTCCTTAGAAGAAAATCTATTGTTTAGAAATTTACTATCTTAACTTTAAACAATTTTATTCAAAGTAAAACTTAAACTTATGACATTCTCATATTATATGTCATGAGTATGGGTACCTTGGCCTGTAAATGAACCGAACGTTCATGAAATCTTTGTCGGAAAGTTCGTTTATGCTTGTTTATTTAGTAGATGAACAAAATGAACAAAAAATTTGTGTTCGTTTAATTAAACGAACAAACATGAACACATGCTTTGTTCGTTCGTTTACGTTCATGAACGTACGTATATGTTCGTTTATATTCGTTCATTTATGTTTGTTTATGGTTGTTTATCTATATAAATTAATATATTAATAAAAGGGTATTATGTGTTAATACTTAATGAGTGTACTATGTTATACTAGAAACCTATAAATTTAGTGATATTAATTTCCAATAATACATATAAAAATTCTAAAATGATCTTTAAGGTTTTATTTGTGTTTAGTTATTTTTGTTTACATAAACGAACACCAATATTTTTATTTTCTTAATAAACAAACATTAACAAAAATTATGTTTGTTATCTATTTGTGTTCGTGTTCAATAAATTTTAAATGAATGAACACACATATACTGATGTTCGTGTTTGTTTGATTTATTTACAATTTATAGGTACCTCAGAATAAACAGATCCGATAATTATCATCAGTAATAAAATTCATTACCAAAAGTGCCCTTGATTTCGACTACTACAATTTTTTAACAGCAAAAGATTTCGACTATTACATGATTTACATCGCATGTATACATCATCTCAGAGCTAAATTTATTTTGGGCAAAAAGTAAATTCACTTTTTTATTATAGATAATTAAAGTTTTAAATAATTTGGCATATATTATGTGTGGATGATGTCAAAATAGTTGTTTTTTGTATTATATGAAAGAAAAGGTGGAAAGGAACATAACGATTTAAGTGGTTTTGTCTATGTTGATGTGATGGATCAATAGTCACAGATAAGAACATTAATATCCTATTATTTTATTTATCTTATAAAGTATATAATTAATTAAAAAAATTAATACATAAGAAAATGTTATATTATTACTAATGCAAACATCCGGATAAAGAGTTTTTAGACGTTTATAAAAGAAAAATAATGTATAAGATAGATGATAACGTAGATGAGAAAATACTTGGGGAAAAGTTTTTAACATATTTCAATCCAACTCAATATCAATATATCCCGTTAGTATACTTCACTTACACACATTCACTTTAGTTTTCACATTAAATAATAAGCAAAGAAGTAATACAATTGTAACATAAAACCACAATAATAAGAGGATGCAATATTTCCATTGTGAAATCAATCGAGCTATGTAAATAAGCAAGGTTTAATATTATCCAATTATCGTTATCACAATTGATCAACATTAAAGAACTAAATGCCGTTTGTCGAGTTCCGTTTTTCCAATCAGTTATGCAATGATTTTCTTTAAAATACAATTTTAAATACATAATTGCCGTTTATGATGGTTCGTTTGTTGATTTGTTTTAAACAAACAAAAATGAATAACAAAATCAACTACTTTAGTACAACATATTATGATTAATTAAGAAATGTAAAAACCACCTTATATTTTAGTAGAACTGTATAACACAATATTGATTTTGTTTATAAAAAGAATTATTATTCCACGAGCCCATTATTAATTCATGAAAACTAGGTAATACATATATGAATCCCCCCGTCCCCCGTGCGCGGGTGTCGGAGATGCGTAGGAGGAGCGACACAACTTCCTCCTGGTTCCGGCGCCTAAAACTATCCAGGAAATATTTATTGGTACTCAATGGTTAAAACTATAGATATGCCATTTGTACCGTAGCACATACCCATGCACACATGAAAACTATGGGAAATTGAAGAAAAAAGAAAGAAAAATGAGACGACGCTTTAAAATTAAAAAAACTAAAAATGAAAGAAAATTAATGTAACACTTATATGTACGAAAAAGTGAAAAAAACAGTACGACTTAAGTGTTAGTTTGTTTTTTCTACAGAAAAATATCAACAGTTTGCGAAACACATCTGCAGATATCTGCAGTAGAAGATATAGCCTAAAACTCTGTAGTCTGCAACAAAAAGTGTATATGTTTTTTAATATCTGAAAATTGTTAAAATCAACTAACGCTAGTATACGGCGTTGCTGGACAGTGGTGGTGATGGTAGATGGTGGGTGGTGGCAGACATGGGTGGTGGTGGTGGCAGACATGGGTGGTGGTGGTGGCAGACATGGGTGGTGGTGGCGGACATGGGTGGTGCTGGGTGATGATGTTTAATTTACTATAGATTTTAGAAGTAATTGTGTCAAGTCTATACCATATACATTTTTACAGATTTTTTTTAATGAAAAAAATTCCGAAAAACCAAACACTTTGCAGAAATCAACATTTACGTATGATTTACACAACGCAAACAAAAGATATCATAAATAGTATTTAGAAAAAATAATCACCACATAGTCTAACCTAATAATAATTTATAAACTGATGAATGTGTTCAACAGCATGGGATGGTCCGGTCAATTTATTATATTGTCAACAAGTAAAGAAGAAAGCGACACGCGCAAAGAAGAAAGGAAACACGTAGCGTGTGGGTCCAATAATGATATCTAGGTCCAACTATGTATACGTAAAGCCGTAAATTCTGAAAACATATACACAAGAGACGTAAAGCATCTCTTAATGGTAGTCACCAATAGTTTTCCATAAATACAAAATACTAAGTTCTTTTAACCGTTTGACGCGGTGGTATCCCGGTGGTTTTCTTTAAGGTATGTCGCCAGTTTGAGGCTCGCTCGTGACAAAATGTCTTGAGTTGAGTTAGAGGGTAGCTTTTCAGTTGTGAGTTTTCTTTTAAAAGGTTAAAGATGCAGTCCTGATTAAAAAAACAACGAATATGTGAGATCGATTAAGATAATACTATCATCTGAAGTATGATCGTACAATTTTTATTAAAAAGATAAATCAGTATATCTTCCTTTATAGTAAGAGATTTTTTATCTTATCTTTTTAACTTGGTTTGTTGCTTTATTAAATTATCTATTACAAAATAAATTACATATATTTTCTAAGCAAATTAATTGTACCATTAACAAGTTAGTATACAACTTGAAAGTTAGTATAATTATTTATTAAAACTTGTTTGTATTATATTAATTAAGAGTCTTATACAATATTACAATGTGTCACTAGATAGGCCATCTATGTCTCATGACAATTGATTTGTATATTTATGTTTGGTCGATCTATACAGCCTAGAATAGGACAATAAGTGCATGTCTAAAAATATTAGATGGTCCCGTCCCGGTATCGTATCGGGACCTATCCCCGTCTATATCTATCACATGTGGTGTACGTAATTATATCATTTATGTTGGTCGTAAGACTGGTGGGTAAGGTTTAAAAGCGTGTTATCTTTCCAGATTCAAAAATATATTAAATTGAATATGTTGACCCTAAACTTTTACGGCTACATTATGATTTAAAGTTATGGTTAAAAGGGTTTATATTAATATAAAATACATTATTAAAATTATATAATACTAATTATTAAATAAATAATTCTAAAACAGTCTTATCAGTTTAATAAATTCGTAATTTAGCGTAGGTGTTTTTGCATGAAGTTATAGGGTGGACATAACATGTACGCGATAAATACAAAAACAATTTTAAGTATAGGAATCAGATAACAAAATAGTACCTTAATCATGGACAAATTGGAAGTGATTTTATCTTAGTAAACATATTAACTTGTTAAAGTTGGCTATGCTAATTTTTTGGATAGCTAAACACCAACACACTTACTTAATAATTGGCAAAGGATGAATGAGTAGGAAATGCAACATGAAAGGTTACTGGAATCGACAAGCACAACCTTAAGTCTATATGACAAATATGTTAATAAAATGTTGCATCAAATAGCGCCACACAAGTAAAATTTGTGTTAACAATCGTAATTTTTTGTTATCGTTAATTTCACAAACACATAACTTTTACGCAAGTTGAATTGTTTAAATATACCAAAAATTTGACGAATACCTTATCATACATGATGAGAAAGTATAATAGTTATTTGTATTCACTTTTTTTTATTGTTCTATATTCTTTTAGTTATTTCATATTTTCATATTTTCATATTTTAAAGTATAAATATGATAGTTTGGTTGGATTGAGAAAAACACTCTTACTCCCGTTCTTTATAAACTACATACAATACTCACTTCACCAATTAATTCATATATGAGTATCCTACTTTAGAATTAATAGGTTTATTCTAGGACTGAAGCATCATTTACTTGTAGTTATTCTTTTTTATAATCTTATATTCAAAGCCTTAGTTTTTACCTACTTATTGTAAAGTAAATACGCTTGCCTAATTTATGTATAAATATTTATTTTTTGTGATTATGAAGCAGACGCTTGTAACTCGTGTCCCGTGTTCATTTATGATGATGACCTGAGTCCTTGTCATTTGCAAATTAAAATGGATCAGAGGATGTTGGGTAATATTTAAACTATTAAATGCTGAATTAATAACAGATCTGAATCATTAAGTGTTAGCAATTAAAAGTTTTGGTAAAAATTAATATATCGGTTAACTATTCAAAAATAAATGTTTGACCAATTCAGATAATAATTCTTAACCATTCAGCATTAGTATAATGCTTAACCATTCAGCATTAGTATAATGCTTAACCATTCAGAGACAAATGTCTGAACCATTTAGATATTTGCTCGCGAAACAAATAGTCTGAACTATTAAATGCCGAACTATTCAGATATCTAAATCATTAAGAGACTGTCAAACAATCCCTTACACAATAATCTAGTCGCCGTAAGAAAAATAGAATAATAATATAGCAACTTAAAAGAAATAGTATTGCATTAATAAATCCAATAGGTATTTAATTCTTTGGATGTAGAAGGTTTAAATAAGACATCTTTGTAGGTCGAGTGTCTAAGGACAGTAAAAATATGGGTTGGGTTACCGTAAATAAGTTATTAGATCCAAATAGTTTAAAATGATTGCACACTTAACATTTATCTTTTTATTGTTTTAACATGAGAGTATTTTAGTTAATGTGTTGGATACGTCAAGTCATTGTATTTTATGTGTTCATTGTGTCATATATTTTACATCATTTATAATTTGTATTCATCATTGTGTTTTATGTTTTAAATTATTTGATGTTATTTTTTTATTGTTACTATAGATTATATAATTTGTTATTAAATGTTATGTTTTACAATTATAAGTATACAATGATATATTTTCACCGGTGTATTGTCAAAACTTATAGTGTTAAAAATAATCATTATAATTAAAAAAGGAATGTTTCAAAGAAAAAGGCTCTTAAAACTTAAAAATATAAGAACTCAACCATCAATATTTTATCTTTAATGTCATGAATTACAAAAAAAAATATAATTTTTTTAAAACGAGTACAATATTATTATATAAAAAGACTGTAATCTTTTTGTGAGTATTGTTATATAAAAAGACTATAATCTTTTTTATATTTGATGAAATAACATTATTGTGTACTTTTAATTTTAAAACGTAATGATAGATAATAACAAGTTTATATAAAGTTATTGTCGAAGCGAGACCGATTCTCCACTGAGCTTATTTTTTTTTGCTTCTACGCTCGTATTTAAACTTAAGATTTAAGTAAGATACTCATTTGAACATAAGATGATTCAATGAATCAATCTCTTTTAAATCTAATATTATTGGTTACATGAAACAAATTAAGTCTGATGTTAAAGTTTGTGAAATGATTACTATTGCTAGGTATAATAAATTGGCCCACACGTAATACCTGTTGATTAGGATTAAAAGAGCTTAATCCCTATCTTGATTTCTTTTAATAGTAATACGCTCGAAAGTTATAATTAGGTTGAATCTAGATAATATTTAAGTGTCCTCAACTCTTGTCACTTTACTATTACCCTTAGTGTCACATATCTTAGATTTTATCACTCTAATCTACTTTACAAACATAAAGATGTTATAATCCTTATCCCTTATATCTAAATATATAAAAAATAAATAAAGTAAGATTGACTTGATCCGCCCTTCAAACTAGGGCTAGCATAACAAGTTAGACATTACATGATAAGACGTGACATGATAGGACACGATGATCTGGCAAAGTAAACACGAACACGACACGAACACGACATGTTTAGAAAGTTGTTAAAACTTGACGATGAAGATGGCTGGACAATAATGATGACGATGCTAGAGTTGGAGATCAATGTCCTATTGTATGTTGGCCGAATGACAATGATGGTCGGACTATGATGATGGCCGGACAATGATGACGGCCAGAGATGGAGATCAACTAATAAATGTTGAAATGGAGATCGACTTGTGAATTGTGAGATGGAGATGGTTTGTTGTGGGCTGCGAGCATGAATTTGATAAATCGAAGTCTCAATTCTCGGGCGGTCGATGGTCGGTGAATTGATTCGATGACGGTGGCTACAAACTGTATCTTGAGCAGGGAGATTTCTTTGATGGTCGGTTGTAGGCTGACAGGGCTGTAGATCGATGGATATGGAGATGGAGATGGCATGGAGGAGAGCGGCGGACCTTGTATTCGTGTATAGGAGATTGAGAGACGAGGTTAAGGGTTGGGTTAGTTGTGTAGGGTTTTGTTTTATATATAAACCGTTTATTAATGGGTTTTAACATGTTAATGGGTATTTAGCCTGTTTACACATGAGATTTATTCTGTGTTAACGTGTTGACCTGTTAAAAACACAAACTTATTAACTTCAAACACAAAATCTGTTAATTTCATGTCGTGTCGTATCGTATTAACAGATTCATGTAAAAAATTGACTGCTCTACCGTCTAACTAATTAATACAATTTTCAAGGTACATGGTATTTTAAATCATTTATATTTAGTCAATTCAAGACTAGAAGTTTCAAAGTTCTTGTCTACAAGTTTCATTCTTTCTCTAAGATCAATAATATATCAAAACAAATTTTGCATTAAATTATATATTTCTCATATCAAATGTTATTTTTTTTTCAAGCAAATAGGTGTTTTCAAGTAAAGTTGAAAGAAAACACATTTTCTTTACTTAACTCTTACATATATATATATATATATATATATATATATATATATATATATATATATATATATATATATATATATATATATATATATATATATATATATATTATGTATATATATATATATGTATATATGTATATATATATATGTATATGTATATATGTATATATATATATAATATATGTATATATGTATATATATATATGTATATATGTATATATATATATGTATATATATATATGTATATATGTATATACATATATATACATACATATATATATTACATATTACGTTAGAAATAAATTTATTACATGGGTTGAATTAAAATATAATTAAATTAGTTAGAACTAAAAAGTAATTATAAAACATCACACGTTTTTTTAGTAGTGATAAATTTTATCAAATTAGATAAAATTAATTCTGTTTCAAAACAATATTTCTTAAATTTGGATAACTAATCTATCAACATGGGAATAAAACAAAATAAATTACTTAAATACTTTCGATTATATTGGATATGACAAAAAAATACCATGTGATTCAACAAATTATAAAAATATTAGATCGTTGAAGATGTAATTATATGAGTGAAGCGTCTTTTTGATGATAATTTTTTGTCTATAATATATTTTTACTATGTACAATTCAAAAATATGATTGAATAATTTATGTGATTATGAAAAAATTCTAAATTAAAAATACGTAGATAAAATTTGGAATGAATTATTCATTTAGTTGCCTAACGTAATACAGTTGCTTAAAATAATCTTCATCTTCATCTTCATACTCTAATAAAATAATAACTTAAGGTGTCATGTGGCAGCATCATAATCATCCTTATCAAAATTTTTTCGTGTCTCTTTCATCTTAAATAATTACCTTAATTACTAATAATATTATTTAACATTCTTTTACATTTAATAAATTAAAAAATAGATCTATTAATTAATGTTATTTTTAACTAAACAACTTTTTTATAAAATAATAACTTTTTCTAAATCATAAAACTTTTTTAAAATACTAAATATTTTAAAAATTGGTATATTTAAAAAATTCAAATTTTAAAAAAATAATAAATTTGGGAGTTATAATAAGAAAATTTTTAAAAATGACACTTTTATATGGTTTATTTTAGAACAAAATATTTTTTTGGAAAAGAAATTAAAGATAAAATGTTAAAAAGTTGATATTATTGTTTTATTAGTTATAGTCATTTCTCATATATAATTTCAGTCATATCATATATAACTGTTAGAGTATCATTTTATAATTAATAAATTTATTACATTAATATTTTATATATTTAACTTGTGTAATATACAAGTTTACTAAAACTAGTAATTTAATATAGTTGTATAAAATGAGTTAAACTACAATAGAATTGATAAAAAATTTAGCACGCATAAGAATTAATTACATAATTATTTTATTATATATTATAGGTATAGATTTAAATTTAGATTGATTACTTTATATCAATATTAATTATTTTAACATAAAGAAAATATATTATGCAAAAAATTTACCCACCAGGCCTTTAGATATTAAAATAAGTCCACAAATTGAATGTGGAATATAGTTTTGTATATTATACATTTAGGGTAGGGTTATTGTAAAAAAGTACGAAAAACTAAAAAGAATAAAAAGTATTATTATCCATCAGACTTTAGATCCAAGGGCTAAAAAAATCTGATTATATAATTTAAATAATTAAAACTTTAAATGATAGGCTAATTGTATTTTGGTCTTAATCATATTTTCAAGTTTCATATTTTTATTAAACACTCAAAACATTTATATACAAAATAATTTTTTAATTACACCATAAAAACAAGTGTTTTTTATCTTTAGTACGCATATAATTTTGATCATAAAAAACTAAGTTTTTTCATAAAATTTTAGGTCATTATGTAATATTCGTCAACTCATTGTAATATTCATCAACTCATTGTATAATATTCGTCAGCTTATTGTGTAATATTAGATCATTATATAATATTAATGTAAGGCCTCATTTTCGGGATGCTCGCAGCTGGCCAATCATAGCACATAAAATATAAAACATACATTAACTTTACTAAAATATTACAACAGAATCATTTAAACAACTCATTTCATATATATAAATAATTGCATTTGCAAAATAATACAACATTTATAATTATTACAAAATATCGTTTGTTCGCATTATAATTGTAACATTTCGTATATTTGTTAACTAAAAGTTAACTTCGTTTATTCTTATAAAGACCATTATTGTCAATTATGAAACTCATGTGTTATTTATGCTTATTCTTTTTAGTTGTCATTAAATTTTAATTTATGAAATTTAGAAATAAAAAACATTAAACAACAACAACAACAACAACAATAATAATAATAATAGTAATAATAATAATAATAATAACATTAATAATACTTTATTAAATTACTTAAAATGTTTAAAACTTAAATTAAGGGTGTTAAGGGGGCTTGTTAGTCATTTTCATAAACTTTAAAAGAAAGTTTGAACATAAAATAATAAACATTCTAAAGTTGAGGGGCTGATTGTGTAACATTTCAAAACCCAAACCCCACCCCATTCTCAATCCCGATTTTCCGGTCACCGGCCGACCAATCTCCGGTGACCACCGAACACCCAAATTTAAACGTTTTTTAACCATGCTAAAGGTACCAAACGACTTGGGGAAGCACCGCGAACTCGAACCCATGACCAATTGGACCATTACATTCGGCATTTAAGGGAATCAAACCTAAATCAATAACCCAATCGATTCATAACCGTTCAACGTATACATTGTGTTGAATAATCAAATTAAAAGATTAGAAACGTTCTAATAATCTTTCTAAACTTAATACATCGTTTAATTTTGGTTAAACAATTGATTGTAACCGTTATAGCCGACTGAAACTAAAACTCGTTCGACCCTCTATCGCACAAATTGAACTCATTTAACAGAGGGGAAAGCTTTAATCCGACCCCTTTTAACTCTCTGCAACTTCAATTTCCCTAAGTTATCACTCAAACATCAATTTCAAAGTCCCTGTTCCTCGCGAACGAACCGAGACAAAACCCGAGCATATACACTTCAATTCGATCATAATCAAGTAAGTTAAACACATGATTATGCTTATACATGGGGAACAAAAGCCCCATTATTTCAATCATTTACAAAATCGAATTGCACTTCAATTTGGGGGAAAATCGTTTCTAGGGTTCTTGGTGAAAAGGGGGAATTTTTAATTTGGGTTTAAAAGAGTTAGAAACCAAAATGAACCAAAGCCAAAGCCTTGGTTCACTGGTTAAGTTACTATCTTTACAGGTCCGAGTTTGAACCCGGGCTCCCTCAACTATTTTTTAGGCTTTTTAAGCCTTAATTTAATTATGGGCAATTTTTAATAATTATAAAAATAGCTTTTGTAAACTTTAATATTTTTTATACACCAAATAATTTTCTGGAATTTTTATTAAAATATAGATAAAACATTTTTACAAAGATTATTCTAAGTTTTATTTCTATTAAAATGGATTTCAAATCTTAATTAGCAAAATGATTTTTGATTTAAATATTACCTTTAAAATTATTATCGTTTAAATCATCTTGTTCCAAATGTTTATTTAAGTTTTATATGTAAACCTTATTAGTTATTTTAAATGGATTAATTGCATATTTCTATTAAAAGACATGAAATACTATATTTTCTTATTATTTAGCGTATTTACAAAAAACCCCAAAATTCAACTTAGAACCCTAGCCCTCTCTACTTCATTAACTTATTAAACTTAAATCTTGTAATATTTATATATTTAGGTGCCTTGTGACGTTTTATCTTGGAACGATATTTACTATTCTTAAATAATCTCCATTATATACTTATTGCCAAGTGAGTTTTCCTTACCCATTTTTATATTTTCACACTAATTTGGGGTGAAAGATGATACCTATTCTTATACACTTGTAAAATTTTAAACTTGTAAGCACTTGCAATTCATATTTTTGTCATGGTTATTTGTGTGTTGTAAGTGTTTATATGAGATACATATTTTTGTTTGCAATCATTAACTATTGCTAGCCTGGCGACGTCTTAGATCTTTGGGTCTGACAAGCCTATTTGGTGCTAAAGCCGAGGTATTGCCGGCTCCTGATGACGTATGTTTGTTCATCATGGAAACCAAATACACTTAGCCAATCTTATATACTTGTAATCAAGTCGAGGTTTGGTTGTAACGATATGTGTTCTATAATCTTAGTAACTTATAACCTATGACATGAATTGTTACGTGTAACCTTATCATATTATGTATGAAAACCTTGAAAACTCACCAACTATTTTTAGTTGACTTTTTTTATTTTTATCATGTTTCAGGAAATTCCCAAGTCTAAAGTGAACTTTTGAAGCTTGCAATAATCTAGGATGTGGACCTAGTTAATGAAATAAAAAGATTATGTTTTGTTATGTAATGTTTGGTTTTGTTTCATGATTGAGACTTTATGCTTGTAATTCCTTTTGAAACTTATAAATTGAATATTTACATTTAAATATAGCGTTATGTGGCTGTGAACAATCATAACCCTCATATCTCGATGTTTCCGCCATCAAGGTTGGGGTGTGACAATAATGCAAAAACATCATCACAACATAAAATGGATGCCATCCAAAATAAGCCAAGTAGCCACCCCGTATCATCCTCAGCAACATCTACCTGCCGACTGAAAACACATAAAAGTGAGCATTGCTGAATGAGTTTTAGTTTTATAAAAACATTATATTACTTTTCATTCGTTAAAACATTTCTTTACTATCGCACATGATCACACATTATACATACATCAAGGTAATATTCATTATCTTCCATCATCGTTCATTTCGTACATATCGCAATTTTCGTACATTTATTATCTTTTCACTTCTATCTAGGTCATGTCGTATGCTTAACCCCCCTCTTGAGCACAAAGCCATATCATCTAAGGTTAAGCGACAAGGACCCCATATCACACGTATGGAGTAGTCACATAGACTAAATCCCCTTGTGTGTGAACCCTTAAGGGTTAGCCAAGATCGCACGCTGTAAACACACAGTTGAGCTAACAACTCTCAACGAGTTGTGAACCTCCTTTCATTTGCTTGCAAGACTTTTCATTTGTTCATTATGTTCTACTTTTATTATCTTAAATCTTTTGCTTTGTTAAGATAATACTTTACGTTCATTAACATAATCACACCATGTAAAGTCACATCATAATACGTAATAAGAAACATAAGGAAACATAACATACATAAGCATAGCATCATCACACATCATCATGCATCACACATCATCATGCATCACACATCATAACATCGTCCATCACATCACATATGACATCATAAAGTCAACTTACATTACCTCCAGGACCCTCCCAGGTTAAAGCGTACACTTTACATCTTCCCAAAAAATTCAGAAAAATATTCTAAGTCTTAGGCGAATAGGCACTATGCAGGCGCATGGGGAACACTTAGGCGCATGGGGAACTTTTAGGCTCATGGGCACTATTAGGGCGCATGGCCCATCACTTAATCATTCTGGGCAAATTCTAGGCGCATGGGCACTATGCAGGCACATGAGTGCCTAGGCGCATGGGCAATCTAGGTGTTTAGGACACTTAGCCAAATTTCAACATGTTCTAGGCGCATGAGAACTATTTGGGGGTATGGGATTTTGGGCGCATAGGGAAAACACTTATGCTGTTTAGACCATTGGGCTCATGGGCCTGTTTCAGGCGCATGGGCAGACAACTCATACTATCAATCATCATAATTAGTCCCAATCATTAATCTAACATGCTCTAAGCTTATCACTAACATTCTAAGCATCATCACAAGAACATAACTCAAACATATCATCATAAATACCCAAAATCAACACCCACCAACATTCATACACATAAAATACCCAAAATCAACACCCACCAACATTCATACATACGGGTGCAATACGCATTTTATAAAAACATCCATACATGCATTTCCAGCCCCAAATCAGTTAAACATGTAAAAAGGGAGGTTCTAGAACTTACCTATGTAATTTTCAGATGAACTTCCTCAAACCCGAATGCACTTTGAGTTCAATCAGCTAAAACCTGCCAAAACACAAGCCCAAACACACATAAACACATAACTGAGGCATAGGCCGATCAAGAACATTAAAAACACATTAAATTCATACATTGAATCTGGTTTCCTTCTTCTCCTTTCTTCAAACCCGAGCTTTACTATTTCTCTCTCTAGAAATATCCGAATGAAGTAAGTGTGTAGACGACATAGGCGGACATACCCACCTTTTACACCAACTTTTGAAACTTTTGTCCTTTTTGACACTTTTAACCCCTTAACTTGGGTTAAATTGTGTTTCTTTCTTTTTTCTTCACTTTTATTCTTTCTTTCTTTCTTGTCTACTAAAAATACCTGGGTTTTATAATTAATCATATCATAATGTCTAATATTGACCATTTTGTTATGCTTTATGTTTTTAAAAACTAATGATTTTCAAATACAAAATGTTAAATATGTAATTTTTTTACATTTTCAGTTCACTGTGTAATTATGATCCATTGTGTAATCCTCATCAAGTAGGTTATTATGTTTATTGCTAATCATAAAGTCTAGTGCTAGCTATTGTGTTACCCATTATGTAAAATATTAACCACTGTGTTTTTTCAAATTATGATTTTCAAATAATACAATGCTGAAAATGTAACTTTTTATGCTTTTTCTAGTTCATTGTGTAATCTTAATCAAGTCATTGTGTAATCCTCGTAAATCAGTTCATTGTGTCTATTGCTAATTATCCAGTAAAGTGTCGGTCATTGTGTTACCCATTGTGTCTAAAGAGTCTATTATGTGGCATTGTGTTTTTTAAAATTTTGATTTTCAAATAACACAATGCTAAAAATGTATTTATTATATTTTTTAGTTCATTATGAAATATTGATCATGTTATTTTGTAATTCTCATCAAAGCAATTATGTTTATTGCTTATCATTAAGTCTAGTCGTGATCATTATGTTATCCATTGCGTCTAATGTTGACAATTATGTTATGTATTGTGTTTTATAAAATGATGATTTTTGAATAACACAATAAAAAAATGTAATCTTTTTATTTTTCAAGTTAATTGTGTATTATTCCTCAGATAATTGTGTAATGTTTATCAATTCATTACACAATGATCTAATGAAATTACAAAATGAGTTAAAAAATTGTTTTTTACATCAACACTATACACGTTTCAATGATTAAAAACTGTTTGTTTTTATGGTTTAATTAAAAAAAAGATAATATCGTATGTAAAGTTATGAATGTTTAAAAAAAAAGATGAAACTTGAGAAGGGGGAACATTACCAATCTAACCCCAACCTAATTTTAATCAAATGACACGTGTTAATATTTTAATATTTTTTACACCTTTTAGGTTTAAAAACTTTATATTTGAAGCTTTCCTCACATATGTAATACTGCGTTTTGTAATTACTCAATCTTAGTGTATGACGAATAAGGTGTGCAATGTACATGAAGCTTAAAAATATTATTATTCTAAGGAAAAACCATTGAGACGTGTTTATTGTATAAAGGGTGTTTTTATGCTTGAAAGTCTTATACATGCATGCAGCTTAATCTTAGGTAATATATACATTAAATTATATATGCAAACCTTTTTTATAGCTATATCATGGGTTGGGATGTTAAAAACCAATATGATATATGGATAAACGTTATATAAACACCTTGCACTTCACATATAAAAGATCTGCAACTTTTTGCTTTGTATTTTGTGCTTTGGTTTTAAACCTTGTTGTCTCCGTACACTTCTCGTGTTAAAAAAAGCTTTAAGTAAATAATAAAAATTATCAAGGCGTATAAATATAAATATTTTAATTATATATAAATAAAATAATAAGATAGCATAAGATTTTATTATTTTTGGTCGCATTATAAACAATTTATTTTACGAACAATGTAAAACAACTTCGTTAAAAATTGTATATGCTTAGCTTTGTGAGTGAAATAATTTAAACATAATATACATACATAAGTTATTAAAAAATTAAATAAAGAATAATGATAATCATATAACAAACTTGTATGTTTTTAACTTTTATATTAACTATAATACATAATGTGTTATGTAAATATACATCATTTTCTTTCTAACTCATATCAGTGACATCACGTAGAAGTATATTAGTAGCCATTTACTCGATCCTTGTATATGTTAACATTTTTTTATACAACTTATATGGTATACACCAACGATATACAATAACTCTAACACGTAACATTTGATAATGGATAATTGGCATTAGTTCAAACGCCTAGAATAACATCGAATACCTATTGAACGAATATCCAACATGTGAGTTTAAAACTTGTATACAAACTTTTTCTAGAATATTATGGTTGCAACTTTGTTCTCTTCCTTAATCTGTTTTTATTTATGTCTCAATTTAGGTCGTTCTCAAAAAATTTAGAACATTACAAACAACACTAGTCAATTTATTGACACCATTTATTTTATAAAAGTACAATTGGAAACAAGCTAGTAATGAATTCATTGTATATGATAGGGGTCCGTTGTAAGATATTGGGCACCATGTCATTTGTCATTATGTCACACATTTATGTCAATCACTTTATAGGGTCGCAAGCACCTATCATTCAATAAATTATTATGACAAAATAAAGAGGATAAGTTGGATATTATAGTATACCACATTGTTCGTTTGTTCATATTGAACATAATTTGTATCGACAGTATTGAAACATGAGAATTATTTCGACTAACTTATTATATATATATATATATATATATATATATATATATCATTTAGACGTTATATTTTTGCCAGATATTATTTTGTTATTTTTCTTCCTTAAAATGTGTTTGGGTTTATTTTTGTTACATTTCAACATATTTATGCTGATACACGTACATACACTAGATACGTAAAGTTAGTTTATGTAATCTATGACCGTATTCGAGGGAAATCTAGTTTAAAATCATCTGTAAATTTAGTTAACATTGATTATTATTGTAATCTTCTCGATCATTAATATGCATGATAGACATGTATAGTTCATTGGCCTTCACAAATTTTAAACAACAAATACCCACAGGACCACATCTCAAATGGAATCAAATACTTAATGTACATCAAAGGGTTAAAAAATATGTCTAACAGGTTTATGTTTCAAGTCTCAAAGTAGATAAAATGTGTAATTTAATGAGTAAGATTTAGTGGGTGTGTAATTACTATTTAAATAATACTTATGTATGAGGCATGTAGAATGTATTTTTTCCAAATTAAGCCAAAGATTAAGCAGATTTTGAAATTTGATCATGTTGTTTATGTCATACTTAACTTTGGATTAGAATACCAAATGAATCGTGAATATACCACGAGCCATGTCATGGTCCTTCGTTGCATGTTGGACGTGCGTGGAACACCGCACCCAGGTGGTGTGGCCCATACGTTGATAACCAAGTGTGAATATACTCGCATCACTTAAAAAAAACCCGATACACATAATATTAAATGATTATTAAATAAACAAGTTAATAAAGTGAAGAGTGATAGCTGTGAACACCCATTTTCAGAATGGAGTGAGTAAAGAAAAAAAGAATAAAGGAGAATTTTTTTATGCAAATTGTATTATGATTCACAGTAGAATTTCTATTGTAATGTTAATATGTGTTTTATATTACAGGGAGTGATTGTAAATACTTGAGAGTAAATGAAGGAAAATTTATGAAAATTGTACTGTAATTTTCATATCTTAGGAAACATGATACAACTCTTATAATTTTTTAATATTTATAATAGTAGTTGTAAAATGGATAAGAAAAAAAATATAATAATAAAGATATAAAATGTTATTATTTAATTATAAAAGAGATTATATTTTTAATGTAAATATAAAAATAAAGATAAGTAATCTAGTGTAAATGCTCTAATATGATGCTTATATGATAGCATATCAAATATAAAATCTGATTCCGTTAGTCTTAATAGATGATACTTGATTGCCTCTCTAGTCAAATGAATGATTCTATGGTAGAGAAACATCTGAAAAGTAAAAAAAAGGTAAAAGAAAAAGTAAAGTAGGTAAAGAACCAAATATTAATGAAATCATGTACAAAATGAAATTATCAAGTGGTCCTTGTACTTTTAGGAAAATAAGATAAACCTTTCTTTCTTTCATTCACTAATATGTGTAAAGTAAATGTTGAAAAGGTAGACGAGTGTAACCCAATAACATATAATTGTGACCACCGGTCTGCCCATCTTTGTCTCTGTCCCAATAATAAGAAATACCAAAGGTGTCACAACATGAACCATTTTTTATTTTTTTATTCTTTTTTTGTTAAATTATTTATACCTTGCTTTTAACATTAGTTTTAGATGGAATTGTTATAATAAGTGAGTTGAACTTAGTTGGTCATAAGTTGAGTTTGAATTTGAACTTGCATGAGTTAGTTCTATTCAAATCAAAATATTCCAGTCAAGATGAAAATTAAACTCAAACTCAGTTTAGATGCAACTCAAGTTAAGTGGAACTATTTGTCTGTCACACTTCAATCGATAGCGGATTCATCGGGGCGGACAAATATGAAACGATTGTTTATAGTATATGGAACTAATAAGTTGAAATATTATTAAATATTATTTTTATTAAACATTAAAAGACAATTAAATCATTACAATACAAACAAGATATAAACAACAACATAATATTTTCAATTAAACTAAGTCCAAATCCTATATGAGCACGAAGAGATTCTCAAGTATCAAACCTGAAACATGTTAAAAAACAAAGGTTAACTTTGAAAGTTGGATAGTTTTCATGGGTTAAACGTACACATATATATATAATGATTTACAAGTAACAATTCATGTTAATGGTTATGAATTATACAAGTTTATAGAACACATATAGCTACAATCAAAACTTGACTTAATTACAAGTTTATAAGATTGGCTAAGTGTACTTGGTTCCCATGATGAACAAGTCATACGTCATTAGGAGCCGGAAATACATTGGCTTTAGCACCAAATAGGCTTGTCAGGCCCATAGATCTAAGACGTTGTCAGGCTAGCAATAGTTAATGATTGTAAACAAAATATGCCTATCATATAACACTCACAATAATACTAATAACTATGATAAAAAGGTAAAGATGAATTGCATATGCATTAACAAGTATCAAGATGTTTACAAGTGTAAGTTTATAAGGTTAACATATTTCACCCCAAAAGGTGTGAAACAAAGTAAAATGGGGGAATGGAGAACTCAAATGGAAAACTCACAATAGCAGTGATGGTTGTAGAGTACATAAGAAAGCTTGGATGTCAAGAGTCAAAGGTGATGTCCTAAATGATAAAAAAATAATAAATTAAGTTTGGAAATTATTACAAGAAGTTAGGACGCTTAGGAATGCCAATAAGCGAAATGTAGATTGATAAACGATTATTGTAACAATTTTAAATGTTTGAACAGGTTTTTAAAATAGCAAAAGCTTTCATAAAATTATAAAAATTTACATTTGACTAGTTCAAAGTCTCCTGGACAACTTTCATTCAGAAACATTTTTATGAAAAGATCCGTAAATAGGTCAAACAAGCAGCACAAGACAGAAGGTGCTTAAATGCGCACTTATCTTGTGAAGGCTATTGTTGAGCCGTGCGATTGAGTTTGAAGACGTATATTTTTGAAAGGGTAATTCAATGAACTTAACATTGGTGTCTGAGTTTACTCAAGTTTAGTTGTTTATGATCAAGTTATGGTTGGTTGAAGTAAGCTTATATTCTGCCAGAATTGTAGTAAGGCACTTATGTGCACTTTAAAATCGTTAAAAGCATGAAACAGGTTAGAACAATTTTTTATGTCTATATATGGTATATTAGTCTTTATTTGAGTTATAAAAATATTCTAAGACTTTGGCATAGCCATCATTTAGAAAAATAATCTTGTGGAATAACCGAATGCGACGGCATAGCCGTCCATATGCAAACGGGATTATTTGTTTATGTTAGTGTGTTGTTAGCTTGATAATAGTAATGTTAGTGATTGTTATAAGGTTAGTGATTATTAAAATGTTAATGATCAAATGATAATAATTAAAATAAAAAGAGATTTGGTAGAAGAAAGAATAATAATAAGAACATAAAGTCATGATAATAATTGGATGTTAGGATGATTGAAATATATAATATAAAAGCAATAAAAGATTATCTTAGTATTAACAATTCTTGAAATTTCTTGTAAAATAAAATTCTTCAAATTGATCATAACCCATGGATGAAAGAAAGATATGAGAGTGAGATTTTTAGAGAATAAACAAATGAAAAATGAGACCTAAGGTTTGTTTTTATAGTTGAGGTTAGGAGTATGTTATGAATGGTGCTAATAGTGAGTTATAATCCTTTTAAAAGAGAGTTATGATTGGAATTTGAAATAAATATAAAATTAAATAATTTAAATAAATAAAAAAATAATTACAATTTAAACTTTAAATTTATTAAAACTCTAATTTTAGTTTAACAACTTTTTTTTTATTAAATCTTTGAAGACTTTATAAAATCTAATAATAACTTGTAATTTGATTATTTATTTTAATTGAATATTTAAAATCTTATAAATATTATAACCTTTTATAGACCTTATATATTTGTAAAAATAATGCTCTTTGTATTTTAATCTTTTATTTTAGTTTTATAATTTAAACTCATAAATGACAAATAAACTTCATGAATTTATAAAATTTTATTCTATAGATCATGAAATCACCATGAATTGATTTAATAAATGAAAGTTGAATAAATAGTATTATTATTATTTTTAAAGTATTAAAATAATTTAAATTGCTAACTAATGTATTTGATTTTCCAAAATTGTCCCAAACGGATTCGGGTTTGGGTTTTTATTTTCTAAAATGAACAGACGTTACACTATCTAACTAAACATGTTAAACTAATCTACCTGAATATGACACACTTAACTAGAGTGGTTAAATAGATCAAACAAAAGAGTTGACGTTTATTAGATTAGTTTAACATGGCAACCCAAAAGCTGGTTGTTTGCATGTCGGTTTTTGGGTTATGTAAGAGATTGTCACCCCTCGCTAATTTGACTAACAAATTCTATGCTTAACATTTTAAAGACAATTAATGCTAAATCATAGTTTATCATTAAAAAATTTTTTAAACGATTAGTCATACATTCATCTACTTATAGTCTAAAACTATATATCAATTCCAAATCTAGGAACTAGTATTCTTCAAAAGTTTTAACTCTTACCTATAGATGATAACCAAGGTACTTATCATTACGTGCTTACATAGTTACACGCATGATTTCGCTAGTTTTTTTCTAACATTTTTCATTCATCATATGAATTATCATAAGTGAAAATAGATCAAAAACTTCATCTTGCACAAAAATTTACTTAAGTAATTAAAGTGACTCGTCCACGGACGTCTAGCACAGTTGATAAGATCTAGGTTACGTAGTTGTTATATGAAAAGTGAGACCAAAATAACAATTTGAACCTCATGTCTAGCAACCTTGTACATGTGTAGTGCACATTACCTCTTACGCCTTGGGCTAGGGCCGCATTGTGCAGGCTAGCAACGTATCCTGTAACACTCTTTTTGTAGATGTTTTAGGAAAATCTTTGACATCTATTTTTAATTTCTATCATGTATTTTCATATCAAAGCCAAAAACCAAAACATCTATTTATAGATTTAAATTTAAAAGAAACTATAGTTTGGTGAAAGAAACGAATTATCACATACTTATTACATTATAAAACCTACTAAAACTAAAGAGATGAATTAAGATAAGAGATTTACTATATATGTGTAACCACTCGAACCTCACACTTCTATTGATCGTATTCCATCACGACTAATCGACATGTGACCCTCAATCGAGTGATGGCTCATAAAATCAGCCTCATCGTCACTCGCAAGAACATCGGATTCAAACATCACAAACCATCCTCTACCATTGCTCTAGTGATTCAGAATATCCTAGAAGTTGTTCTGGTATATCAACTTTAGGTTCAACACTTCATATATCAAAATGACAACCATATATGAGTAGTTTTGTAATTAAGATAAAGTTGGGCTAAATATGAAAGTCCATTTAGGTTATAAAATGATTTTATGGTTTTCTTGATGGCTTAAAAGGATCCTTACAAAAAGACTCAAGGGGCGTGTGGTTGGAAAGAATGTAATGAAACTCAAAAACTAGTATAATTTTCAAGTAAAATTATATTTGAGTAAGTAATAAAATGTAAAACTCAAAGGAATGTTTCACCTAAAATTCCCTTGGTTGTGGGATTTCAAATGTCACACCCCGACCAAAGCAGCGGAACATGCCGGGGCGCAACTAAGATTGTTCAAATGCACACGACACTATTAAAGTGACAATATTTAATCAACTCATTCATTTCATAACATGTTCTTACAAATACAAGAAAATAAATAGTTCTTAACTAATAACATAACGATCCAAAATAAAGTAACGTCTTTAAATCTTCAATCAACCGATAATCAAACCTGTAGCATTGCATAAAATATGTTTTGTCAACATGTATGTTGGTGAGCAATTCCATGACTTTATAAATATAATATAAGGCAAAAATTCATAACTCAAATATGTGAAGCCGTAAATAAAAGTGACAATTGAAGTATATCAATCATAAATAAATGAGGCTCCTTTCTAATTGATAAAACTACCATATTACAAGAAGGAGCGTATGATCATACTTATTGAGGATGATGATGAGGCTAAACGATCAAAATCAATAAACATGTAGCAATTAATCATATGAGGTATATAACATACAATTGGACAATTATTCTAAGCAACACATAACCTAGAGGTTGTGGGTTGGGGATCTAGATGTTAAATCTTTTTTTTGGTTGAGTAAGTATGCTTGCTACCCCCAAAGTATAGAAGAGAAAACGAGGATGAAATTACTCACATGGAATAAAATGACGTTGATGAATAAATTTTGAATAAAATCCTCAAGTAAGCGAGTCCGATGGTTTTAACGTGCGTGTCCCAGATTGAAAGATCTTGAGTAAGTATTAAGTCTTGAAGATGAATATAAATGGTATAAAAGTTCATAAAAATAAGGCTTAGGTTTTTGGGAGTTTTAGTTATATTTTACAAAGTGTGTTTAAATAACGTAAGTATAAAATGAGTTTTACAAGAAAACAGGTCCTTGATGTTTAGTTTTACTCAACCATTGTCAAGTTTTACATATGGGAGTTGGTTTAGTGCTAGTATGCACGATCCCATTAATGTAAGCATCAAGGTCCGACTTACACTCTTTTAAACCCGAGTTTGAGACTTTAATTAATAAAGAAATTCACTTAAACCCGATCTTAGTATAAAACCAAGTTTGGTTCCGTCATACCATAATATTATTAATACAAATAACATAAAGTGAAACATAAGTTAAAAAAAATTAGGAAAGATTTTTCTTTTGGCGTTTTGATATCATGTATTAGGACCTTATATCTTGTAATATGAAGACATATGCCTTGGAAGCACAAAGGAAGACACAAAAGAAACATGGAGCATTTTGGATGCGGTTTCAAGTGGGAGGCTTTTGGAAGCTTTCTATGTGTTCTCTTGTTGTAACCTTAGAAAAGACCATATGACAACACTTGTGATGGCAAACAAGTGTTGTCAACATAGGGTTATGGTTATGCACATATGATTGTTAATGTTTGTTGTTTGTTTGAATGGTTGATGTTTTGACATGCATAACAAACTCACTAACATCTTAACAAGCTGAATATTGATGGTTCTAAAAGTTTATATAAAGTTATTAAAATGGTTTAATGATTTTAAAAATTGAAATTGGTTTTAATCAAAGGACCATAGGGTACCTTGTATTTGATTGCATGCAAATACAAGTACATAGAGTTTTCTAAACTAATATTATGAAACCTCTAAATATTCTTTAACAAGATCAACACCGTCCTTTTACACAACACTTGAGTCACTTGAGAACTCTTAGTGGATAAAGGTCACCTAACCACTTTGAGGGAACTTGTGACTCAAGGTGAGAATGCCTTATTTGTGGGATAAAGGTCACCTAACCACTTGTTTTGGCAAACTCACACGTGGGTGTAAGTAGGGTGTCGTGATTTGCAAATCATGTCAAATGGATCACCTACGATGTGGTTTCCAAATGGTGTTGATGGGATTAACATGCTGACTTTACATATGATGTTTCAAGTCAATCCCATATTTCTAGAAGTTGCAAATGGTTGCAATCGTCAAACGTTGACCACCTTATTAATTTAAAACGTGGGATAAAGGTCACCTAACCACAATTTAAATGTAATGTTGGGTTCTAGATTTTAATATGAAAAGTCCTTAAAAGGCATTTATTATTAAAATTACAATATCGAAAATACTAAAATAAAGCTTTGTTAATTTTGTAGATGGCCTCAAATAATGTAAATTCCGATAACTCATCCGCGTCTAACCAATCTCTACGAGCAATCCTCCAAAAGGAACGTCTAAATCATAACAACTTCATCGATTGGTATCGAAACTTGAGAATCGTTCTCAAGCAAGAGAGAATATCGTATGTTTTAGACGACCCTATCCCCGATCAACCTAGCGAGGATGATGAGGAGGCCTACAACGATTGGCTGAAGTACACTGAGGACTCCGTCCAAGTGTCTTGTCTTATGCTAGCGAGCATGACTCCAGATCTCCAAAAGGAGTATGAACATCACGGAGCTTACGACATGATAACCAACTGAAGGAAACGTTCCAACAGCAAGCAAGGGTTGAGCGCTTCGAAACGGTTCGAGCACTCCATGCATGTCGTATGGACGACAACCAATCTGTTTCATCTTATGTACTTAAGATGAAAAGTCACATTGACCGCCTCGAGAGGCTTAATTGTCCCGTCTCGAAGGAATTGACCACGGATTTGATCCTAAATGGCCTTACCAAGAGGTTCGAGACATTCGTGTTGAACTACAACATGAATGCTTGGGACAAAAGCATTGGTGAGCTTCACTCAATGCTCAAAACGGCCGAGGCGGCCATGGGTAAAAGGGTTTTACCCGTTCTTACCATCAATGAAGGTGGGAACAATAAAGGCCTCGTCCCGCACCCAAGGCAAAGGTTGCCAAGGGTAAGGGACCCGCTTGGGGAAAAGGGAAAGGGGTGGCAAAGGTGCCACCGAAACCACAAGAGAAAAAGCAAAAGGTTGCTACTAATGACCCATGCTTCAAGTGTGGGGAGATTGGACATTGGGCAAGGAATTGTCCTGTCCATCTCCAAGAGTTGAAAGCAAAGAGGGATGCCGGGCAGACCTCAGATACAATATACATGATCCATATTGATTTAAACATGATATCCTCTAACACATGGGTATTAGATACTGGATGTGGAACTCACATTTGCAATTTGTTGCAGGGGTTCAAAAGAAGTAGTGACTTCAAGAAAGGGGATGTAAGCCTCTACATGGGCAATGGGGCTAAAGTTCAAATTGAAGCCCGTGGTGACTACATCTTGAAACTTCCAAATGGTTTGGAAGTGATTTTGAACAATGTTTTGTATGCTCCTAGTTTGACTAGGAATATTATCTCTGTAGCCCTGTTAAAACAATTTGGACATGTATTATCATTTGTTGAAAAAGATATTCATGTTTCTTTTAATGGTATATTCTATTTTAAAGCTATTCCCATTAATGGTATTTATGAATTGGTTCATGAAAATACTTTAAATAGCTCATTGTACCAAACTAACACCAAGAAACTCAAGTTGGACTTGAGTGATACCTATCTCTAGCATTGTCGTCTTTGCCATATAAACAAGAAACGTTTACAAACACTTCAAAAGAATGATCTTTTAAAAACAAATGAATGTGATTCATTTGATGTTTGTGAATCTTGTTTACAAGGAAAGATGACTAAGCCCGTTAAGATGATAAGTTCGACTTTTACTCGGGTTTATTTTTACCCGAAACTGGTTTGAGCTAATATTTGTTCTAACACTTCCAAAATCTTAAGTAATATGAGTAATATAAAGTAAAACATAACTAAAAAGATAGGTTTAACTTTTGGTGGTTTGAACATTGACTAACTCGTTAAAACGGGTGTTCGGTTTTACTCGGTTTTTACCCGAAACTTGGGTTCAAGCCAAGATTTGTTCTACACCTCCATATCAACCATATAATAACTAAAATATCATGAAAAACATAGATCTAAAGTGTTTGATGTAACATGGTCACTTAAAAGTTATTTAAAGTGCTTAAACGAGCGTTCGGTTTGGTTCGGTCTTTGACTCGGTATGAACCCGAGGATGGTTACCACATGTCCAAAACCATTGAACTAAAAATAAGGTAAAATTTCTAGATCTAAACTCAAACAAGAAATTTAATCGAGTAAACTTCCCGAAAACGACCCAAACGGGTCTAAAATGCATAAATATGAGTTTGAATGCCCACAAGAATTAAATAAAGATGAAAATGGTTTTGTGAACATAAAATAACTTAGAAAAACTAAAAATAACCAAAATTACATACCCGAAATGATTTGAAATGCAAGATTCGGTTCCGTTGACTTTTTAAAGTCAAACTTAAGCAAAACTAGCTAGAGCAACTTACAAGGTCAAAACTTTTTGGAGAAGAAGATGAAAATGTGCAGGTGAAATGGTTGAGAATGAGTGGTATTTATAGGGAAAGATTAGGGTTTGAGGAAATGGGTAATGCGTTTGTCCGGTGGGTAAAATGGTGCACTTTAATTCTTTTATTTAAAATAAATTTTAATTTAAATAAATTATGACCAGGTATCTACATATTTGGAGGGTTCTAGAATAGTTATGGGTTAGGTCTTGGTTGGTTTGGATGGTTAAAATACAAGTCCGGACCTTAAATGAACCGAAAATGTTAAAAAAACTAATTTTGCTAAAACGAACTGTGGGTCACGCCACGACAAGTATGAACATGATTACAACATAAAATCCATCGTTTTATTAATATTCAAAGATCCGAAGACCAAAATGAGTCGGGTTTACAATACAGGATAACAAATACAAAGCTAGTCGAAAATGACGAATGTCACATCATAATCCTTCCACCTAGAGAGGGAATTTAAAATCCGACAACAAAGAGAATTTGAGGTGAAACATTCTCTTGGTTTTACATTTCATTACCCACTCAAACATAATTTTACTTGAAAATCATACTAGTTTCTCAATTTCATTCCATTCTATTTTATTCCTTCCAACCAAACACCCTCAAAGTGATAAATTGTGGTTTTCTTGACATTTTGGGTTATTATGCGAGAAACATTAAATATTTGCGTTATTGAAGTAAAAATTCCGACATTCATTTATTGATCGGGATTAATCCCGACTCAAAAAATGTTTACAAACACTCTTGAATTTAAGCTTATTTTTCCTCCAACGATCTATTATTAAGTGAGAGTTAACATCATTAGTTTTTTTGATGATGTGTATTACTTATGTGACTAAAACAATAAGCAAAAAGTTAAGATATATCAATTAGGTCTGTCAATCTAAGATTTCTAGACCCTGAAACCCATTAATCTCCACCTCTTGATCTAAACAAATGACTCTTTGTACGTAGATTTCAGGTGACAATGGAGGCTAGTCACCAAAAACGGAACCGATGGAGGTTGGTCGACGGAGTTGGAAAATGGCTCAACGCTAGCCTCATTATATAAAACAAATAAAAAAACACTTATGGGGTAAACTCTATGTTGATAAGGGGTTGTTGTTGTAAAATAAACTTAAAGTTGAAAGTGTTTATAAATAATTTTTGTGTTCGAATTAATACTAACTAATAAATAAAAGTTGAAATTATTAAAATCCACTAACCCTATATAGTTTAACAATGATATATTCTATAATTTGGAATTTCAGCTGATGCTCACAAAAACATAATTCATCCAACGATAAGCCTTGGGTGAATCATTGGCTGCCACTTGGCAGCCTCTACTTCCTTTTTTTATGCATTTTACTCGCACTTTACTCTACTTTAAATGTAAACTAGGTTACAATGCATCATATTATATGAGTTGAAAGAGTAAATATCGTATCTAAGAACATGAAATTGTAACATAGAAATACACATATGGATTTGAGAAGATGTAATCATGATGTACATTAAAGCGCAAAGGTTCTTTATAGTGAACAATCGATCATTATAATTATGTTTGAATTCGTGAATCTTGATATTTTAAGAATAGCATTCTTAAAAATACAATGTTTAAAGTATTTTACTTTTAACAATGATTAACTAGAGAATAAATTAAAATTTAACAAAATAACTCTGATAAATTTTTTTTGATGAATTTTTTTCTAAAAGAAGCTAATTTGATCAACAAAGTAGTAAAAAAACATCTATTAAACAAACGGTTTTTATTAAATAATGTTTTTGGGACGACTTTTATCAATAACTAGGTTAGTATCCCGTGTATTACACGTATTGAATAAATAAAATAATAAATAATTAGTAATATAAATTTATGAATTATAAAACCATGTTTGAAGATTAAATATGATTATAATTGTATATGAATAGTTATTTCAAGTAAATAAAATAATAAATAGGTTACAGACAGATAGATATATAGATAATTAGATAGTCTAGTTAAACAAATAATAGTTCGTAATAAATATGAAAAGTTATAGTACGATATTTTAATATAAGATATGTTTAAAATTATATATACGTACTTGTTCAAAAGATAAAACAATTAGACTATTTTTAAATCTCTTATCTAAATAGGTTCATTTTAAATATTTATTTTCAGATTTTATTATAAAAATTTATTATTTATAAAAATCTTGTTTATTAAAAACTCAAGTTTCTGATGGTTGATTTAATAAAACTACTTTTACAAAGTCCAATTTTTTATAATTATTTTAGAAAAGGACTGATTTAAAATATTTTGTTTCAAAAGATTCAATGTTTTAAAAAATATATGAATTTTATTTTTTTAATAATATTTATTTTTAAAAACACAGTTTGATTTAAAAAAAATATAGATGAGAGAGAAAAATATATCAATTGATTAAATTAATTTTTATGAAGAAAGAGAAATTGTTTGAATGTTTAAATTACTTTAATACATTTTAAAAAAAAAATAAAGTAAGGATGCTTAGAAAAATGACAAGTATTAAAAATGTGGTTTAAAAATATGACAAGTGGCAAAAGAAACATTCTTTTATTAATATCTATAGATTCGTAAGAACGGTTCTCAAACCGATCTCCTAAATATTTTTATAACCATTCATCATATAACTTTAAGAACGTTAAACCTACACAAATTTTCACTGCATCGTACAAGTAATCCTTCCTAGTTATATAACAATTCTAGTCGCTTGGCTTGTACCCCGCTAATAAAAATTCTTTTTATAGTAAACTTAGGTTGCGTTTGGTTGGAATAAATGAAATGAAATTGGAAAACTAGTATAATTTTCAAGTAAAATTATAGTTAAGTTGGTAATGAAATGTAAAACGCAAGGAATGTTTCACCTCAAGTTCTCTTGGTTGTGAGATTTCAATTCCCTCTCTAGGTGGAAGGATTTTAAAATCCCACAACCAAGTGAATTTAAAATGAAACATTTCCTTGTGTTTACTTTTTATTATCTACTCAAATACAATTTTACTTGAAAATTATATTAGTTTTTCAATTTTATTTATTCCATTCAATTTCTTCCAACTAAACGCCCTCTTAGATTCAAACCTAATTAAAAGTCCTTTATATGTAATGGAAGTTTGCCCTTAGAAAAATATAACAATTCAATACTTTTGTAATCCTAATCTTTAAATAAAAGGAACCTCATCTATGAATCATAATGTCATCTACTGCATTATCATTTGTATCCCACTCATGACTCAACCACAAAACATGGAACTTTTGTCTTCCTCTTAATTTCCAAAGTGGCAGAAGCATCGCTATTTAATTACATCACCATGAGAGAAAAGAAGTAAAAGTTTTTACCTCTTAAATTTGTGTGCGAGAAGGTTAAATGTACCCTTGTCCTCTAAAGATTCAATGTACTCTTTGAAAAAAAATCATATCCAAATGTTGATGTAATTTAAAATATCATAACGACAAATTTAGGTTTTATAAACCATCATATTTTTCATATTATAAGAGAAAACGATATAAGATTAGAACTTTAAAACAGTTTTAAGAGCTTATATATTTTAGTTTGACAACTTGTATGTATTATCACATATTATTATTTGTTAATAAAATTATTTTTATTTTGTAAATAGCTATTATAATTATGTTAAATACTATTATTATTATTATTATTATTATATTATTATTATTATTATTATTATTATTATCATTATTAAAATCAATAAATTCATATGAATTAAAAGAATTAAATTAAAATCCACCATAATATTACCATGCTAACCTTATAATTGTCTTAATGTAAAGATAAAATTATTATTTTGATCTTTTAAAATATTTTGTAAATAGTATAGAGATAATATAGATGTTCATTATTGCTTTTTGTATATTATGTATAATGATTTCGCTTGTGGATGCGCGAGTGCTACTGAGTCTATTTTCCGACCAGCCTTAAATACTAATTATTATTATTATTATTATTGTTATTATAACTATGTAAATATTTGGTAAATAGTATTTAGTTAATAATATAATACTTAATTTAAGTAGTAAAAATATAAATATAATGTTAATTTAAACTATTATAAATAAAATAATACTTAATATGGTGAATTATATCATATGCATTAACTCATGTATTAATTACAATAAGTTTATTAGATGAGAGCAATTTAGAAACACCTGCATATAACACTTGTATCATATATTTAAATAGTTGTTTTAGGCTTACGAAATATAAAAAATTACCAATCTACCAATGTATTTTGTATTATATAGTACGGGAGACTAGAGATTAGATTAAGAATATATATTTCTTTTAATCTTTTAATATTATTGATGTGACATGTTGAAAGAGATGTTATAATTAAATGTATATAAAAAAGAATCATTTAGTTGAACGCTTAAATCCATTGTAATTGGCAATGGCTTAGAAAATTGACGGATGGTGACTTAACGGCCATAAGAGTATGTACATGTAGGGAAGTTAGAATTGATAATGGTGGCATTGGGTCCATTTGATTAATTTTGCATATAAATCTCAACTAGCATCATTATATGTTATAATTATTGATCATTTGACGTTGATGGACCATCACATATACCCAATTTAGGCATGGTACAACACAAGCATGTGGACTTTGTAATGGTAGGTGGTTCTTACTGTTTAATAGCGACCACATTGTATCACACAACTACTAAAATCCAAAATGAAAATATATGTCTTAGAGGTATGTTTTTAAGAAAAATGCAATTTAAACTCATAAAATAATAACTTACTTGTTTATTTTATGAGCTATCGCTATCATAGAAAAAAAATGCTACCTTAAAACGTATTATAGTTGTTACAAATCGTAAAACATATTACAATCGTTAGTTTTTTTTACAAAATGTTCTTTCCTCATGGATTCATGTTATGATTCAAGAATATCCTATCAAGTTATCTTAAAGTCATGTTTGTCATTTTAAGAAGTCCTTTACGACTTTATTATTTCATCATTTGACATAAGACTTTATCTTATCATGCTAATGCGATTTATTCTTGATTATTTTTTAATATTTATAACAATGAAGAGCACAAATCAAGTATGGGCATCATTGAGCAAGTACTTCACATAAGTGACTGTTGTGGTTATCTTTGATATTTGTGACAACACTTCTCCTAACATGTATGTATCAATATATGATAATAATCTTCTACCACATGGTGGTACTTTTTAGCCACATGATATAACTTTATCATATAATGGATCAAAAGTCATTGATCATTTCTATATTGTTCATACATTCGGTAGTTTGCTTTATTTATATTTTTTTATCATGTGCTTTAACCATATGGAGTACTCTATCGATATGCACGTATTTTAATTAATAGTAAGGGTCTAGCGTACTCTAGCTTTTTTCATGCACACATGGTAGGGCTTACAGGCCAATAGGATATAGCACAGTGCTATATAATTGCCCCACAAGTGTTGAGAATTTGATGGTAATAAGCGGGATAAATTAAGAGTCACGAATTGTTATCAGATTGAAACTATTTGAGGTTTTACTAAATTTTTAATCGGATAAAACTAATTACAATAACTAAGTATGATTTTTGTATGGGAATTCGTGAACCAGACAACAAAGATGACCAAACTCACGCAAATCAAATTTTGCAGAGATCGGGGTAACCACCATCACCTTAAAACAAATAATAAAAAATTTACATGAATTATGAATATCATTTATCAAATGAAACAAATATCAAGAATTTTTGTATTATTAGTTAGACACTAGAACATTGGATAATTTACAAATTCCCATGTACTTATTATTCATAAATTATATTTAGTCCTTGACTATCATTATGAAATTATGCTAATTAACCTTGAACAAAGTCTTAACTATGGTATGCTTAGAGTTATGGGTGATCGGAGAGTGTATACTAAGTTATTAATCTATTTTCACATCATACAACACATACAAAAACATTAACTTTCATTTTCTAAGAAAATTCAAACCATTTTGACAGGACAAATCGACTCTATGATAGACTATTGCATGACAGACACTTATGAGGGTAAATTATGACCAAAGGAAGACCACTACCTGAGCGCACATCGTATGGGTGTGATATTATGACACGACACCGACGGAAATCTATATATCATATTTGTGCCGAACCCAACCACATGTTTAGCTTAATGGCCGGGGTCGGGCAAACCTATGGTGCTCAGGTGTTAACTTATTCGTTTTTTAACTTTCCTTTCAAAGATTATATTTTGTCATATCTTATTTAAGTTGGTCTCGTATCTTGTATTAGAGCTTAAAAGTTAAATGTATTTTCTTAGTGTAAATAAAAATTTGTTATACATATGTTTTTCCATTGTCAATTGGTATATTTATAGTACTTCTGCATAAAAATATCAAATTAAACAGATCATATGATCGAATCAACCACTTTTTGTGTCCTTTTCTTGACATATCTTCTGCACTATTTCATTGTATTTTTATCAACTTGACTTCTATAACGTCAATCAAATAGTTTTGTAATTCTAATCCTTAAAAACTAATTCTTCAAACTTTCAAACACAATATCCAATTCTCAAGCCCTTTCCGGTTCATTCCTTAATTATTACAATATAACTCTATCGAATTTTATGTAACAAGCAGTTTCGTCTAAAATCAACCGTCATTATGTTTTTGCTACAGTTTATTTCAATTCTTTTTAATTAATGGTTGAGATTAAATTTTTGGAAATAAGTTTGTTAGATGAGTATTTTAGACATACTCACTTTTCTTGACATTTTCAAGTTTCTATCATTTTTTCTAAACATCCGTAACTTTATTATACGATATTATTTTTTTATAAAAATTTATATAAAATATAACATAAAAAGAGTGTTTTTATCTTTAAAACCAGACAATATCATAATAAAGAAATACATGTTATTTTTTATATTTTTCAACCTATATGAAATTTTCTCTTTATTATGTTTTTAGTACAGTTCATTATGTATTTTGTTAAATATCCTATTTTTTTAACACTGTTATGTTTTCTTAAAATTGAATTAAAAAAAATATAATGGTACATAACACTGTTGTCTGATTTTATTATGTAATACATGAAAATAATGACAAAATAACACCAAACGGAATAAAACATAAAACACTATAAAATGACTTATTGTATTTTTTTTGCGTGACATTATGTTCTAGAGGACAAAATAAGTTTTTGAAAAACACATTGATGAATAAAATAACTGTTTGCCTCTAATTATAAAACATAATGATTAGATAATATTAAGTTTATATAGTATATAAAAAATCAATGACAAAAAATAATTTGAAATGATCTAAAACGTAAAACATAATGACAAATATATACATATACATACGTATATTATACATACGTATATATATACATACGTATATATATATATACATACGTATATATATATACATATATACATATGTGTGTGTGTGTGTGTATAATAAATAATGAAAACTATTTTACACCATAAATTGATATATTACGCAATGTCCTGGCGTATTAGACACATTAACTTAACATATTTGGCACAATGATCAAAATGTTCGTTTTTTAGCAATGTGATCTGCTCCTTCAACCATTGCTATTGTGAATCCTGGTCATAAGCGCGCTCGCCTTTGACGTAGTTTGGAAGGGGTCATATAACATCACGTCCCAATGATTAAACACACATTGATAGAAAGCTTGACTAGAAGTGCCCTCCTTCAATACACCTGGAAACCAAAAGATGTGCATTTTCCTTGAACACACGCCCATTCCTCTGGTTCACACACCATAGATTCCATCAAGCGCTTGTACAAGGGCGTGAATCTCAACCAGGTACACAGGCTCGAGCAGGCAAGGTTGAAAGTGAGCTAGGATGCGTAGATGTCCCGTCTAGCAGTTAGGGTTAGACCTGCAAACGAACCGAACGAACATAACAATGCTTTGTTCGTGTTCGTTCGCTAATAAATAAACTTGTTCCGAACGATATTCTTTGTTCGTGTTTGTTCATTAAAGAGAATGAACATGTTCATAAACTGTCACGAACATTTACTGAACACAAATGAATACGAACAAAAGCAAACAAATACAAACAACTGTTCATTAACAAGACAAATACAAAGAAACTCATGAACATAAACGAATACAAATGATTATGGATTTATTATAGAATAAAAGTTACATTTTTATTACAGACATTACACAAAAGCAATAAAAATAAATAGGTACTTAAAATAAATATAAAAAAATACTTGACATAATAGTTATAAAAAGTAAGAATATAAACAACCACATTCACGAAAATAAACGAACACATTACTGAACGTTCATGAGTGGACATTAACGAACATAAACGAACACATTATCGAAGTTCACGAACATAAATGAACGAACGCGGTTCATATTCGTTCGTTTAACTAAACCAACGAAATTTTATTGTTCGTGTTCGTTCATTTACTAAACAAACAAACATAAATAAACTCCCGCAAACGATTCACGAATTATTCGCTAAATGTTCAGTTCATTTGCAGCCATAGTTGGGATCACTTGACCGCTAGCACTTAAATCGCGTCAGCATGGAAAACAACATCACAGACTTCAAAACAAATACCCTTTAGGTTATCTTCTCCTAACGCACCTTCTTTTGAAGCCCATTGAAAACACTTACACATATCAACCTTCATGTTTGGGCCCGAAACACCATATTTTCTTAGCGAAATACTTGTCCCAACCAAACTCCTATGCCAAGATTTTACCACGGACTTCGGCTCGATGGCAAAAATGACATACGCCCGATTTAGCAAACCGTTTTATAGCATGATTGTGAACAAAATGGTTAACATATAAGAACACATACCATGATCAACACGAGCTATAACCGACATGTTATGGATGTTAACTTGAAGTCCATGATCCTTGAAGCTCCTTCGCTGTAAACTTCACATGTTGACAGATCAACCAAATATAAATATAAACATGTGAATGAAATTAAAGAAAACAAAATTTCATATTAGCTAGAAGAAGATCAAATTATCTACGGAAGTGGGTTTTATACACCAATTTAACTAATTAAAATGATAGTTTACATTTTAATTTTCAAGCGGCAGTTTATATTAAACTAGAGTTTACATTAAACTAGAGTTTACAAAGATATGACTAAATCAATAATTTTATCTCTTTTAGTTATATTAAATAAATGTATATTAACTAAACATATGTTTACTATTAATGTAAATTAATAAATATAATGTATATTTAATAAACATAGTCAACTTATCAAAACAATTAAAATTCTATTGCCTCGCGATTGTCATGCTTTGATAGAAACTTCATTCAAAAGAGAGTCATTGTTGTGACATGCGTATTTTTGTTTACATTACGGTACAATATTTACAATCGAGCCGTGTCAACAGAGTTTCTTACTGTGTCACCTGGGGTATAAGCAACTAGTTAAACAAAATTCAATATCTACCACAATTATAAACTGCAATTTATGTAATGTAAACGACAGTTTACGGATTTGTAACTGGTGTAAACTCCTAAATCAGGGGTGTACGAATCCAGTTCCGGATTATCAATCTAAAAACATTAACTGTAACAGCACCATGATTGCATTCTCCTTCTTCCTGATTGGATACATTAGTGGATAATTATCTATTCACAATAACCATATGATTTGAACATAATAGTGCCAATATTCAGCTCATTGGTCATATAAGAATTTATTAATAACAAATCAATCGAATAATCACAATTGCATGATTCACATAGTATGTAATAACGAAAATTTATTGTTTCATTGGGCTAAATTTTAAGATCACCGGATATTAGTGAGGAAAAATGACGATGGTCCAATAAAACCATATCATAGTAATAAATTAATAATACCACCAGGGCTTTCAACAGGCCCGTTTTCGAATTGGGCTAATTATTCAGATGGCCCATTATAAATTGCATGCGTCATGTTTGATCTCTAAGTATGAGAAATGATACGGATGATTCTTGTTGTTTACAGGTAACATACTATTATAGAAATTATGACATGTATCCAAAAATACTAATGATATAGATAACACATGTTACAATTGTAACATAGCATGTAAAATTACTATTACAGAAGCTACAAGCTACATACTTAACAATTAACTAGCAGATGCGAATCTATGTTTTGCGGCGGAGTGATGATATGATGTGGCTTGGTTGACGACTTGTACATTAATGTTCATCATACACTTTTGAATAAAATTTAATCGACAAGTCTGTTTTTGAAACAAATACATTCAAACGTTGATAAAAAACTGTTCCGATATACGAACACCCTGTCAGATGTTATGCGGACACCCTTTGAATTTTTTTCACGGCCCGTAAAGACCCTTACGGGCCGTATTGATTTGCAAAATACCAAATCATGAATTTATAAAATGTTACGGCCCGTATTGATCGTTACGACCCGTAATGATTTTAATTTACGGGGCCGTAACAGGCTTATGACCGTAAGTAAAATTCCTATTTTTTAGTTTTTTAAAATTTATTTTTCAATAAATCTTTTTTAATATTTTAAAAGTAATCAGATTATAGTACTTTTTAGTTTAATATAAATTTATTTATAAAATTTGTAAATAAGTATTTTATAAAATAAAAAAAATGATACAGAATTTGTATTTACTTTAAAGGTATATATAAAAGTAAAAAATAAAACATGTCCAGTTAGTTATTGAGATATGTTATTATTTTTTATATGAATATATTATAAATACATATATTGGTTATTGGTAATTTTTGCTTCTACACACTCACACACACACACACATATATAATATATATATAGAGAGAGAGAGAGAGAGAAAAAGAAATATAATATTCTAATAACATAAATTACTAATGTTTTTTATAATTCACTTACAAGTATTTCATATAATTAAAAACTACACTCACAAATTTTATAAAGAATGAAATGTGAATGCTCTAACTAAAACATTTATTTATATAACTTATAAATAAGTGTTTTGTAAAAGTGAAAAATAAACCCAAAAAATAGTATTAAGTAATAAATCATAAATGAATGAAAAATATTAAAAATATCAAAAAAATAAAAAATTTCAATATTTTAGTTACGCGTCATAAGGCTCATTACGGCCCTGTCATTAAGGGCCGTAATAGACAATACGGGCCGTAAAAAGTATGTAATTACGGGCCTTAATAGACAATACGGGACGTAAAAAATCATGAATTGATTGATTTAATATTTACAGACCAATACATCCCGTGAAGGCTCTTACGAGCCGTATCGCGGATGTTCAGATATCACTTTGAGTGTATCTATAACACACCTCTAAAAAAACATGATGCAACGACAAATACGAAATTTATAAACCATCATATTTTAAAAGTAGTAAGCGGGAAAATATACATATAAAGGCAAATTAAAATTAAACATTAAAAATAGGAACAAACAAAATCTAATAAAAAATTAAAATAATTATACTTATCATATAACATTAACTCAAAGAAATGAAAATGTAACTTTAAGCATAAAGATATTAATTACATTACATATCTTTACTATCTTATAAAACATTTACTATCTTCCCCTTCACCGGTGACGTTTGCTCCTACCGTTTACCGTCGCTTCAATGCCTCAATGACAGAATCACCTGCCCCTTCGCCTTCCTCTGTCGGTTTCTTTCAATAACCTCCGAATGAATCGGTTACACTCCCTTCTTCCCTATACATCAATGGCAATCAGTGCAACCCCTTATCAATTTTATGGTCGCTTCGATGATTGATTGCGTAGTTGCTTTGGTTTCATAGATCTTTGGTTTTTGAGTCGTTGTGTTTGATTACTGTTTGTGTATTTAGTAATTATATTGATTTGACTTCTATTGGTGAATAACCCCAAATTTCGCCTTTTGTCAATTGATTTATTTCTTAGTTACGTACACTGTGAACACATTTAGGTTTGGATTGAGATTGTATTTACCAAGCTTTTGAGGTTTGATTACTAGAAAATGATTCATGGAGTATGAATGTTCCCGATTCTTTTATATTTTTTGGTCCTTCAGATCTTTTAAGCTTTAGGTTTCAGTATTTGTATTATAATGGACTTTTACGTATTGTCTATTAAGCATATAAGGATTTTAACTCATCTATTGCTGTTTGTGAAGAATGTAGTCTTAATAATTGGTTTATCACTGTAACTTCTTACATGTTCATCCAAATCCAATTAGTTGGACCCTAAATAATCCAAATTATAACCATAATCACTTTTAACAATAAAGTATACATGTTACGAGTATGATATGTTCCATATCCATGTATGTCATTGTGTGTGCTCTTTTTTGTATACTATTTTCCATCTTTTAATGTGTTGATCTAATTTCCTTTTCAGTTTCAGGTGAGCGTGCCATGTCAATCGGAGCTAGAAGATTCGGGATATGATTGCTTATTTAGTTGATTTGTGGTAAAAAAGGCTGTGGGAAATCAACACACTATGGTGCAAAGGGGTGGTTTAATGGGAGCTCAAGATTTTCTTACACTCTCTCCACTTCATTTTGTTTGGGAATGTATTGTTTGTAAAATAAGGTATTCGTTCAAACCTGAGTGGGAGTATGGGCATGGGACAAGATTGACTGTTACATTTGATTTGCCTGTCAGCTTATAGTACTAGATAGCAAAAGAAATAAGATCAGTTAAAATCATATTCATTGTGATGATTTATACTTTTTAGAGAGAACTTTATATTTGAGTAATTAAAAAAAAGTTTTAGTACTTTATATTGAATTAAGAAATAATGGAGTGTGGTAAAGCACTATCTGGTGTTAGAAAAATTAAGAAGAAGCAAGTGAAGGACGAATTATATCCTATCAAACAGGCTGAGGAGAAGAAAAGGCCTTTGGAGAAAGCCCTTGCAGCATCAACTGCCATATATGGTGATTGATTGATTGGTGAGTTTGTTCCGGTGAATCAATTATTAGATTTAATTCAATTTCATATTCACCATGTCATGAAGATTTTTTAACTCAACTACTTGTAATTTTTTTAGTAAATTTATCTTGAGCAAAAACTCATATTTATATATACATTTTATTTTCTTTCCACCTCTTTAACCAAGAAAGCAGACAATATAAAGAAGGAAATTGTGACGCCAATCAAATCAGCAAAAGCTCAATTTCACTGCAAAGAGGTTATACTTACTTGCATATGTTGAGTTGTGGGTAAGGATTTAACTTTGTTTTCCCATTGTCTACTTTTATATAGCTTATTTGTTTACTTTCACCGTTTTCATCTTTCTGGTCACTATAAGATCTATTTTAAAAATAAAAACATGTCAATGTAGATGCATCATCAGTTAATGTACAAAGGAACAAAGTCATAGTTATTGGACATAAAATTTGCGAGAAAAGGTTTACAACGTGTATTTTGCGTTTATTTTTAAAGATTCTTGTAACGAGTTTGGGTATAGCAGTGTTAATAACTAAATATACATACTTTGTTTCCACTCATAATAACTTAGGCTCTTTTTGTAAAGATAAAGATTATCTTTATGCTTATTTTAAGTCATACTCGTAAAGAACTTACCAGCACATTCTTATTACCTTTTTATTTCTTTAATTATGTTTGGTCGGTAATATCCCATTTTTGGTTTTGGATTTATCGTTTTTAACAAAGATTTAATCTTTTTAAGCTTAGTAAGATCAAATTTGTCTTAGGTTCCAAAGTGAGATCATGTCTAGCAACTTGACTTGAACTAGGTCAATCATGATCTCCAGTTTACCACTTTTTTTGTTAATTAGCATTAGACTTAGCAGCAAAATCATAATTGTCACTCCTTGCTTGTGATCTCACTACAAAGAAAATTCATTTTGTATTGATGTTTAGTGCATAGCTGCGTTTACATTGAACCTAACAATGCTTATGGTTATAACTTGTTTAACTTAGGTTGACTTGTTTTGTTAACATGCAGTAACATTAAGAATCAAAAGTCAAACTTGAAGAGCTTCATTGTCTTACATCAATAAAAATTGGACTGAAATTTTAAGTGTAGGACTTTTCTTATATGTGATGCTCTTTTTGATTGTGATATGACTACACAAGATAGCAAACTCTTATTATTTTGTCATTCTGTTTTGAAGATACACTGAGAAGGCTTCCTTTGTTAATATGCAGTCTTACAGAAAAGAATACTAAATTATTAAACTATGTTATTATTTAAACAAGAATCAGCTATTTTACCATTTGAAAAGAAGAGTTACGAATGCTTTGCTGGATTGTGGAGTCTGGATGCAACATATGCTATGAAATCACAATGAGAAGGTGGGAGTTGTACATCTTATATGCTGCTATGAATCTAAATTTTCCTTGATTATATAACTATAGAGTAAGATTGATCACGATGAAAAACTAACTGATTGTTTTAAGACTAACAGTTGGAAAGCTTTGTTGCAGATTTAAGTTATTTTATTATTTCTGTTAGGAGACCATAACAAAAGGTAAAATTGTAATATTTTCCTATGCGATTAGGCTGTCAATCACTTAACATTTGCTAACCAGGTTTTTTAGTATGATCTGCTTTGTAAAAGTAGCAGCTAAAACTATATATAAGCTATATGAGGTAGTAACAAATGGCCTTATGTCATTTAATTAAACATATGTTGTCAAATATATGTTAACACCTTTACTTATTGCTCAATGTTCAACTGGCATACTCAAAGGATCTACAACAAGTAGTTTGAACTCTAAATTAGAACTATTACACAATGGTCCTACCCTTCACTCTCTATGATCCGAAAACACATTATACTTGTTATTAGTTGAAATTATTATTAGTAGAAGTATGCTTATTGTTATTGGTAGCATGTGACCATTTAGAACTTTGTTGTGTTGCATATTAACTTGATATTTGTATTGATAAGTATATGCTTCTTAATATATTTTACATGATCATGGATAGAAAGAATTGTTGCAAATTCAATGAAAGAGAGAGCAAAATTGACAAGGCAGGCTGCGATAGATAAAATAGATGTATCTCTTTGTCCTAATGTGAGGGATAGCCCAAAGTCATCCCCACTGCAACTGTTCTTGGTTTGCATTAACGTAAGTTTTCGTGTTGCTATACATCACTTACAATATTAGTGGGTTTTCTTTTTTCACTGTGCATAAAGATGTCATGTAGAAGTACTTTAATCAAAAGGAACACAAAATTTGTTACACAAGTGGCTACATAAATCACTTTATATCATATGCGATGACTTGCAATTGTACACGTATCCTGCTGCAACATGTGGGTGCATTCAGGTAAGTTTTATGCAGAACGAATATCACTTAAAGATGTTTCACACCCGATTATTGTTACAACGTCTTCTTTTCTAATTTAATGTGATGTTTGCGCTGCAACGCGCGCAGGCACCCACTAGTTACATAATATAAATAAACTAGTCAGATGAACAATAACAAGTACAATCATTCATGCATTGGGTGCAATTTGTCACTGCGTACAAGTGTTTGGTGCATGAAGTACAAGCATATGATATGACCATCTAACTCTTCGCCCCTTTATCAGTAGGATGGATGTGGCCAACGATCTTGGTATCTGTCGTCACCAGTACATCCTCTTGAACCACCTCTATTTCTAAGCAACAGATCAAGATTTGTGTGAATGAAGACAAGATGGATAGCTGGAGATCGATACTAGCACCTCGATTATCGGAGAGGATGATGGGTGCACGGTACCCGATGTGTGGTGGAAGGTGTAGTGGTGATGGGTAGTGGCGGAACCAGGAATTTTTCAATTGGGTCACTATTTCTCGGGTCTTTCGTTTTGTTAGAAGACAATATAAAAAAATTGAGTTGGCGGGTTAACTCGGGTCGGTTTGGAATATAATTAAATTGCATAGAAAATGTTAACAAAAATATAATATTAAATAAATCAAATAAAACCTACATTTTATAGTTGTTTTTTACGCGTCTTTATTTTTTTAAACCGTTCCATTACATCTTCAATCGACACCTTTGCAAAGAACTCCTTTCAATGTAACAAATACATGAGTCGTTCATGTATTAATCACCCATGCGATTGCGCAAATCTGTCTTCACATGTTTCATTGAAGAAAAACATCTCTCAACACTTGTCGTTGCTCGTGATAAATGATAACTTCAACATACGATAAACCGACGGATAATCAATATGTCTCTTTGTCTCCATCATTTTTTTACAAGAGCATATATATCATTAATGTCAGTAAACCTTGTATCTTCTTTGATACTTCTAATGTATATTCCGAGTTCATATTTAAGCTTGTCTTTTTCTTCATAATCAAAATCATATGAATATATCGTAACATCTGCCCATTTTAGAAAATATAAACCCAAACCTGAATCCGTTTGGGTCAATTTTCGAAAATCAAATACATTAGTTAGAAATTTAATTTATTTTAGCCCTTCAAAAACAATAATAATACTATTTATTCAATTTTTATTTATTAAATCAATTCATGGTAATTTTATGATTTATAGAATAAAATTTTATAAATTTATGAAGTTTATTTGTCATTTATGAGTTTTAATTATAAAATTAAAATAAATGATTAAAATACAAAGATCATTATTTTTACAAATATGTAAGGTCTATAAAAAGCTATTAATATTTATAAGATGTTAAATATTCAATTAAAATAAATAATCAAATTACAAGTTCTTATTAGATTTATAAAGTTTACAGAGATTAATAAAAAAAAAGTTGTTAAATTAAAATTAAAGTTTAAATAAATTTAAAGTTTAAATTGTAAGTATTCTTTTATTTATTTAAATTGTTTAATTTTATATTATTTCAAATTTTAATCATAGTCCCCTTTTAAAAGACTTATAACTTACCATTAACATCATTCATAATCTCCTCCTAACCTCACTATAAAAGCAAGGCTTATACCTCACTTTTTATTTGCTTATTCTCTAAAAATATTTCACACAAACCTTTCATAATCCTTTGATTATAATCAATTTCAAGAATTTTCTTTTACAAATAGTTTCAAGAATCTTCTAATACTAAGGTAATTTTATATTGTTTTTATATTATACATTTCTATATTGTTTTAATCATCCTAACATCCAATTGTTCTCATGATTTTATGTTCTTACTTTTATTATTTATTTTACTAAATGTCTTTTAATTTGATTCATTATCATTTCATCATTAACCTTCTAAAATTTACTAACCTTATAACAATCACTAACATTCCTAAATCAAGTTAACAACACAATAACATAAACAAAGAATCTCGTTTGCATATGGACGGTTATGCCGCCGCATCCGGTTATTCCACAAGATTATTTCTCTATATTATGGCTATGAAAAACTCTTGGAACATCTTTATATAACTCAAATGAAGTCTAATATATCATATAACAACATAATAAATTTGTTCTAACCCGTCTCATGCTTTAACGATGTTAAAAGTGAACATAAGTGCCTTACTATAATTTTGGCAGAATATAATCTGACTTCAACCGACCATAACTTGATAAAAAAAACTAAATTTGAGTAAACTCAGACTCAAATATTAAATTCATTATATTATCTTTTTAACGATAGTTTATACGTCTTCAAACTCAATTGGACGACTCAACAATAACCTTCACAAGATAAGTGTGCATTTCAGCATCTTTTGTCTTGTGCTGCTATTTTGACCTATTTAAAGATATTTTTCATAAAAATATTTCTGAATGAAAGTTGTCTGGGAGACTTTGAACTAGTCAATATAAATTTTTATAATTTTATGAAACCGTTTGCTATTTTTAAAATCTGTTCAAACACATACTAAACATTCTGTTCAGAATCTAAAATTAATGCAATAATCCTTTTTCAATCTACCCTTCGCTTTATAGCATTCTCTAAACGTTCTAACTTCTTGTAATGAATTCCAACCTCAAGTTATTGTTTTTTTATCATTTAGAACATCACTTTTGACTCTTGGCATTTAAGCTTTCTTATGTACTCTACAACCATCACTATACTTGTGAGTTCTCCATGCCCCTTTTTATTTTATTTCACACCTTTTGAGTGAAACATGTTAACCTTATGAACTTACACTTATAAACATCATGATACTTGTAAATGCACATGCAATTTATCTTTACCTTTTTGTCATGGTTATTGATATTATTATAAGTGTTATATGAGATACATTATACATTGACAATCATTAACTATTGCTAGTCTAGCGACGTCATAGATCTATGGGTCTGACAAGCCTACTTGGTTAATCCAAGTACACTTAGTTAATCGTTTAATCTTGTAATCTATCAAGGTTTGATTGTAACTATATGTGTTTTATAAACTTGTATAATTCATAACCATTGACATGAATTGCTACTTGTAAATATTATATATATATATATATAATATATATATATATAATATATATATATATATATATATGTTTAACCCATGAAAACTCACAAAATTTCAAAGTTGACCCTTTATTTTTAACATGTTTCAGGTTTGATACTTGAGGATCTTTTCATGCTCATATAGGACTTGGACTTAGTTTAATTGAAAATCTTATGTTGTTTATATTTTGTTTGTATTGTAATGATTTAATTGTCTTGTAATGTTCAATAAAAATGATATTTATATTATTTCAACTTATTAGTTCCATGTGCTATGAACAATCGTGTGGTGCAAGGTGTAGTGGTGATGGGCAGTGGCGGAACCATAAACTTTTTTCAGTGGGGTCATTATTTTTCGGGTCTTTCGTTTTGTTAGAAGATAATATACAAATTTTCAAGTTGTCGGGTCAACTCGGGTCGGTTTGGAATATAATTAAACTGCATAGAAAATGTTTAACAAAAATACAATATTAAAAGAATCAAATAAAACTTACATTTTATAGTTGTTTTCTATGCGTCTTCATTTTTTTAAACCATTCCATTACATCTTCAATCGACAACTTTGCAAAGAGCTTATTTTCAATGTAACAAATACACGAGTCGTTCATGTATTCATCACCCATGTGATTGCGCAAATCCGTCTTCACATGCTTCATTGAAGAAAAACATTTCTCAACACTTGCCATTGCAACGGATAAGACAAGTGATAACTTCAACATACGATAAACCAAAGGATAATCAATATGTCTTATTGTCTACACCATTTTTTTTTACAAGAGCAGATATATCATTAATGTTGACAAACCTTGTATCTTCTTTGATGCTTCTAATATATATCTCAAGTTCATATTTAAGCTTGGTTTTTTCTTCATAATCAAAATCATATGGACATATTTCTGCCAACCTTAGTATTTTTGGAATATCGAAGTAACAAAAATTGTTAGATGGGCTCAAAGAACTCATACAAGTAAGGAGTTCGGTGGTCACCTCGTTAAAACGGTTACTAAGCTCATGGATTTGCATATCTAAAACCATATTAAAGTTATCAAACTCGTACTAATGTCTATTGGTGATGTTAGTCTTTCTTCTTCGATATTTCGGGTCAATGTAATCTTCTCCCATATCAACCACCTCAATGTCATGTTTTGACAAAATGATGTGACATCTTTTAAAAACGAATTAAAACCATCAAGTCTATACGTTTGTAGTTCTTCTTTTGTTGCTTTAATCATTCCGATTGCATTTAATATGTCTTGATACTTTCTTTGAAGAGCTACACACAATAAATTAGTAATCCCCAAAATGTGTTTCATCAAGTGTAAATAACATACAAAATCAAAGGTTTTCATATATATTTGGATTTCGCGTGCTTGTTTTTGGCTAGCATTAACAACTCCTGATTTTCAATATGTTCAAGCACGTCAATAATAATTGGATATAATCCGAGCAAACGAACAAGTGTCTTATAATAAGAACTCCAACGTGTGTCTCCGACTCTTGCAAGTGAGATTTCTTGATTCTTCCCACTTCCACTTTCAACTTCTAAACAACCTATTTGTTCTTTCACTTATCCTTTTGACTCTCTCGAATCATATCTATTCGTTTACAAGATGCACAAAATACATTTGTCAACGTAGACACTTCATCAAAAAATTTATAAATCTCCATATGTTTGTTTGCAAGGGCGACAACAACTAATTGGAGTTGGTGGGCAAAACAATGTATGCAATAAGCCAATGAGATTTCTTTTAAAATTAGTGCTTTCAAACCATTAAACTTACCGGACATATTGCTTGCACCATCATATCCTTGGCCTCTAACTCTAGTCAAGCTTAAATTGTATTTAGCAAATAGTTCATCAATAGCCGACTTGAGAGACAATGAAGTTGTTTCCATGACATGAACAAAGCCAAATAATCTTTCTTTAACAATTCCTAATTTATCATCAAATCTTAAAACCATAGCCATTTGTTCCTTTTTAGATACATCTCTCGACTCATAAACTAATATAGCAAAAACATCATCATCAAGTTCTTCAAAAGTCCGCTTTAATACCTCTTGTGCAAAAAAATTACAAATTTCTTTTTGTATTAGTGGAGATGTCATTTGACTATTTCCTGGAGCATTCCCTAAGATCAATTTACCAATTTCTTCATTTAATTACCCAAACAACTTTAAAAACTCAATAAAGTGTCATCCATAAAATGAAGTCTCAGAGTCATCATGGGCACAAAATGCAATCCACCATTTAATAACGCTTTTGCAAGAAGAACAAAAGTACTTAATCGGATTCTCTATTCTCTTTTTGGCTTGTCACTTTGTTTTTCAAAGGCAACATGTAATGATTGTTCTTGTTTAAGCAAGTTCTCACCTTTTTTGTGTGCTTTGTTATGAAGACTATTAACATCACCAACATGTTTGGTAAATCTTTCAGTTTTGCACCAACCATTAAAACCTTCATTCACAAATGCATATTTTTGATTAATTTTCTTAAACAAATAACAAAACAAACAATATGCTCTATCCATTTTCACACTATATTCTAGCCAGTTTCCGTATTGTTTAAACCACTCAGGACGAAATCATCTAGATTTTCCACTAAAATCTCGTTGTGGAAACTCATGCCCAATACGTTGGCATGGACCTCTAAGCAAGTATGCTTTTCTAATTTCATTTTTTTGATTAGGGTTATATAATAAGATTGGATTTCGTTCAGAAGGATCCCATGGAAGATCATCTAAATCAATTCTTGTCAGAATACTATTACTAGATGAAGAAGCAACATTTGATGGTTTTTTTTTCATAACAAAACGGTCAATGTTCCTAAAATGTTCAATGCATCACACATATAACATATTATGAATTGGCATGAACTAAATTACTAAGATGGTGAAATACTGCAATACCCAAATTATATCAAACAAAATATACATTTTAGACTTCTAAACACCTAAATTAACAAAAAAATAAATACTAGATTTCTAAATTCTAATTACCCAAATTAACAAACAAATTAAGTAAAATAAGTTAAGTCTAACAATAAAAACGTTAAATATTTGGACTTTGAATAAAAAATTAAGAAAACTAACCTTTTCAAGAGTCAATAGTGAACCATGAAGTTAAAGATGGGGGCGGCTAGCGGCAACAGTCGGGCACTCGAGCAACCGAGCAACAACAGACGAGGACTCCATGAGTAAAGCAAAGCAATAGCGATGAACCACGAGTCCACGAGCAACAAGCCAGCAGCGAAGGAAGGGGGCAGGGGCTGCATGTCGAATGGGGTGGGGAAAAGAATGTGGGCTAGGGTTTTGTTATTAGAATAAGGTTAGTTTAGTATTTTTACGTAATTAAAATAGTTAATTATATAATAGTCCATGTGATTTATCTAAAATAACATGTTTGGGTACCAAGCAAAAAAAGTAACAAGTTTAAGCACTCACTTTTAGTTTTGTAACAAGTTTGAGTATTAACACTAACAGACTTTAGATCTTCTGTTAAATATAGGGTATTTTGGTATTTTCACCTTAAATGCCTTATTATGTAAATTAGAGGGACAACTAGTGTAATTTAATTAAAATAATATTATATAACACACACATATACTTGTATATATATATATATATATATATTATTATCACTATCACCACCGCTAGCCAACACCGCCGATCACCACCATCGCCTATCACCACTAGTCGCCACCTCCACCTCACACCTTCGTATCCATCTCCGTTCATCAGCACCATCGGGCATCATCACTAAATCCCCCTTTCTTTTTGCCCTGTAAAACCCTAAAATCCTATCACCACACCCACCATCAGCCACCACGTCACCATCACTACCATATAGCTATCATATACCACAATCTAGCTAACATATACAACCAAAGCTCTGATTTAGATCTAAATCCAGTCGCATACCACCGCACCACCTTAATTTAGGGTTTCTAAATTCTTTTGGGTTTAACAGTAGAATATGAAGGGGATTTGGTGAGATGATGATGTTGGCACGATGGTGAAGGTGAAGGTGGTGGTGATGGTGAAGGTGAAGGTGGTGGTGATGATGATGGTGATGTTATGATGATGGTGATAATACATAGGTGGTAATGATACGGTGATGGTGGTGATCCTGTGATGGGGTGATGATGCAGTAATGTTGGTGATGGTGGGTGGTTATCGTGGTGATTATGGGTGTTTGATGGTGAACTGGTGCTGGTAGGTCGGAGGGCTGGGTGGTGAGCCTGGTGGCCGATGGCCGAATGTCACACCCCAACCTTGACGGCGGAAATGTCGAGATGTGAGGGTTACGATTGTTCACAGCCACATAACGCTATTTATTAATCCAAATGTATTAATCATAAGATTGAATTGCAACATTACAAGCAAAAGTTTCAACAAGAATACATCATGTACAATTGCTACAATAACATGATCATCCATTTTATCTCTAGGTCCAATCCTAGATGTGATAAGCTTTAAAGAGTAGAACACAAACTGAGGTATTCCTGAAACATGTTAAAAATAAAAGGTCAACATAAAAATGTTGGTGAGCATTCCATAGTTTTCAATACATAAGTATATAAAAGATGGCAATTCAAGTCATAAGTTAGTGAATATAGTGATTAGGGATGCTATGGACAATGCAACAATCAAACCTTGACAATGTTTTACAAGTCTCAAACGTTAAAAGGATATACGATCGGCTAAGTGTACTTGGATCAACCAAGCAGGCTTGTCTTACCCATAGATCTATGACTTCGCTGGGCTAGCAATAGTTAATGATTGTACATATAACGCCATAACATGGTAACCACATAAGTTCAACTAACCACAACTTAACATGATGTATTGCCATAAAGTTTACAAGTCTCAAATAAGTTTATAAGTGCAAAGTATAAATTAACATGTTTCACCCCAAAGTGTGAAATAAAATAAGAAGGGGGTATGGAATACTCACATGGATATAGGCATCACAAGATGATATAAAAGATTAAAGTAAGATCCAAAAGATAAATTCAAAGTATCCATTACAAGGCACCTAACATATGCATTACAAGTTTAAGGTTAATAATAAGGTTAACGTTCAAACAAGGATTAGGGTTTCAATAGTTTTAAGGGGTTTTTGATAAGTAACAATTTATAAAGTAATTATTTTACATTTTTAATTCTTTAGAAGAATTATATATGTAAATATTTTAGAAATGAATCTAAATATAACAAAGTTGGAGTACAATATGTAATTATATTTTTCTTGGTAACAATATATTTGTATTTTATATAAAGACGTGAAATAAGAATAACATTTATACTAAAGTTTGTAATATTTATATAAAAATAAAGTCTCATAGCTTAATAAAATAAGCACGTTTTAAACAATAATATACTTGTTATTTGAACAAATAATGATTTAGTGAGTTATAACGATATTCAATGTCTATTTTATAAGAAAAATAATTAAATATATTATTTGAGCAAATAACTATTTAGTAGTTAAACAATATTTTAAATTTAACTTATGAGAAATAATCTAAATATATTATTTGAACAAATAATGATTTAATAAGTTAAACAATATTTAAAATCTATTTTACCAGAAATTGAACTAGTTACATCATTTGTTTGAAATAATTAATAATAATATTAAAATATTAAAATAAATTTCAAGAAAATTAGCTAGATGATTTTAAAATATTTGAAGTTTGTAAAAGTTATTTTTATAATTATTATAAATTTTCCATAATTATTTTAAGGCCAAAAAGCCTTTTAAAAAAAAGATGAGGCTGCCCGGGTTCGAACCTGGGACCTCATGGATGTGGGGAGACGCCTTAACCAATGAACCAGGCTTCCAGCCGCGTTAGAATTCGCATTTCAATTGTTAAATACATACTTAAACAAAACCCCCAAATTCAAAGAACCCTAGGATCAACTCTGATTAAATTGAACCTCAATTCAACAATGATTACTAAAATAAACATGGGGCTTTGATTCCCCAAGTGAAATCGAGTATATAACAACGTTTAATTACCCGTTTTGATTCAAATTGATGATATGAACAATTTAAGAACAAGTCGCGGCCGCAGGTGCACGATTGATGCGTGATTGATGGTGGTAACCCAATTAAACTCGTGGGTAGCTTCTAATGATCACTAGTACTAAAAACCCCTTATCAATTTCAGGTAATAAGGCTTTGTTGATGGTGTTCGAGTGTGCACAGGTCGCGGTTCAAAGAGCTTTGATTATGCCAATTTGTGTGTGTTTCATGTGTAATCGAGAGTTGTGAATGATTAGGTGTAGTTAGGTAGTCGTTTAGGTTCATTTAATCTAAAGATTATTACGGTTTAATGGTCCAACGGTTCGGTGGGTTAATTATTTCGGTTCCTCATTCGATTACACCCATAACCGATGATTAAAGCCAATTAATTGATGCATTCAAGTTCGAACTAGGCGAAGGAACGATTTGGAACGTTTTTTTTGGAATTAAAACGTTACATTTTGGTGGTTTAAACGTTGCCGGCGCCGCGCCGGAGCATCGCCGGCCGGCCGCCGGAAAATCGGGATGGGGGAAAGTTTATGTATAATTTTCACATATGGCCCCTGCAGTTTTAAAGTTGTCTTTTGAGTATTAAAGTTTTAATTAAATTTTAATTAGTTACAATTTAGTCCTTGAAGTTTAAAAAATTTATTATTTTATGCTAAAGCTAGTTAAATACAAGTTTTAAAATAAAAATACTTATATTGTTCTATTTTATTTTTTTTTCAAGATTACTCTTAATATGATTATTATTATTAATCTATTATTATGATTATTATTGTCATTAATATTATTATCATTGATATTATTATTATCAGTGTCATAATAATAATAATAATAGTTATTATTTAATTTAAGCTTATTAACACCTTAAGTTTTATAATAATAAACAAACATTATAACACTTATAATGTTATTATTATTATATTAATTTGTTAATCAGCAAATTAATTATTAAGTATAACAAACCCCAAAGTTTCAAAATATCATAAAATGCCTTTTAAGATTTAACAAAGTTAACTTCTAAGTTAACAAAATTAAGTGATGTCACACCGAAAGAGATAGATAATGGCGATGGTGGATTGAATTGTGATGGGCAGTGATGGTGGTGGATGGATGGTGATGGGGTAGTGACGGTGGTGGAAGAATGATTTGTAAAGGTGGTGGTCGTTTGACAAGGAGTAGGAGCGGCGGTGGTGGATTTAACGATGGTGGTGGTATGAAGAGGGGTGGAATGACGGTGGTGGATGAATGGGCAGTGGCGGTGGTGGATTTAACGATGGTGGTGATCAGAAATGGGGTGGGAGGATGGCTTAGGGTTGGTTATAACTAAATTACACAAATGGTCCTTGATTTAAAAAGAGTTAGATATACAAAATAGCCCTTCAAAGGGTATTTTGGTCATTTTAACTAAATTTAACAGAAAAGTTAATCTCTGTTAGTCTTAACACCCAATCTTGTTACAAAATTAAAAACATAATACCCCAACCAGTTACTTTTTTTGCTTAGTACCCAAACTTGTTATTTTAAATAAATCACATGGACTATTTATGTAATTTACTCTAAATAAAAAGAAAATAAGGGTTGTTGTAAGCTATAGCTCACGCTAGCAAATACGCACACGTACTAGTGACCCAGGGATTCTCTTTGTGTTGTGTTTTGAACTTTAATATATTAATGGGTTCACCTCCAATAAAACTATGGGTTCATTAAAAAGTTCGGTATTATACGTTACATTACGAGTTCAAAAATTAATGGGCTCACTTGATCCCGTTCACTAAGGCGTAGTTCCGCCCCTGGTGATGGGTGGTGGTGGTGGTGGGTGGTTGTGATGCTGGTGAAATGGAGTTTTTGCGAAATGAAAAGAGAAGATGGGCAATATAATTTATAATTTTAAACATTGTTTTTTGTCTTTTTGCAAAGAGTATAATGGTTATTTCGCACATACTTAACGGGAAAAATTAACTTTCATTCAACTTATGATCTATTTTGTTATAAGTTGTCATACTTAGTGGAATTTCTTGTAATAAATCATATTTGAGAATTAAACTTGAAAAATGATCTTATCACAAAGACCATTTATGTAATTAACTCCAAAAGAACTACAAAGTAGTTAGAGAAGTTAAAGAAAAAAGATATATAAAGAGTTGGATGAAAGAAAAAAAGGTTTGTTAGTTAAAAAATAAATAAAACTATATCTATATGATTAACATATAGATATGATTAAACTACTAAAAAGTTCCCACTAATGTAAAGCCCCATTCCCGGGACGCTTACAGCTGTTCATTCATCGCACTCAAAACATAATTTTCGTCATCTTACATAAAAACATCACAGCGAAAACATTAAAAACAAAACAACATTTTCATTTCATCAAAATGCCCTTGCAAAAATACTACAACTATTCATTACATAATATCATTTTACATTCCATTACAAAAGCCTTATAATAATGGATGCCATTCCAAAAGAACTGAGTAGTCGCTCCATGCCATCCTCAGCAACATACCTGCTAACTGGAAACAAATCAAAGTCATCGTTGCGAATTTCAGTATCGAACTCACCCAAAGTGTCAAACCATTGACATCGATCGCGAATTTCTTGGAATGAGATCATCTTGTTGTGAATCTTTCGGCTTAGTGCATCGGCTACAACGTTTGCTTTACCAGGATGGTAACGAATATCACAATCATAGTCACTAATCAACTCCACCCAACGACGTTGTCTCATGTTGAGATCTTTTTGATTGAAAACGTGTTGAAGGCTTTTGTGATCGGTGTAGACTATACATTGCGTACCATACAGGTAGTGCCTCCAAATATTCAAAGCAAATACAACAGCACCAAGCTCGAGATCATGAGTTGTGTAATTCATCTCGTGAACCTTCAATTGCCTCGATGTGTAAGCTATGACCTTCCCTCGTTGCATAAGAACACAACTAAGGCCTTGTTTAGATGCATCACAATACACGGTGAAATCATCGTTTCCATCGGGTAGGGTCAAGATAGGAGCATTGCACAACTTATGCTTTAACGCTTCAAAAGCTTCTTCTTGCTCGGAACCCCACTTGAAGGGTTTATTCTTTTGTGTCAAAGTAGTGAGCAGTTTCGCGATCCTCGAGAAATTGGCAATGAATCGCCGATAATAACCAGCAAGACCAAGAAAAGAACGGACTTCGGTAGGAGTTGTAGGAACACACCAATTCTTCACAGCTTCCACCTTTGCAGGATCAATGTGAATTCCTTGGCTATTCACCACGTGTCCTAGAAATTGAACTTCCTCGAGCCAGAAGTCACACTTCGAGAACTTTGCGTACAATTGCTCTTTCTTTAACAACTCAAGAACCAATCTCAAATGCAGCTCATGATCGGTGTTGGACTTGGAATAGATAAGTATGTCATTAATGAATACGATCACAAACTTGTCTAGATAAGGCTTGCATACTCAGTTCATGAGATCCATGAAGACAGCAGGAGCATTGGTTAAACCAAAAGGCATTACCATACACTCATAGTGTCCATAACGAGTACGGAAAGCGGTCTTTGGGATATCATCATCATGGACTCGCAATTGATGATAGCCAGAACGTAAATCGATATTCGAGAAAATAGCAGCTCCTTGAAGTTGGTCAAACAAATCATCAATACGAGGAAGAGGATAACGGATCTTGATAGTAAGCTTGTTAAGCTCATGATAATCGATGCCATACAAAACGATCCATCTTTCTTCTTCACAAAAAGAACAGGTGCACCCCAAGGATAAAAACTAGGACGGATGAAGCCCTTCTCGGATAGCTCTTGAAGTTGACTAGAGAGTTCTTGCATTTCCGATGGGGCAAGCCGATATGGTGACTTAGCCACGGGGTTTGCTCCCGGTATCAAGTCGATTTTAAACTCAACTTCACGCACGGGAGGTAAACCACTAAGGTCATCGGGAAATACTTCTGGAAAGTCTCGTACGATAGGGACATCCTTAAGTTCTTTCCTTTTGACTTTCGTGTTGACCACATAAGCCAAGAAAGCCATATACTTCTTGCTTAAGCATTTTCGGGCTTGAGTGCAAGACATGAGTTTAAGTCCTTTGGAAGATTTTTCACCGAACACCTTCAAAGTATCACCAGAAGGTAACGGTATACGGATGCACTTCTCGAAACAAATGATCTCGGCATGGTGTTTGGCTAACCAATCCATACCAATGATGACGTCGAAGCTTCCAAGTTTCATAGGGATAAGATCGATAAGAAATCATGCGTGTCAAGACTTAAGATGCAATCACGAATGATGACGTCAACAGTGATCGGTTCTCCATCGGCAACTTCAACAGTAAGAGGTCTTTCTAGTTTCGTATGTGGCTTAGCAAGTATGGGTTCAAACTCTAATGAAACAAAACTTTTATCGGCTCCAGAATCAAATAGGACATAGGCGTAAGTTTTGTTAATATGGAACATGCCTGGTCAATTTTTAAGATATTTAACGATTTAGGTAAAGTATGAAAAGAAACGGATCACAAAAGTTAAATGTGAGTTGACATACCATTCACCACATCGTTGTTTGCTTGTGCTTGGTTGGCGTTGATGTTGAAAGCACGTCCTCGAGCTTGTGGAACATTACCCACAAGACGAGGGCATTGTGGCCGAAAATGACCAGGTTCCCCACAGTTGTAGCAAACACGGTTTGTGACCACGACGACATTGTTAGGTGCACGGTGGCAGGTCGCCACCAAATGACCATATTTACCGCATAAGGTGCAGATGCGGCATGGTTGATTCCCCGAATGATGATACCTACACGTGTTGCACATAGGCTGAGGACCAGCATAAGCCCTAGCCCCAGGCACTCGTGCCACAGGTGTAGCCGCAGATTCAAGTTGTCTTTGGGGTTGTTTAGGTGCAGCCACAGCATAGTTACGCGCCGATGTGAACTTGCGCTTCTTCTTGTTGTTGGACGGTTCAGCTTTGGTCTCCTTAACGGCCTCGGTAGCCGTCCTTTCCACCTTTTTGGCACCCTTCACAGACATGGTGCCCGCTCATATATGGTTCTCGGTGAGTGAGCGGTGATAGTAATGGCTTCTTCTAAGGTTGTGGGTCGGCTACCCACCACAACATCTTGAATTTGGGGTGGTACACCTTAATGAACTTCTCGATGTTGCGGGGGACAGTGTCGACCATATGAGGCAGCAGTATACTCAACTCATGATGCCTAGTTAAGTAGGCCAAATGATCACCATCGTTTTGCTTTAAATTCCAGAATTCTTCCTCCAACTTTTGCAGTTCGCTTCTCGGGCAGAACTTCGCGATGGCGATGTTCTTGAACTCTTCCCATGTAAGTGCTAGAATAGCATCGGGTCCACGATTTCTCCTCTCGCTATTCCACCAGGTGAGAGCCCTTTGTTGGAACATGCTAGTGGCATAACGAACTTTGAGTGCCTCGGGACACTCACAGTTGATGAAGGTGTTCTCCATGCTCTCGAACCACTCAAGAAGACCAGTGGCTCCTTCTTTGCCACTAAAACTAGTGGGTTTGCAAGAGCTAAAATGCTTGAAAGTGCAAGTTTGGTTGTTGCGCCCTTGGTTAGCACTATTTTACCCATGATCGTTGTTGCTAGAGTTGGTCATTAAGGTGCTATTGAGTTCAGCAACCATGGTTGGAATGACAGCAGCCATTTGTCGGGCAATCATGGCGGCTAACTTACGATCGGAATTTCCACGTTTTCCATGATGACGAGACATGCTGGAATATACCAAAATGAGTTAGATATGAGAATTGGAACAACAAGAATTAATGTTCAACAAGGATAAGGCAAAAGTTGTAAGGCACATGGAATGGTTCCATTTGATAACGCATTACCATTTGGAAACGTTGACACATCAAGGTAAGTTGACCCACTCACCTTAGAAATTTGTGTGTCTTGACCATGGTTTATCACTCATCCCAGAAATCCCCAGGTAAGCATAACTAGTCCCGTAGGATTTATGCGATATGCTTGCCTTAGCCCGAGGGCCTTTTGCCAGGAAATCCAGAATACAGGTGTCTATGTGTCACACAAATTTCTTAGGTTCATGAAATCAAAACCTTGATGAGATTTAACACAGATTAGACATAAGTCTAAGGATCCAAGTCATAAGCATAAGTATACAATTCCACGTGTCGTCAAGAATAAGATTAAGAAGTTTCATTTGTCGAGGGGAGTCAAAGTGTCAAAAGTAAGTTTAGGGAGACAAGTAACAAAGTTTAAACATTTACAAAGCAACCTATGCTAAGGCATCAAATTGCACATAAGTATGGCATAGCACTATGTAGCATGTAAACTATATATATATTTCCAAGAATATAAATGTTATCCTATGAGGTTCATGCATAAGCTATAGTCTAGGTCACCATTTCTAATAACCTAAATCCCTATAGTTATGGGCTCTGATACCAATCTGTCACACCCCAACCTTGACGGCAGAATCGTCGAGATATGAGGGTAAGATTGTTCACAGCCACATATCGCTATATTTAAGTGTAAATATTAAAATTATAAGTTTCAAAAGGCATTACAAACATAAGTCTCAAAACATGAAATAATCCCAAATAAAACAAAACGTAACATATCATTTGTTTATTTAACTAGGTCCAAGTCCTAGTTTTTATTTTCAAGCTTCAAAAGTCCACTTTAAACTTGGGGATTTCCTGAAACATGATAAAAATAAAAGGGTCAACTATAAATAGTTGATGAGTTTCTAAGGTTTTTATACATAATATGATAAAGTTACAAGTAGCAATTCATGTCATAGGTCATAAGAAAATAAGGTTATAGAACACATATCGTTACAACCAAACCTCGACTTGATTACAAGTATATAAGATTGGCTAAGTGTATTTGGTTCCCATGATGAACAAGCATACGTCATCAGGAACCGGTAATACCTCGGCTTTAGCACCAAATAGGCTTGTCAGGCCCAAAGATCTAAGACGTCGCCAGGCTAGCAAAAGTTAATGATTGTAAACAAACTATGTATCTCATATAATCACTTACAATACACAATAACCATGACAAAATAATAAGTTGAATTGCATGTGATTTACAAGTCTCAAATGTGTATAAGCGTATCATGTATAAGCTATCATGTTTCACCCCAAATTAGTGTGAAAATATAAAAAAAAGGCAAGGAAACTCACTTGGCCAAATAAATATATATCAGATGATTAATAAAAAATAGTAATCGTCGTTCCAACGTAAAGTCTTCACAATACACCTAAGTATATAGATATTACAAGATTTAAGCTTAAACATAATGGGTTAACTAATTAATGAGTACTAGGGTTAAGTGGATTTTGAGGTTTGTTAAATAATTATATTTAACAAATGAAAATCATTTATATTTTCTAAAAAATATATATTTATATTTTATACAAAATATGTGAAAAAGAAATAATTATAACATTTTGAAAGTTTCATAAAGTTTGAATAATTTTTATAGCAAAAAGAATTAAGTACTATTAAACAATATTAAATTAAAAGAAACGTTTTGAGACAATAATAATTTTTAATTATTATTGTAATCCATTTTATTATTCATGAACAATCTTTGTTAAAATGTTTTATTAAAAATAATTACTTAAACTAAAAGAGATATACAGAAAATATATGGTGGCTTTTGAAGATATTTAAAGTTTATAAAAATAACTTTTATATATATAAAAAGTTTTTATAGTTTAATTAAGGGTTAAAACCCTTCAAAAAAATAACATGATGGTGCCCGGGTTCGAACCCGGGACCTCATGTGTGTGAATAAGTGACTTAACCAGTGAACCAGGCTCTCAGTCGCGGTATAAACTGGGTTTTAATTCTTAAAAACAACCAACAACTATAAATCCCCAATTCCACATAAACCTAGAATGTTTTGATCCAAATTGAAGATCAATTCGAGTTCGTTAGCCAAATTAATCACAGGGCTTTGATTCATTAAGAAAAACCAAGGGTGATGATGTGATTTACTCACTTGATTGAGATCGAATCGATGCCCTTTGGTGTAGAGCAGGTCGCGGCCAAAAATCGAATTCGATGGATATGCAAATGATGATGGAAATTCAATTAATTGTGCAGGAAACTTCCACGTGACTCAAGGGTTGAAAGCCCTCTATCAATTTCAGTTGAGATGGTTCAGAGAATGGGTTTCGATTAGCTTGCAGACCGCGACAGTGTTGATGATCGACGCACTTTGTTTGTGTGTTTTTAGGTAAAATTACGTCGAGTAGAAGCTTAGGTATGGTTAGACGATCGTGTAGGTGTCTTTAATTTGATTATCATTGAGTATTAATGCCCGAACGGCTTGAAGGTTTAATGTGAATCGGTTACCGAGTTCAATCGTCGATTACCGGCTTAAACTTCAATAAAGTGTATTAAAGGGGTCGAGTTTTGCTCGTTAACCGATTGGTAACGATTGGGATCAAATTCGAATGGTTTAGTCGGTTTAGAGTCTCGCCGGACTGGGGGAGTCCGGCCGGCGAGGTCACCGGAAACACGGGAGAGAGAGGGGGAAAAGGGTTTGAGTTCTCATTATTTACACAAATGGTCCCTCTAGTTTATTATTTATCATTTTATGTATAAACCTATTAATTAAAGTTTCAAATTTTGCAATTAAACCCCTAAACTTTAACTGTTTAAAGTTTTAAACATTGTTAAGTTTAGTAACTATACAATTTATTTTATTTATTATTATTAACGTTATTATTGTTATTATTATTCTATTATTATTACCAAAATTGTTATTATTATATTATGTTGTGTTGTTATTATTATTATTATTGTTTAGATAAATAAAAACTTTAAATTAAATAAGGAAATATACATAAATAGCCCACCAAATAGCATAAATAGGTCTTAAAGGAATTAACCAAAAATTAACTTTTAATTAACAAAAATACGAAGTGTTACACCCCCGACTCATGTTCGAAAACTGATACTATGCCGGGGCCTGTAACCAAACCCCTGACTCATGACCGAAGACTGACACAGTACCGGAGTACGTGACAAGGACCTCTTTCGAGTCTATTGCCACACAGAGTCGCTCACCTCATACATATGCTTGCAAGCCTTTCATTCGTTCATTCAATCATTAATGCATGCATTCATTCATTATGTTCCTCTTTTTATTATCTTTCACTTTACGTTACATAATACTTTCATTACATTCATTAACGTTCAACGCAAAGACATGGAAAGATAAACATACATAATAATAATAAGGAACATAGAACATACAACATCAAACACACAGGGCAACATCGCACACCCTTAACATACATCATGCATAGCATACAACATGCACAAGCACACGACATCATCATCACACGAATCACGCGCATCACATCACATAACCATACGTCATCGCACATCATCATGTGTCACATCATCATCATCATTAGCTCATCATCATACGTCATCTTATACCATCCATGCCCATCGTATCATCGAGGAAATCCATCTCGACCATCACCTATCAAAGTCCCTCAAAACTCCTAGGCGCATAAACCCTATTCGGGCACCAACACTTAGGCGTATGGAGCTCTAGCCGTATGATCTCCATGCGTATGAACGCTCCAGTCGTATGATATCCATGCGTATGAACTCTCCAGTCGCATGACTTCAGGCGTTTGAGGACTGTTTAGGCGCATCACCTCTTGGGCGCATGGGAACACTTAGTCGTATGCATTCAAGGCGCATGACCTCCAACCGCATACTTTCATGCGTATGGACCTCAATCGCATGACATTCAGGCGTATGGACCTCAGTCGCATGACCTTCATGCGAATGGCCCTCAGTCGCACACCTTTCGTATGTATGGGCCTCAATCGCACGACTCACAGGCGTATGGACTCTAGTCGCATGACTTTCAGTCGCATGACCTTCATCCGCATTTCACTCAGTCACACGGCCATCATCCTCATTTCACTCAGTCGCACGGCCTTTATCTGCATTTCCTTCAGTCGCATAGCCCTTCATGCGTATGACCCTCAGTCACACCATTTTCGTGCTAATGAACCTCAGTCGCCTTCCTTTCGTGCGTATGAAGCCAATCGCCTTCCAGTCGGTCGTCTAGACCTCCAGTAGGTCGCATAGCCCTAGCTGGTGAATAATGCAGCTCGTCCCGAACTGCAGTCGCACCTTTCGGCCTCCGAACTCTTCCAAACCTCGTTTGAGCTCAAATCAACCCTTCTAAACTTAGGGAAACATACTACGACATCATTCAAGCATACCCAAGCCCGAAATCAAGCCCCAAACGAATCATACACATACATATACATACATAAACGGGTATTCACCCAAAAACCCGAAAAATAGTTTTTAGATGTGTTCCAGCCCCAAAATCATTCAAAAACGTATAAAAGAGGTGTCCTAGAACTCACCTTAACAATCCTGTCGTGTAGAGCTTCGATTTGACCCACTACTCGTCGATTTTCATGTCTGAATCCGCCCGAACCAAGCTTTTCTCCTCTTTTCTCCCTTTCTATCTTCTTGGCTGAGTTTTTACAAGAATGGGGAGGGTGTAGGCTGCCCTCACCCTTTTATCCTACCACTCATCAAGTTTTCTCTCGTTGGCGGGTTGGTCCCTCGACTTTGGACTTTATTTCTTTTCTTATTTCGTCGGCTTCAAAGAAAATTTCTGGGTGTTACAAGTCCACCCCCTTAAATAGGTTTCGTCCCCGAAACCTGTTGTTCCTTGAACCATTGCGGGAAATATTATCTCATCTCTTTTCCAGTCTCTCACCTGGAATTCAATCGCTCTATGTCGTTTATCAACATACGACTTCTGGTCTATCGTTGGCTACTTATATCAGGGCTTTGATCCTTTCGAGCTTCTCAGTCGTAACCTCAGCCACCTCAATATTTCTCATACGTCATTTTGTGCTCGGCCTTCACTTGTAGACAAGTAAGGCATTTACTCACTTAATCCATCATATCACGCTTCATACCTGGCCACCAATAATCTTTACTCGTGTCTCGATACATCTAACGGTTGAGATATTAGTATATCCACATACCTTACATCGGCCAAGTAGGCGATATGTCCACGCCTCATGGATTGCTAACCCATCACCTTATGGTGTACACCTATCCACCCAAGTTTGTCCTGAACGGTCTAGCAAGAACAAACGCTTTCTCAATTCTATCCTGAAATCCTCTAGGGCATGTAGGTAACCTAGTGGATTTATTAATAGCAATCTCTACATCAAAGGGCTCATCGATGTTCCTTCTCCTAACATGCCACTTACAACAGAAAGCAGTAGGAACGAGACTGCTACTAGCATCGCATTCAAATCATAGATGCACAAATTTTAAATTACTAGAATGTACCTGACGTCAAGTCGAAGTCCGTTCTATCCTCCTCTCAGTCATGGCAAAAGCTCTAGCCTTCACCCTTTGTTCCCTTTCCTTGCACCGGAGCTCCCTGCCTTCGACTTCGTACAATCCCTACTCAGGTGTCCAGTCTCGCCACAGTCGTAGCACTTAGCCGTGCGGCAATCCCTCGCCCTGTGGCCTTCCTTCCCATACTGGAAACAGATGTTCAGTCCCCACTTGCATTCCCCCTCATGGCCTCTACCACACTTTTTGCATACTTCTCCTTTTCTTTCTATTCTCTTCCGATCATCGTCCCTCGACGCCGTACCTTCATACACAAATCCACCATCATTGTCTCACCTTCCTTTCCCCTTCTTAACATAGGCTTGCTCCTCCCCTTCGTCTGTCATCGCCATCGCCCCCCACTCGTCGTACAACCTTCCCGCCAGGTCAACTGCCGACCTAAACGTGGTCGGTCGGCTGCGATCATGTGCCTATGGATGTTCGCCGGAAAGCTTTGAATATATACCTCTTGATCTTTCGCGAAAGAGGTGTCACCTGATCCGGCACCAGCCATCTCATTGAACTTCATGGTGTACTGTTGATGTGTCAGGGTTCCCGCCTCCAGTTGCAAGAACTCCCTCTCAACCTTGTCCATCTCTCGGTGAGGACAGAACTCCTCAATAACCAACTTCTTCAGCTCCGACCATCTCATTCTCCCAATAGCCCTGCTACCCTCGGCTTGGACTATATTGTCCCACCAGCATAGAGCCGAGTCCACAAAAGAATGGGCAGCAAACTTTACTTTCTGATCCTCCCGGCATTCGCTGATATTAATACAGTTTCCATCTCTCTCACCCATCGGTGAGCAGTAGCAACAGTGCTGTTTCCATCAAAAGTTGGGGGCTTGCATCGTTGAAATGCCCCATAGTTACAGCCTCGTGCCACCTCCTGCGCAGGCTCTTCCTCTTCTTCCTCTTCGTCATCAAAGAAAACCATTTCAGTCTCGGGTCATTTCCTTTCGCCCGAAGGTCTACCCCTTTCCTATCTCTCCCCATCTCTAACAGCCTTTATCACTTCTGTCACTACAGACGGTAGGATCGTCTGCATGGTCTGATGCACTTTCTTCGCAACCGCCTCTCTCATCAAGGCTCGCATATTAGCACTCTCATCACCGTCTTCCGGATGAGGGGTCTCGGGTTCCTCATGAACCACTCTTTCAGCCCTAGACCTTCCTCTTGTGACCCGTGGTTCAGCACCACGTCCACCGCCACCTCCACCTCATGAAGCTTTCGATGATCTACCACCAACCATCTTCTAACACACTGAAAGATTCAAGCACCAACACGGTCATTCAAGGGAACAACTCAGTTTATGTCAAGTATAGTAAGTCCGTAATTACAGTGGCCAGTTGTGATTAGCCACTTACTTTACTCTTCATACCCCGAGCATTACCTATCCTGACTACATCAGTATCTAAATCTACCAGCAGCACATAAACCACATAACATGCGCATGTAATACTGGTTAACTTTACAAAAATACCTGATGGCACGCAACTACTCAGATTGGCATCCCTTCCCTTTCCGTCCCATTCTTAGTTTAAGATTAGGTTTTTGAAAATATTTACCCAGTTCACTTAAACTTTAGCTCTGATACCAACTTGTAAGGCCCCATTCCCGGGACGCTTACAGCTGGTCATTCATCGCACTCAAAACATAATTTTCGTCATCTTACATAAAAGCGTCGCAGCGGAAACATTAAAAACAAAACAACATTTTCATTTCATCAAAATGCCCTTGCAAAAATACTAAAACTGTTCATTAGATAATATCATTTTACATTCCATTACAAAAGCCTTATAATAATGGATGCCATTCCAAAAGAACTGAGTAGTCGCTCCGTGCTATCCTCAGCAACATACCTGTAAACTGGAAACACATCAAGTCAGTGTTGCTGTGTGAATTCTAGTTTTATAATAAAACATACTTTTCTTTCGTAAAACCGTTCTGTACTTTCTTTCAAAATCATACAGTACTTTACATTCGTTCGTGATCATACATCATACGTACATATGAATAGTATCATTATTATCTTTATCATTTGTTCATACCGTTCTAGATCTGATCAGACTTTACCCTCTTCGTGGCACTCAGCCACGATTACTGAGGTCGAATGACAAAGATCCCGTTTAGTATATTATTAAGATATTTCATTAACGTTCATTCATACGTTCGTTCCTTCCATAATTACCTTTCTCATTCATCAACTCACGCCATACTCCCGACTCATGTCCAAAGACTGACACAACACCGGAGTACGCGATTCGTTTCTCTTTCATCTCATCTTAGTCTCACGCACTACTCTCGACTCATGTCCAAAGACTGATACTGTGCCGGGGCCTATACACAAACCCTCGACTCGTGTCCGAAGACTGACACAGTACCGGAGTACGCGATCCTCTTCTCATTCATCCAAATCCTGTCTCATGCAACACCCTCGACTCATATCCGAAGACTGATACTATGTCGGGGCCTGTAACCAAACCCCTAACTCATGTCCGAAGACTGACACAGTACCGGAGTACCCGACAAGGACCTCTTTCGAGTCTGTTGCGACACAGAGTCGCTCACCTCATAACATGCTTGCATGCCTTTCATTCGTTCATTCAATCATTAATGCATGCATTCATTCATTACGTTCCTCTTTTCATTATCTTCCACTTTACGTTACATAATACTTTCATTACATTCATTAACGTTCAACGCAAAGCCATGGAAAGATAAACATACATAATAATAAGGACAGAACATACAACATCAAACACACAGGGTAACATCGCACACCCATAACATACATCATGCATAGCATACAACGTGCACAAGCTCACGACATCATCATCACACGAATCACGCGCATCACATCACATAGCCATACGTCATCACACATCATCATGCGTCACATCATCATCATCATTAGCTCATCATCATACGTCATCTTATACCATCCATGCCCATCACATCATCGAGGAAATCCATCTCGACCATCATCTCTCAAAGTCCCTCAAAACTCCTGGGCGCATAAACCCTATTCGGGCGCACCAACACTTAGGCGTATGGAGCTCCAGCCGCATGACCTCCATGCGTATGAACGCTCCAGTCGCATAATCTCCATGCGTATGAACTCTCCAGTCGCATGACTTCAGGCGTATGAGGAATGTTTAGGCGCATCACCTATTGGGCGCATGGGAACACTTAGTCGTATGTATTCTAGGCGCATGACCTCCAATCGCATACGTTCATGCGTATGGACCTCAATCGCATGACATCCGGGCATATGGACCTCACTCGCATGACCTTCATGCGAATGGCCCTCAGTCGCACACCTTTCGCGCGTATGGGCCTCAATCGCACGACTCACAGGCGTATGGACTCTAGTCGCATGACTTTTAGTCGGATGACCTTCATCCGCATTTCGCTCAGTCGCATGGTCTTCATCCGCATTTCACTCAGTCGCACGGCCTTCATCCGCATTTCCTTTAGTCGTATAGCCCTTCATGCGTATGACCCTCAGTCGCACCACTTTCGTGCGAATGAAACTTAGTCACCTTCCTTTCATGTGTATGAAGCCAATCGCCTTCCAATCGGTCGTCTGGACCTCCAGTCGGTCGCATAGCCCTAGCTGGTGCAGAATGCAGCTCGTCCCGAACTGTAGCCGCACGTGTCGGCCTCCAAACTCTTCCAAACCTCGTTTGAACTCAAATCAACCTTTCTAAACCTTAGGGAAACATACTACGACATCATTCAAGCATACCCAAGCCCGAAATCAAGCTCCAAACGAATCATACACATACATATACATACATAACGGGTATTTACCCAAAAACCTGAAAAATAGTTTTCAGATGTGTTCCATCCCAAAAATCATTCAAAAATGTATAAAAGGGGTCCTAGAACTCACCTTCACAATCACGTCGAGTAGAGCTTTGATTTGACCCGCTACACATCGATTTTCACGTCTGAATCCGCCCGAACCAAGCTTTTCTCCTCCTTTTCTCCTTTTCCCTCTTCTTGGTTGAGTTTTTGCAAGAATGGGGAGGGTGTGGGCTGCCCTCCCCCTTTTATACTCCCACTTATCAAGTTTTCTCTCGTTGGCGGGTTTGGTCCCTCGACTTTGGACTTTATTTCTTTTCTTATTTCGTCGGCTTCAAAGAAAATTTCCGGGTGTTACAACTAACCAAAAACAATCAACATATAACAAGACCTCACGTATTACCCGAATTAACGATGTATACTGAAAACCCATCTTTGTAGAATTAGACAACCACATTGATTGTTTTATTGGTATGCGTAACTTTCTAAGAGTCTTTTTCATGTAGATAAGATATTATTTTTATATCTATTTAGATATTTCTTTTTCACAAATAAAATTATAAGTTTTTTATACGGTCAACAAAAACTATATGGCCGGTCATTTGTGTAAATACATTGGCGAAAGACTACTCATACCCGCAAACACAAACAAGAATAGTGACCAGGCTCGGCAATCATTCTAGTGGAAACCCACCACCCAAGGGTAAAAGAGTAATTGAACAAACACTGGAAAAAAACCCAACGTTTCACAAGAGGCTGAGTATTTATTCCAGAAGGGCTTATTCGATCTAATTGTACCGCTTCCCCGAGATTGGTACTTTTTAATATATAAAAGAACTCTAGTATTGTTCCTAAGTGAGTCTCCCAAAGAGAGATACTCGTTTATTTAGTATTGGACCATGTATAGCAGTCATATCAATTTTATTAAGTTATTTAGTAATTCCTTTTGGTTATCATCTTGTTCCAGGCGATTTCAATACAGGAGAACGTTCTTTTGCTGATATTATTATCGGTATTCGCTACTTGGTCAATCGTAGCATTACCATACCTTTCTTATTCAAACCTTTGCCACACTTGAAACATTCTGTATCAAATGAAACTTATACTCATAGCATTCATATTGTAAAACGATAAGATGTCTCTTTCCAAAATATTGATATGAGACTCCTTACCAAATAAAACTGAGTAGATAGCGTATGTCCATAGCTTGCATCAATAATTGGCGTGATAAAATTTAGGATTGAATCACATCCCAAAATTTCAAAGGATAAATCGGTATCAATTTTCTTTTAAAAGAGAAATTATAAAATCTAAGCTCAAATATATGGATCATATTGATTGGATATTTGGATCACAAGATGAAGATTGGCATGATGACCTTCATCTTTTATTTTTTGTTAGTATTGTTTTTATGCATAATTAATCACGATTTTAGCATATATTTTTATTCTATATCATGCATTTATTAGATATATATTTTTATTTACTATAAGTAATGTTTGTTTTGGTATAAAATAGTTTACTTTAGATGGATTTTTATTATTTTTTGTAAATGAAAGACGGTTACGAGAGTTAGGAAATAAAAATTAAGCTTTTGAAGGTATGTTAAACAAGAAGGATGATTTTTGTAGATTTAAAAATAAGAGAATTAATTTTATCTCTATCTCTACTACTATATAATATAAAACTTATGATAGATTGATAATTGTCTATTTTTATAAGACAACTAGAACAACTATTTAAACATATGGTATAAGTGTTTTATACAAATGTTTCTAAATTGTCCTTATTAACTTACTCTAATTAATACATGAGTTAGTGCATATGGTTAAAATTCACTAAATTAAGTATTACTTTATTTATAATAATTCAAATTAACATTATATTTATATTTTTTATTTATATTTTTACTATTTAAATTAAGTATTATATTATTAACAAATACTATTTAACAAAAATTTACATAGTTAAAATAATAATAATAATAGCAGTAATAGTAATAATAATAATAATAATAATAATAATAATAACAACAATAACAACAACAACAACAACAACAATAATAATAATAATAAATAATAATAACAATAATATAATCAATATTTAAGGCTGGTCGAAAAATAGAATCAGTAGCACTCGCGCATCAAGCAAGCCAATCCATTATACATAACATATAGAAAGTAATAACGAATATGTATATAATCTATACTATTTATAAAATATTTTAGGATGTTAAAATAATAATTTTATATTGACCTTAAAACACCTATCGGGTTAGTATGTAATATTACGATGGATTTGAATTTAATTTTTTAATCCATATAAATTCATTGAAATTAATAATAATAATAACAATAGTACTAAAATAATAATAATAATAGTAATAATAGTAATAATTTAATAATAATAATAATAATAATAATAATAATAGTAATAAGAAAAAGAATAGTAATAGTATTTAAAGTAATTATAATATTTATTTACAAAATAAAATATATTTAATAATATGTAATAATATACAAGTAATCAAAGTAATATACAAGTTCTCAAAACTGTTATAAGGTTCTGAATTTTATATCATTTTTAACGTATAATCATGAAAATATAATGGTTTATAAAATCTAATTTGTCGTTATGATACGCTAAATTATATCAACGTTTCGACATAATTTTTTTTCCAAACAGAATTGTCAATATAATTTTTATCCATATCTACGGATTTAATACTAACGTACACGTAATCAAAAACAAGTGTTATAAATTAAAAAAAACCGCGGCTAAGCGTGGGTTCACATACTAGTCTCCTAAGAAGAAGGAATTTGATTTTTTATATGAGTTTAAAATCTAAAATACATTATGAAAAAATTTTCTTGTTAGTTGATTTTTGAGATAAGTCATGATGAAAAAAAACCATATATCAATGGACATTATCATCACCCAAGGAAGAACAATCAACATCACAATTTAGATTCCTTTTGATGCTTTTGAAGTTCTCGAACAGACGAAGGAGGATCACGATTATTTTCAAGGCTTTGGAGTTCAAGTGCATAAAAGAATAGAAGTCTGAGTTTGGGTTTCTTTTCAATGTTTTATTTTTTCAGGTTTTGTTTCGTATTTGTTTTGATTAATTAGCTATCATGTCCAGCTAATCAATTTTAGGTTTTCATATTTGGGTTTATTTCTTTGTTTTTGGTTCGTAACTTACATGAAACGGTCAGGTGATTATTTATTTGAATAATTTGTTTGAGTGATTATTGATCTTAAACCCGAATCTACTCAATATATATTAGACTGGCTTTAGTAAACCCGTATATTACACGGGTTGAAAAAATAAAATATCAAAAAGGAAGAATTTATTAGTTCTAAAACGTTATTTAAGATAAAACACAATACGGACTATAAACAATAAAACAATGATATCAACTTGTTAATCTTTTTTTTATTTTGTAATTTTTATCCAAAAGAAAAATAAAATAATCTTTTTATATAGAAAATGGTTTTAAAAAATGTAAACTTTTAAAACTTATTATAACTCCCAGTTTTATTTATTATTTGTATATATAAAATTTACTTACAAACATCAATTTTAAAATATTTTATATTTTTAAAAAGATTTGATGTTTTTGAAGTAAATTTTATTTTATAAAAATTTATTTACTTAGAAAAATAATTAATAAAATATATTTTCTTTAATTTATTGTTAGTAATTAATTTGTAAAATATTTAATAGGAGAGAGAAGCAGGAAAATTTTGATGAGGTGAAATGTGATGATGACACATATCCACCATAGTTACTCTTTTATTAGAGTAAGAAGAGAAGATTGTTAATAACTCTAATAAATTTATTAATTTTTCTAGGAATATTTTTGAACTTTTAAAACACTAATCAAGTTATACTTTTTGATAGAAGAAACCAATGTTTTCAGAACCGGTTCGGGACGAACCGGTCGGTTCAACCACCTAAAACCGAATCATAGCGAACCGGACCGGCTAGGGAGCCGATCCCAGGTCAAACTGATCGGACTGGCCGGCCCGATCCGGTCGCAAAAACACTAGAAGAAACGAATAATATTTTGTGTTTGTTTATCAACTCAAAATCATTATAGAGTCATTCAATCTAATTAAAATCCCAAATGTCGTGAATGTTTAACTATTATCGATATTTATATCACTGCAACGTGCATGCTAAGATCCGAACGGTGTGAACTTAAAGATTTGCGAGTTGATTGTAATCAACAAACTGCGATTAGTTAGACATTAAAATTGAGTTGTTGTCCGAATGACATCATGTATAGTATCGATACAAATAGTTTACAAAAATGATCATTGCATCATAATTGTTAATGATTATAATCTGAATCAAATCAAAAAATAATCTGTGTTAAAACTATTTTATAAAATTTGATTTTTTCCCACATTTTATTAGTTTTGTTAATTTTTCATAAAAAATGAATTTTTTTGACAGACTATTAACACGACCACGCAAGATATCCTTTGTAGTTTTGACACCTCCATGTCATCATGTTGAATATTTTTTATTAAGTTTTAGATTGTAATTTTCTTTAATCACAATCAATTAAAGTAACTGTATTAAAAGAAATTTATATTTAAATAATTAACCAATATCATTGAGGACACACATCTTGCTTCCACTCATACCTATTCTTAGCATGTGCGCGATACAATCACATTTCATATTTTATTTGTTGGATTCAGCACACAACAGTTTTATATGCAATCATTTTATTTGGACGTAAGAAGAAGTGACGCCGCTCTAAGTGGTTAGGCTTTTTAGAGCGTCTCCTGGTAAGGCCTAATGTTGTAGTAACCCGCTTGTGATATGTTGCTAATAGCTATACAACCATTTTACTACCATTGGAGTTTTAAATTATGTTTTAAACGCTATAAATCAATCCACATTTTTGTGACATTTTTACACATGAAAATTTATGCATCTCATCCACTAATATGTACAATAAATACAATGTGTTTAGTATCTGTTTCATCTAGCTTCAAGTCATTCGATTCTTGTAACCTCAAATTTCTTCTTTGTCTTCAATGGTATTTTCTCCATAAAAGTTCTCCACAAGAGGATTAAACCTTTGATTATTGGTGGGTCACTAGACCACTCAATCATACCCGTTACTCAAGTATGAAACCCTATATCACTAAGCTAGCACGTCTCGAAAAAAAAACTCGTCCATCAGTTTATTCCCACCAGTCACGAACTAATTAAGAACACTTGGAAACACATATTTAGTTGAAAATATCTTTTGTCACTAGTTTAAACATTTTTGTCCCAAACAGGAGAACAACAATAGCCATCTCATCTCAATATCTCTTACACATATAGAAGTAAATCAACCGGAAGTTAGCTGGAATGATACAATAATTTAATTACAAGAAGAGTTGGATAAACATTAGTGATTTTATATTATAATGTTAAGTCAATCTTTATTTTGCTACTTAAGATTTGATAAAAAAATAATTATTTTTTTTTAAAAGATTGAAAACATTAATTTACCTTCAAAAATTTCTATAATTTATTTCAATTTCAATTCAAAAACTTTATTATTTTAAAGTTGAGTTGTAACAACTAATAAAACTTTTGGAATAAAGTTGAAACTAGTTATAAAACTTTTAAAAACAAATTAACTTTTATAATCTTTTAAAAAAAATAATTATTTAACTCTATTTAGAGACATTAATTGCATGCCATGTGACCATGTGAGTTAGCAACTAGTAACATAATGTTATTATTTAATATTGAGTAAATTACGCTTTTAGTCCCTGGGGTTTGACGAAAATCATGGTTTCAATCCAATACTTTATTTATTACACTGACAGTCCAATAGTTTTAGGGTTTGTTTCAATGTAATCCGCATCATTAACACCATTAGTGTTTGTTCTGTTAAACGATATAAAAAGACATTTTTACCCTTAGTTTTGATAAAAAAAACCCATCTCCACCCAACCCATATCCCCCTCTCTCTCTTCTCTCTCTCTTCTCTCTCTCTCACACACAAAGAATTCATGTGCACCCCCTGTCACCGTCACCTTCAATGACCACATCACCACCATCACGCATCGTTACCACCTATAAACCACCCCTTGAACCACCACCACTCGCGTCTTACCATCATCATCTAACACAAATCAGAACCCCTACTGATTTTACCTAATCCAAGAACACCAAACCTAGAAACCTAATCAAAGAACCCTTTGAAAAACCCCAAACCTAATCGAATACAAAGCTGCTCTTGAGACGACATTTTGGTGGTAGAAGGCGATGGTAAAAAGAGAGAGAAGAGAAAGAGAAAGCAGATTGCGGTATGGTGGAGTGGGGTGCAGTAGGCCATTGGAAGCGGCATCCGGTAATGGGGTTCGACCACCAAAGGCAGCATACGATGATGGGGTTGTGGGTGCCGGAGGCGCTAGTTTTCTGCCAACGATGTGCAACAGTGGGGTTTAAGGAGAGAGAGAGGGAGTAGATTAGGCTGTGGTGGAGTGGGGTGGGGGAGGGAGGCTGTACTTTGACAGTGGAAGTTGGGGATGGCAGTGGAGGTGGCGACCGGAGAGTGTGGTTGAGGGGCTGCCGGAGAAGGCGGTGAAGCTGGTGTCCGATTGGGGTTGTTGTTATGGAGAGAGAGAATAAAGAGAGGAGAGAGAGAGAGAGATGGAGATTGGAGTGATGTAGGGTATGGGTGGGTGAGGTTTATTTATTTATTTTTGAATTTTTAATTATAAGGGTAAAATCATCATTTTCTGTTAACTTAACAGAAAATTTTGAAGGTGTTAGTCATATGGACCGAGATTGAAACAAACCCTAAAACTATTGGATTGTCAGCGTAATAAATAAGTATTGGATTGAAACCGTGATTTTTGTCAAACCTCAGGGACTAAAAGCGTAATTTACTCTTTAATATTTTTAAAGTTTATTTATTCATTATTAATGCTTTTATATCATAATATTACCTAAAGCAAAAAAAAATTTTGAAATTACCGCCGCATCTAAAAATTTGTTAGTTATTTAACTTTTTCTATGAGTGTAATCTGTCAACTATTATAATATTATTTACAATTAATGACATATATTTTGTTTTTTAAATGAAATGATTATACAAATTAGATCTCGTGAGCTAAAAGCATCATTCACTCTATAAACCGATCAGCACAATCTACAATCGCGAAAACAACAATAATATTTAACACAAAAAACCGAAAACCATCACAACTATCTACTTAACTAGATTCTTAACCCAACTAACTAAAATGAGATACCCATAACATATAAATAAAATAAAAATTATAGGTTCAAGTTTTACTCTGAGCAAAATGCTCAGAGTTAAACCAGGAGATTTTTTCAGCAATGAGTTTCCTTCGAGGGGGTTGGGGTGCGGTCCCGACTAAAAAACGAATAGATAGGCCCGATTAAAATAACACCTATCCTCTGAAACAGGATCGTATATTTGCCGTTCAAAAAAAATCTATATAGTTAACTATATAGGTTCCTCATCAATGTTAACCTTATACCTTCCACCCATTACTCCAACATGCTTCTTCTTCTTGTCATCATTCTCATTTCCTGCGTCGTCTTTCTCCACCAAAGAAAAAGACGACGCCTCCCGATAAGCAACTGGCCAATCCTCGGCATGACGCCCGACATCCTCCGAAACGCCCACCGCCTCCATGATTACGCCACCGAAATACTCGCCCTCACCAACGGCACCTTCATGGTCAAAGGCCCATGGTTCGCTAATGTAGACATGTTATTCACCTCTGACCCTAAAACATCCACTACATGTTGAGCAAGAACTTCGAAAACTACCCGAAAGGCCCCGAATTTCGCAACATATTCGCGATCCTCGGTGATGGGATCTTCAACTCTGATCATGAGTTATGGGAACTCCATCGTAAAACCACCATGTTTGCACTCAAACATAACCAATTTCAGCCTCTTTTAACGTCAACCATCAAGAAGAAGATCGAATTCGGGCTTTTTCCGGTGCTTAATCGCTTGTGTTTGAATCATCAAGAGATTGATTTACAAGAAATCTTTCAGAGGTTCACTTTTGATGCTATATGTATGTTGCTTTTGGATCATGACCCTGAAAGTTTGTCGATTGATCTACCGTTTGTTCGATGCGAAAAGGCGTTTACCGACGCTGAAGAAGCTCTTCTATGGAGGCATGTGTTGCCTGAGAGTGTGTGGAAGTTGCAGAAGAGACTAGGGTTGGGGAAAGAGAAGAAGTTGAGTGAAGCTTCAATGGCTTTTGATGAATTCATATACAAATGTTTGGATGTTAAAGAGTTACATGATGATGATATATGTAATGATTTCAAATTGTTGCCATTGTTGATCAAAGGATTTGAATGTGAAACTCGCCGGAGATCCACCGGAGAATCAAGACAGTTCGTAAAAGACGCGGTGTTAAACCTGATGGTCGCGGGAAGAGACACGACAAGCACCAGTCTTTCTTGGTTCTTTTATCTTCTTGCCCGAGACCCGCGGGTCCAGAAGAAGACCCGCGATGAGATCAACGGGCAATTGGGTGGTCGGAAATGGGAGAGTTTGAGCTTAGCCGAGCTCGGGGAATTGGTGTATCTTCATGGCGGAATATGTGAAGCGTTACGGCTGTATCCGCCGGTGGCACTGGAGCACAAGTCTCCGGCATCGGCAGATGTTCTCCCGAGTGGTCATGCTGTTGATGACCACTCGAAGATAATATTATCTTTTTATTCAATGGGGAGAATGAAGGAGATATGGGGGGATGATTGTTTGGAGTTTCGGCCGGAACGGTGGGTTTCCGGCCGAGGGGGGATAAAACACGAACCCTCGTGTAAGTTTACCGCGTTTCACGCGGGACCGAGGACGTGTTTAGGGAAGGAGATGGGTTTGATACAAATGAAAATGGTGGCGAGTGCAGTTGTGCATCGTTATCGTGTGGAGCTGGTCGAGGGTCATGATGTTTGTGCTAGCGATTCGATTATACTGCAGATGAAATATGGTTTGAAGGTTAGATTGTTCCCGATGAACATCGACAATGGTAACTGATGTTTGTGCATGAAAAACGGCGATGAACGTACAACTGGTGGTGATCACTGACGGATTACCGACTAAAATCAACTCTTAGATGTGTATCAATCAGCAGATCAATATCACATTTGTGATGGTAAATATATCTTTTAGTGTCATTGGTTTGTAGTGACAAACATGATATGTTTATCTTTTAATAAATTACTATATGACACAAGTCAATGTCACATTTGTAATGTTTATACATATTATTGTTTTATTTACTTTCTTTTAGATCTCTGTTTCAATTCAGTTATAGGGATATTGAATAAAGCGGCCCCACTCACCATGCATGCATCAGTATTAAAATTGAATGATTAATTAAGTTACTTATACATTTTTTCTTTTTTCGAATTTCAGTTTTATTTGGGTTGTTTAATCCTAATTCAAAAGATTTATTATAAGATTGAGTTATATAAACACTCATTTATATTATTAAAACATCTTATTGTCTTTATCTCTCTTCATGTATTTATATATATGTATAAAAAGATATAAATAAAATAAAATAATTTAAGTATCTCAATAACATACCCCTTATTATATTACTGGATATATAAAATATATAGATAATAGATATGATATTTGTTAGTTTGATTTTTATAAATTTTATGTAATATATTATTGGCAAATATTTATTTGATTTGTCTTTAAGAGCTTTACGAATAAAATTTGTAGTTGTTAATAGTCGTACTATAATAAAGGGTAAAAGTTAATAGATGAAAATTTGTGGGTGGTCCTACTAAATTTTGGGTCCTACTAACGAGACATTCACTCATATAAATCGATATCCCCTCTATACGTCGTGTATGGACACATCCTCTATAGAATCGAATACAATGAAAATGAGGAAAGTTCAAGAGGGTTGTCAGAGAGTTATACGCCTTATATAGCCTCTATACGACACATATGGGGCTATACGACACGTATAACAAATTTTGACACTGACTACAAAGAAAAATTCAGGGGGCTGTCAGAGGGGTTATGCGTCTCTTATAGGGCTATAAAACCCCCCCATCCGACGCGTATGAGGCTATACAACTCGTATAGAAATTTTGGGATGTGATTGAAAAATATTGGGGTGTATATTTAATCAGACCCAAATTTTAATATATAAACACACTAGTAATATCCCAAATTAAAATGTTTCAGTGCTAGGTTTATTTTTATAAAAAATGCCCTAAATTATAACGTCTAATAAAAATATTGGCATGCGTTTACATTTATTGTACTATGTACATTATTTTAAAAATAAAGTGCCGAATTTGTCATTTCATTGACAATAAAATGTCACTTTGTTGGTGCGGTTATTATCTGTTATCTCACTTATGAAACTACACTAAACATAATAGGACATTAGAAATAATCAACCCAAACATGTTTAACAACTTAGACTAGTTTTAAGATATATTTGTATGTAAGTGCGTTAGTGTTAAATATTTTACACTAAAGTTATATAGATATATATAAAAGATCATAATTTTTATATGTGTTATAATATTTTTCAAACAAGAACAATAATAATCTTGAATTATTGTGACGGGTTTTCACATGCTCGCATAATCATACTAAGTTTTTTATATGAAACTTACCATATATATATATATAACTTACTCTATTGTTTGAAAAAAAAACTAATATTAGTATTTTGTTTATGTTTTCTTTGAATAAATAAGTGTTTAGAAATCATGTTATGTTATATATATTATAATTAATGACAGTGATTAGTTAATATTTAAAATATATTATACTTATTAAATCATTACATGAACAATAATCAATTATCTGTTTTTAAGTCACTTGGATAGGTGGCTGAACGATAAGAGACAAACTTTTTAAAAAAGATAATTTTTCACATCATGACATGTATTAGCTTAAAATTTAAAATATTTTGAAATAAATTACATCTATATTCAATATGCATATTTCAATTTAAACTTCAATAAATACTTAACATACGTTCTTTTTACTAATGACTATTTAATCATTTTATATATTAAAAGTAAAAGCATATAAGCGTTTAACTTACCATTTAAAAAAGATGTATGTTATAGATACATTCTATTTAACTTAATATCTCTATCTCTCTTTATACATCTTATCTTATCTTATTATACTACTCTAATAAAATTGTAACTTGAGGTGCCACATGTCAGCACCATAATAACCCTCACTAAAATTTTCACGTATTTCTCTCATCTTAAATAATTACCTTAATCACTAATAATATTATCTAACTTTTTTATATTTAATATATTTAAAAAAAGATCTATTTATTAATATTAATTCTAAATAAACAAAACTTTTATAAAATAATAAATTTTTCTAAAACATAATTTTTTTTAAATCTATGAAAAAATTGGTATTTTAAAAAGTTCAAACTTTTAAAACCAAAAATAACTAATTTGGGACTTATAATCTTACTACCCTAATAAAAGAGTAACTTTAGGTGCCACGTGTCAGCACCATAATAATCCTCACTAAAATTTTTCCGTCTTTCTCTCATCTTAAATAATTACCTTAATTACTAATAATATTATCTAACTTTTTTATATTTAATATATTTAAAAAAAGATCTATTTATTAATATTAATTCTAAATAAACAAAAATTTTATAAAATAATAATTTTTCTAAAACATATTTTTTTTAAATCTACGAAAAAATTGGTATTTTAAAAAGTTCAAACTTTTAAAACCAAAAATAAATAATTTAGGACTTATAATAAAAAAATTTAAAAATGACATTTTTATACGGTTTGTTTTAAAACAAAATGCTTATTTTTTTGAAAACAAAAATTAAAACAAAATTTTAAAAAGTTGAAATCATTACTTCATTAGTTATAGTTATTTCTCATACGTAATTCCAATCATATCATATCCTAAAATATTATTTCTAATCAATAAATTTTATTATATTAATATTTATTTATTAAACTCGTGTAATACACGGGTTACTAAAGCTAGTACATATATACATGAAGAGAGATAGAAACAATACGATATCAAAATAACACAAAAAAATATTTGTATAATACAACCTTCAGAAATTATATGTTTGTGGGTCCATGGGATATAATAACGATTGGTTGAAAGATTGGTTGAAAGATTGGTTGAAAGACTGCATATTTAAATATGCCATGAAAAGACAAAAACAATCGGACAAGTCTCTTACTACAAGCAATAATTGTAACGATTGAATGCGATATAAATCTATACATAAAAAAAAAGTATGTTATTGATTCACCCGATTTATTTTATCATCTCTATATCTTTCTATACATACATATAGATACATGAAAAGAGATAAAGACAATAAAGTGTCTTAATAACATAAATGAGTGTTTATATAACTCAACCCTAAAAAATAACATTAACAATGTAAGTACAAGACAAAAAAGATAAGAGTGAAATGAAATGTCACAACCATTTTTCGATCTTTTGGCAAGCGACACGAGGTGGTGGCTGTAATTCGATTTGTAGGAGACCGGATGTGAAATAGAACATGATAAATAGGTCATAATGTTTTACAACCAGAATATACAACGAACCAGTCCACTTAAATACACTAGTTGGATCGGTAGAACTGATCGCTTCTGTCTGATTTTAAAAACACAACAAATTAAACATCAGAGAAAGAATTTTATTGAGAAATGACGTGATTGGCTAAATGAGAGCATTTATAGCCCGTTTGGTATATTTATGTGAGTGTAATTCTTATATTATACGTAATGGTTTTGAGTGATCGTGAGTGAATGAGAAAGAAATGTTACTATTCAATCGAAAATTTAAAGATTTACCGTTTAATTTTTATAATTTTTTATATTTTTAAAAATTGCTGTGAGTATAGTAAAAAGAAAAGGTAATGATAAATGTATAAATTATTATTTAATTAAAACAATGCGAGAAAAAATAGTTTTTTTAATATAATATTTCGAAAAAGACGAGAAATAAACTTTGAATGCTCTGACTGTTGAAAAGTAAGAGAAAAAAGGAATTGAAAAGAGAAAAATGATGAGTAAATTTGACCATGAGACTAAATTTGTATCTACATGTGAAGAATGAAATCCAAAAATGTTATTATTATACACCAATTAATATAACGTAATAAATTGTCAAATAGAATATGATAAGCCGTTCAGAAAAAAAATGAGTGTGATAAAGCCTATCTAACTATCATAACTATACTTTGAATACAATTAATTTTTATTTGTACAAATATTGGATATTTTGATATAGGTTTTTTTAAACGATAAATGTGTGAACCTACTTTGGAAGATATCGATTATTAATCACGTCATCTATCTGTTTCCTAGCCAGTATCGCACCCCCCAACCCTTCATGAGAAAATTTATTGTTGAGAAAAATTTCTAACTCAAACTCTTAGCATTTTTGCTTACAGTAAAACTTGAATCTATATCAATATTTACATATTATAGATACATTATATTAATCAGTTGGTCTAAGTATCGTTGATATAATTTGACATAAAAAATTGGACATTTTAGTTTAGTTTTTTTATTGAAAATCCAACAACGGGACACAATTAATTAGTTTTATAAGGAAGAAAGTTTACAAATCATGTTTTTGTAAAATAAATAAAAAGATATGTTATTGATACACTAAACTATTTTTAATATTTTATCTATTCTTATACATATATATAAATAAATGAAGAAAAATAAAAACAATATGATGTTTAAATTACATAAATAAATGTTTATATAATTCGATGCTAAACAAATGTAAATTCATCAAAGTGATAGAGATCCATCGAGTGATGTCAGTGGCTAGCTAAGTCCTGTCGGGTAACGAAAAGGAAATGGTCCATGGAACATGCTATGCTATGATGATACAAATGATAAGCTCACAAAAGATAAGACCAATAGTATTAATTCTTTGAGTTAATTTTAATTTTTCTTTTTAATGTTTGATAAAGATAATTATTTTTAAATAAAAAATTAAAAGCATAAATTTATCTTCAATAATTTATAAATTGTTTTAATCTCAATTTTAACGCTTTATTATTTTAGATATAAATTGAAACAATGATGAAGCATTTTCACTAAAGTTAAAACCACTTATAAAACTTTTGAATATAATTTGATGTTTTAAGTATTTTGAAGGAAAATGGTTTTTTATATTAAATCTTAGTGAGCAAAATAAAACTTAATTCTAATTCTTTTGATAACAAAAAATTTAGTTGAGTTGAGTATAGTAGTAAATAGGTAGGTGTTAGGGTGAGTAGCTTGTCCTTCAGGTAAGTGTTTCGAGGTGGGGGCACCGGTTGGAAACGGGCTTATGAACACGAGATTGGACCTGTGAAAAATGTTGATGTTGTCGTTGTGGGGTGACTATTGAGTGTCGCTGCCCCAAATATGTCTAACACATCTATTTTTATGGTGTTGCTTCGTTTAAACAGAGTCACAGTTGGCCATGGTATGACGATTACTAAATCTTATAATAGCCATTCCTTCCTTATCTAATAGTATTGTTTTACTTAAAAATATTCATGTGATCCTAGTTTTCCTAAAACTCTTTTGTTTATCACATGACCTGAGTTTCATTATCTTATTGTGGTCACCTTTTTAAGCTCTAGTCGAGCACACTCCACCACATGTATCTCAGAGCCCATTAATTGTAGACAACGTCCTTGACCTTTACCTTGATAGATTTCATGAGATAAAACATTCGCAATTAGGCCGATTATATTCAATGTTGTCTAGACTCTCACTTTTAAACTTGTCAATGAAATTAGTGAATAAAACTTTCTAACTCTTATAACATTTCAAATCTACTAAAATAATGTTTCATTACTTGTGTTACTTGTTCTAAAATTGCAATACATGTTGTATATTGTGACATATGAGTGGGTGCGTCATCTATTACATCTCAATTTAGCTATCATTTTTAATCTCAATTTGGCTATCATTTTTCATCACAGTTATGGATGATATTAACAGTTTACGTACTTGGATATATCCCTTATCTCATTATATATATTAAGAATGTTTTCACTTGCAATTTTAAACATTTATAGTGCAATGGTTCTTAGCATATCTTTTGGCCATATACTCCCTAAAATAATATGGCTGCCGAGTAGAAAACAGCCATCTTTCAAGGTGGCTCGAGAATTACTATTTTCATGCTCCTCTACCAAAGAAATTTGGTATGATACCTATGTTATTGTAGTTTTTCTTATCAATAAGGTACGTATAATGTTTATTCATAATTCTTCTCCCTACAAGACTTTATGTGGTTCTTGTCCTTATTATTTAATTTTTCTTACATTTGGGGGTTTATGTTATCAGTTCAGGAAAATGCTTACGCGGATAAATTCGCATCCAAATTTACTACATGTCTTTTCTTTGGTTACTCGTTAGTCACTGTGGTTGTTTTTGTTCTCTTTTTTTGGTTTCTTTTAATGTGTTTTGGACGTATCAATTTGTTTAACCAAAGATTTGGTTGTCTTGGCTATATCATTATTTGTCTAAAGCAAAGACTTGGTTGTGTAATATGTCTCGGTTTTTACCAATGATGTTAATATTAGCGAAAGCTTTCTTCCTTTCTTGTGGATTTGAGTAGGGCTTAAACTCAAAGATCCGGGCCCTCTTTCTTATTTCCAATATATGCATGCCACATTCCATGATGATTCTCTACATCTTTTATAATAGAAGTTACATAATTTGTTGCAACTTACTAATGTTGTGGATTTTGTATTTTTATCTATTCTTAAATTTTCTTGATGACATCTCTCTCATCATATTAGCGTTCAATTAGGTGATCCTCTTTTATTTTTAAGCACTATGACGGCTTTATAGTGTCATCAACGTGGTTAGCAAGGTTTATCGATTCTTACGGAAACCAATTGATCGTCAGTATGTGCCTATCAACCATATTATACCTTAAGGTGCTATATCTCATGAATTTGGGGTTACATGCTTATATGATGTTGACTAGACTTGTTGTCAGAATAATCATCACTCAACTACCTGTTATTGTATTTTTCTTAAACCCAACCTTATTAGTTGATGTACCAAAAAACAACTAACACTGCTCGATCTAGTACGGAGGATGAGTATCATGTCTTTCTACACTACTACGTGATTTGCTAGTTTACATTTGTCCTGTAGAAGTTATGTGCTCCTCATTCTTGCCCACCTAGATTATTGTGTGAAAAACATCTAGATTTATCTGTATTTTCTAAGGAACATGCTTTTAAATTAGTCTTAGTGTCCTATATGGTCCACTTCAATTAGCTTGGATATTGACCAAAGAGGTATCATGCGTTATTGTATCTGGTTTAGTTTGAGGGGTCATATTACAACTACTATTTGTACAGTTAGTTGATTACTTTATATAAAAGTTAGGAGGTTATGTTTGTTATTATGTATGTTATTTGATCATCCCTTTCTCTATATGAAAGAGTACATGACATATATGATTGATTGAGCATTATAGTCTCTATATGGAGGAGTACATGACATATTAGATGAGAGAGAAAATTATATTAATTTACCAAATTAATTTTTATAAAGAGAGAGAAATTGTTTGAGTATTTAAATTATTTTAATACCTTTTTAGAAGGAAAATAAAATGATGATGTTTAAATGAATGACAAGTGTCAAAAATGTATTTTAAGAAGATAACAAGTGACAAAATTTTTTCTTTTATTAATATTTATAGATTTAATTTAAATCACAAACATTATTAACATCCACAAAATATAATAAGTACTTAACATAAAGATCTCAAACACAACTTTCAAATAAACGAACACAAACAAATATTAACGAACACGTTATCTAACGTACAAGAATATAATCGAATGAACACAACCTTTGCTCATATTTGTTCGTTTAACTAAACGAATGGAAATTACTTGTTTGTGTTCGTTCCTTTATTAAATGAACGAACATAAATGAATTTTCCGCCGAACATTTCACGAACTGTTCGCTGAACTTTTAGTTTGTTTATAGCATTACCCGTGGTCATGGTCATGTAACTATCATTTTTTTTAAATTATAAATTTCATGATATGTCACATAACTTCGATTTGTTCATGTCATGTAAATATTGATTTAAAGAACTTCGATTTGGTGAGATATCACACAACTTAGACCGGTTGTATATCATGGTCAAATTCATTTTCTAGTTCCATATCACAATTAAAATTAACTTTTACAAAACAACGAAGTCACAATCGTATTAACAGTAAAAATCGAAGCGAGAACATTCATCAATGAAGAAGTCATAGTCGTGAAAGATGTAAATGGGGGTGAGAACAACCGATGGTGAAATCTTTAGTTAGATGATTATAGAGTCACACTCAATACCGGTAACTAGTATTTGATACGAGCCACCCGGTCCACAAACACATGTAGGAGTCCTCAAGTAATTTAGATTTACACACATAAATGGTACAAGGAAAGTAGGTGTTTCAATTTATCCATTTTTAAATGTGTCACATTTGCATTAATTTAGGAACCATGATCACATATCTTTTTCTATATGCAACTAGTGGGTTTTAATCGCGCTCTCCGGCGGGTTAAAGGTAGATGGAGTTCAACAAATCGTAAGGGTTTGAAAAATATTATAACGTTAATTAGTTTAAAACAAAATTTATGACTTTATTAAAGTTTAGGGATGTATAATAACTCCATTGAAGTTTAGAGGTAGCAATGAGAAGAAACAAAACTTGCGAGAACTAGTGTATTGGCTGTTTTGACCCTTTTTATTTTTTGTTACATTTACACTACGAATATAAAATTATTTAGCCGAATTTTCACACCTTTAATTCTATAATATTTCATTCATTTCTCTCCACAACTTAATAAAAAGTTAAAAACAATGGATTTGTTATCTTCTTCTTCCAGATTAGTCTTGGGCAAGAAACTTTTAATGCGTCAAGTTCACGTTCACGCATCACCAAGTTGAGAGTTCTCAACGTCAGGTCACAAGGCGCGTTCAAATTAACATGAATCATGTCGCGGCTAACACTCATGTTGTGAATGATTACATCTTAGTTTCATCTTGTATGTATATATGATGGTAATTTAATTAATTCATCTTGTCAGTTTAATTAAATCTTAGCATTATCATCCGGTTTATATATACCTATATATTTATCTCGTTGTTTTATGAAAATAAAATGTTTAGACATTCTTTTCCTGAGTTACTCGACTGCTATTTCATGTTACACAAAAGTCCATCTTTGTTTCACCACTTTACAGAAGTGCGTCAAAACTATTAGTCAACTTGGATACGACATCAGTACAGACTCGTGGGATGACTACCTATGATACAAGTCAATAAATAATTATTGTCAATCTAACATGTAATTATTACTTTAGTGATGACACTCATTAAACCATACACTCTTATAGCGAGTGTGAGTATGACTACAAACAACTTCATTTAATATTAATAATATAGATCATGATAAACCCACACTTAAAAGTTGAAAGGGACATGACAAGATCCTTCTCCTACCCATTTGATTGGTTGTTGTTAAAAATCGTGTCTTATTTTAAACGTGTGAGAAACAAAATGACCCAATGTTAGCTCCCCATTGAAACCAAAATAACTCAATAGGTTGGTACACCGAATTGTGACCACTGACCAGTGAAGCAAGAGTCTACGTGTTACGACACAATTCACGTATGACAAGATGATATCTATATAATTTTTTTCGAATTTGAAATACTTTTTCTCCTAACGATCGTATCAACTTGCACTTGTATGCACTTGTAAAGAGTTATGTTTGTAACATTCTTGTATGAGTCAATCATCAATACCACTTTTTCTTAAAAGTATTGCTTGTAGTCTTAGTTTGATCATTACAGTTTGAAATTTGATAATAATTAGTACATTTAAACCCGTGTGTAGAGTTGGTGGTGTTAATAATATTAAAAACTTTATATAAAAAACAAAAGCAAGATGTAAAACTGCACATTGTGACAACGAGAGAGTGGGGATGAACCGGCATGTGGTGGCGTGGCGTTGAAATTTTCTAGGCTCAGTTCGACAACTTCTACATTAGTATTCACCCTGTAAATTTGATTAAAATCTACATCGACAACTTGATTTTGAAAAAAAAAATTGAACGTCAAGATGTAGATGAAAATAAGTGCACTGCAGAGACAAATTTGGATTCAAAGACATGATATTTAAGAGTTGTACAGAACTCTAAAAAAAAATCAAAACTTGGAAACAACTCTGACACGGCTCCTAATATATTACTTATAAATTCGCTTAAATGAAATTCACACTAAAACGTAAGTTAAAGAAAGCATGTTGGAACGATATTTAAAATTTATAAAATATTATGTTTTAAAAGTTATAAAAAAACATTGAAAACAAAAATTTATGAGCGGACCATATTTCAAGATGTGTTTGGGCATAAGAAGAAAAAAAACAAATACCAAAGTAAATAGAATGATTGATAAATGTAGTTGAAGTTGAGGCATCAGTTGTACTTAGAGATGGCAAAAAAAAATTGGTTCGGGAATCGGTTCAGATAATAAAACCGGAACTGGTTTAAAAAACCGGTTTTGGCCCAAACCAATCCCGAACCAACCCAAACTGCCGGTTTCTATACCGGTTTGCTAGCCACGCATTTAAAACCGGTTTAAAAGTTAAAAATGGTTAAACTTGTAAGAAAAACCGATTTCAAACTGGTCTGAATCAGTTTGGTTCGACTTTTCGGTGAGTCAAACCGGTTTGTAACCGGTTTAGTTTTGAACCCGAATCGGTTTGAGAAAAAAAACCAGTTTGTACAACTCTAGTTGTACCTGTAACTTTGCGAATGTTACGACCATTTACAAATTATTATGTGTGTATAACATTATTTATGGCATGGTGGATATTATAGTTACATACATAGATTTGTTGTTGACACAACTTATCAAATATGTATAACTAGTATTTAACTCTACGCGTTACGTTGAGGGTGTAAAACCGTATATCAACCACCTTAAAGAGCTTATACCTTTAAGCAAAATAGTATCCCTCTCATAATGATGAGGTCATAGGGTGTTCAAATTCTTATATCTGAAAATTTCAGATAATTAATTTTATTATTCGAATCCAAAAATTCGAATATCCTAGTTTTAGAATGGATATCCGAATTCCAAAAAAATAAGTATTATTTAATAAATTTTATATAAATTTATTAATTTTTATTGAAAATTTTTCGATTACATGAAGTTTTATTATAAATATTCTAAAATGTCTGAAATTTCTAATTAATATTTATTATCTAATATTTTTTTATAAAAAATTTCGGATATCTGAGTACCCAAAAATCCGAACATCCTAAAAAAATACTATCCGAATCTAGATCCAAATCTCGATATCCGAATTTCAAATATTTTGAATTCAGATGTTTTTTAACACCCCTAGAACTCGAGGGGCTATGGTTACATCTAACCACTACCTAAGGGCAAAACACAAACTACTAAATTATCCAAATGAAACAACCAACGAGGGAGTCATTTGATCCTTAATCATATTCATAAACGAAAAAAAATACAGTGAAGTTATTGTAAATATAGTGAAGTTAAATGGTAAAATTTTTATATATATTAATAGTGGCATTATTGTAAATATGGTGAAGTTAAATGGTAAAATTTTAATAACTAGAGATCTTTTAGGCAGAATAAAATTCATATTTTTCTCTCATATTTTCTAATTTATTATTCTCTCTAATTTCTTCTAATCATCTATTCTCTCTCATCTTTCCTATTTACTATAAAAATTAAAACAAATTGTGTTATTTATATGAAACTTAGTAGTTACATACACAAGAATATAAATTTTAAAAAAATAAAGAGTGTTACATATGTATATGTTACAACGTAACAACAAAAGTTACGTACACGCAACAACATATGTTACGTATATCGAACACCTATACGTAACAACACTTGTTAGGTATACATAACAACAATTGTTACGTATATGTAACAACACTTGTTACATATACCATTACCGAACCCACCATATATGTTACAACACATGTTACGTATACGTAACAGTAGATGTTACATATACCATATACCTTTACACAACAGCAGTTGTTACGTATATGTAATAGTTATATGTAACAACATTTGTTAGGTATACGTAGCAGCACCTGTTACGTATACGTAACATTTTCAAGGTAAACTACATTTACTGAACCCACGTTATAATCAATGATTTAAAGATAAACCATGTAAGAATGAATATATATGAATCAAATGAAAAAGTAATAAAAATGATTTGTGAAATAATTACTGAAATGTGGTTATAAATATGAATAGAAATACAAAAGTCAAATAAGGAAATGAGTTATATCAATTATAATAGTTTCTTAAATTAACTATGTTTATGTTTAGTATATTGCCCTTTGAAAAAAATAGAAAATAAAATAAATAAAAATTATTTGATTGGTTGAAAGTAGTTTTCATGGTTTTTAAATTATAAATGTGGTTTTCATTTTATCCCTCCCCTATATACATACATACATACATACATACATACATACATACATACATACATATACATATACAATACATATACATATACATATACATAACATATACATATACATATACATATACATATACATATACATATACATATACATATACATATACATATACATATACATATACATATACATATAATATACATATACATATACATATACATATACATATACATATACATATACATATACATATACATATACATATACATACATACATATACATATACATATACATATACATATACATATACATATATATTCAAATAACCTAAGAAACCCAAATTGGTTAAACTTTGGTTAGAATAGTAGTCGCTAATATTGGAACCCAAAATGGGGTTGCCGAGGCCCGACGGTGGTGTTGTCGAGGCACCTAATCAAGCAAATTGGTTTTGCTGATGGTGCCCCGAGGCCCGCGCACCTTTATACACCTTATATTAACCGCTTATTAACTATTATTTGTAAATAACAGAATTTTAGAATGACCAGTGAGGCTGTTATAGATGCATAATTGGGCTTTTAAAAAACCGGTTCCTGACTTTTTAGTTTAATAAAACCCGGCTTGGGCTACTTTGGGCTTGGGTTTGGTTTTTATAATAACAAGTTAATCATTGGTGCTTTGGGTATTATAATTTTTATGGGCTGGTTGGATTCGGGTTTCAAACAGTCCGTTTTCGGGTATTAATATACCTGGATTCGGGCATAAAAAGCCCGGTTTCGGGTATTGAACGGGTAGGGTTACGACCATAAAAAAAGCGGTTTACGATGGGGAATTCAATAACCTCCGGGGCTAACACTCAAAACCATATTAAGAAAACGCTTTCCGGTAATTTAGATGGGTCCGGTTCCTGGGAATTTTTTTTGCACCGCTCGAGGCAGCGAGCCTATAAACTATGATATCGTATCAGTGTTTTCTAACTTCATTTTATTGAATTAAAATCAAAGAGAGCATGTACAAATTATAAGAGAAAAAACAATCTTACATCTATAAACTAGGGATAAACATGCAATGCTTGTAAAGATAATTCATAATCTATTTTGACTTCAATAGAGCCACACATGGTAAGTGGACGGGCCTGGGACTAATTGGGCTTGGATTGTTCATAACAGGCCAGTGGGCTTATTGGGTTTGTTACATTTGTCCTGCACAAACCCAAATTCTCATACTTATTTAACTAAGGGGTTGTTTGTTAGCGTTTGAATCAGTCTGTTAATACTTTAAATGTCTGAATAGTTTAGCAATCAATGGTTTAAATTGTTTGTTTCGCGAGTAAATGTCTGAATGGTTCAGTTATTTGTTTCTGAATGGTTAAGCATTATACTATTGTTGAATGATTAAAAGGTCTAATGTTGAATGGTTAAGACCTCTTATCTAAATTGGTCAGATATTTTTCTTTGAATAGTTAATCAATATACTAGCTCTTAATAGTTCCACACTTAATGGTTCATATCTTTTATTGGTTTAACACTTAATCATTCAGAAATTATCAAACAACCCTACCCTAAGCTTGTTTAAAAGATCATGTGGACATAATTTTTGTATGAGTAAATTTAAAAAATTATTTGATAGAAATTACAGATTTATTTCTAGATTTTATTTCTCACACTCGACATTCATATTCTAAGATTTTATAACGCATTCAGTCATGATCATCTACTACAATAAAATGACCGAAACATTATTTTCTTTAGTATAAAAGTTTAGTTTTTAACATTTTAACCTAATGTATATGTTATTTTCTGAACATAATATAACATATATTTGTATTAAACAACATAGTTATTTGTGATAAAATTATAGTGCCATTTTGATACAAACTTTTTCACAAATTACCTCAGTGGTTCCCGCTAGTACTAAATCTCTAACACCGTTAGTTCTTGACAATAGTCAGAAAGTATGATAAGTTTTTACAAAATAACAAATTTACCCTTTTGTTTAAGAAAAACAATAATAACCCCGATTCCCGTTTCTTCAGCTTCATCTTCGTCTTCTCCAGTAAACACCATTATTAGGCACTTCGACAACCACTCTCACCGCCTCTCCACCATTGTGAGCGATGGAGACGAGAAACGGGCAACTTTGGCTATGAGCCTACTCTCACCGCCTCTCCACCATTGTGAGCGATGGAGACGAGAAACGGGCAACTTTGGCTATGAGCCTACGATGGTGGTCTCATGGTTGCATCATTTGACTTGATATATTATTTTTAATGCCTATATTATTACCCTTATCAAATGTATCAACAAGCTTTGTGTATTTAATAATTAGAGTCATAGAAAATGGTGATGTGGCTTGATGATTTAGGGATTAAGTAGGTGAAGTTTTGGTTTCGTTGGTTTGACATTGACCCATTGATGGTTAAGCCCAACCCACAGAAAACATGAAATGGAAGATGCAATATGCCAATATCATATCAACAATGACTAAAGTTTTAGTTATGGTTTGGTTCGTTAGACTCACACATGGTTTACGGTTTATACCAAAAATCAAACGTATGAAACCGTACCTGACCGGATCAGACCCTAAGTTTTGAAAGTTTATTTTAAAGGAGATGCATTTAATTACTTATATTATGATTTAAACAAAAAAAATATACTAAACTGAACAAACACTTGGTTTATATTAGCCACAATGCACAGTCTTAATTCTCAACTCGTGTGTTTAGTTATCTGTTTTGTTTCTCTGTAAAATTTCAAGTGATGGATCTAGTTTGTTTGTTTTCGTTTCGAAGGGTACAAACTAATTTTTTTCTGGTTCTGTCTTGGTTTCAAGCCGGTTTTGAGTTGGATCAACGAAAGTCAAAACTTGTTCTTGGTGGAACCAGTTCATGTTAGGAATCGGTTCTTGAAGAAGGAAGTGGTCGGTTTGGTTAGTTTGACTAAGGCATGTTACAATCTGATTACTAACTAATAGTTCGGGTCCAACCCTAACCAGCTCTCGACATATAGGTTTCAAGTTATATGTGGATCATGTTATTAGCATCAGATTTCTTTCTTCCGAATCGCCGTTTGGTTTTATTTTGGTTCACATTAGTTGCTATATTGTAGTAAAAATTATGTTAATGTGTTTCTTTGGTTCACATTCATCACTATAGTTTTTTCCATATGAATTATTTATCATGGTTTATTTAGATTGAGTTGTACAAATGACCAAGGGCCCAAAAGCCCAAGCCGTAAATACAAGCCCCAACTAAATCACTAGTGGTGGTTCGGTTTGGTTCGTTGTTTGATTTTCAACTGTTCAATTTCCGTTTTCGATAACGAAAGACAATACCAACGATTTGGCTTAGGCACTGACATTAAACCTCTCAAAACTAGATCGTGAACACCCCTTGCTACAATGATATGTATACAAGTGCTAATTGAATTACTTTTGGTGTTGAATATCAATCGGAACACATACCCTCTATTTGAATATAGGGGTGATAAACACGTTAAATCCGCCAATTAAACCTGAAACATTGGGAATAGGTAATGAGATTGACATTCGGTATGAAAGTATTAGACTAATTTTAAGAACTTTAACGAATACAAGAGGGTACACTATTAGGTGATATGTTGCCCAATTACTAGAGATATAAACTGTAGGTCTTTTTAGTAAGAACATATAACTATTTCATAGCGTAAACAAAACTCATTTGCCTAAAATGGCGGAGCTACCAGAGGTAAAGCATCACATTTTTTAGTTTCTTATCTCGAATCTGTATTGCAGATGTTGTTATGGTGGGAAGAAGCCTGGGACCGATGTAAGTTTTTATAAAATAATTTCAATAAATGTTTTGATTTTGAAACAAAGAGGTAGGTTTGTTATTCATAAACAACGCAACATAAGTAAGTGTTAAGTATCGATATTGTATATTTAATTTCCATCAATATTGAATTAAACAAAGAAAAACTAAAGTGTCACTTTACTTGAAAGTCTCAACCACCTTGCCCAATATGTCTACTATATTAAATTCCTCTTTGATGATGATCTCAAGTTCTCATATCTTATCTATTGACATTACGTTGCTTCATCAATTTACGGTAAGTTTTTTTTTCTATTTTTTTCTTAGATGGATAAGATGCTATGAATCTCACTCGATTCATGTAGTTACTTCAAGGAATAAACTATTATATATACCTCTTTCTAAATTTTCAGAATGTTCAACAATACAATAATCTTACTATTCTTATTTCTTAACAAAATATGCAAAGTACTTCTACTGAAATAATGTTTATGTTTTATGTATTATATACTAATGATATGTAATTGCATTCTAAGTATATGACTAGCTACAAGGCTATAAGTCCACACCTGATATGTGGATCCGTTGAACACCACACTATACATGAAAACCATAAAGACCAAGGGTTGCATATATGTAAGTACGTGTTACAAAGTATACAACTAAGAGTTACGTATATGTAGAGTTTATGTATATGTAAGTACATTGTTACATACATGTACTTCACACAAGTTACGTATATATAAATCGTTTCGTCATAAGGGACGACATTTGACGTTAATTGGACTTTATATTAATAAAATATATAATGACCTCAAAAAATAATATTGAAATTTACTCAAGTATACTTTAAACGATTAGAAAATTAAAATCAATTATGAATTATATGATTGACAAACGATGGTTTTCACGGTTTTTAATTACAAACATACACTCTACCTGATATTTTTTTAAAATATAATTTCTTTTTATACCACTTACACAACTCAACCACACTCAATTTTTCACGTTTGTTCACAAGCCAAACCAACTGAGTTATTTATAATATTAATATTATTGATGATTATTTTTATTTTATTTAAAGAATAAAAAAATAGTATTAATTATTGTGTTTCGAAACTAATAAATTATTTATTTTACATATGATTGGTCATTATCCAATTGTAAGCAAAATAACTATTTTTTATTACGGAAAGAACTCAACTTAGGATTTGTGTTAAAGCATTCACAATCTATTCATCTTTATTCATATAATTACATTATAAATCATACTTTTTTTTTCTCTTTTTCTAATTTTTTATTATTTTTTCTCTTTCCTTCACTCACAACCACTTAAAATATATTAAAAACATTATAGGGTTTTGAACAGTCTTTCCTAAAAATACAGATTGAACAGTAAATTTATCATATCATTCACTCACAACCATTTATAATCATACCATATAATATAAGGATTACACTAACATTATTTTTGAAAACAAGTTATGAATGCTCTTAGGTACTTCGGAAAGAATATAACCCACCTTGATTCATTGTACTTTATTTCACTAATTTCAAATTAAATAACATTTTTTAAATCTTTACAAGACATTTGTACTTTTGTAGTCAAATACTTCTTTTAGTTTTCTGTTTACGAGAAGATTATTATTTTCTTAAACAAAATTAGGGGAACAACGTAGGAGAGAAGAAAGACAAAAAGTCTTAATGCCGTAGAGGGGCGTCTATTGTGCACGGTTGAATACATTTAATTCACCGCATAAAATGCGTTCTTGTTTATGTTTTTAGTTATTACTTTATGTTAAGTTGTTAACATAACATCAAAAAGATTAGTATTTTAAAAATAACAGGTTTAACTGATCTACGGGTTTGCTGATTGGATTGGTGAGACCGAAAGACTCAATGACATCAAATTCATAATCAATTCGTAAGTGTAAAAAGTAAACTACGACTTTATACGATATATAAATAAAATAAGAAATTAACCATGGTTAAATTCTAAAGAAAATATTCATACAATTTATGTGTTGCAACTCGTCTCTCTTCCCATCCAAACTAGAGGTGGCCAAAAAAACCGGTTTGGGAACCGGTTCGGCCAAAAAAACCGGAACCGGTTTGGCCCAAACCGGTTTCAAACCGGGCCCGAACCGCCGGTTCTTGACCGGTTATCACTTCGACGTTCCAAACCGGTTCAAACCGAACCGGTTTTCAAACCGGTTCCAAACCGGTCCCAAACCGGTCCCAAACCGGTTTCCCAAACCGGTCACCCAAACCGGTTTCCCAAACCGGTCACCCAAACCGGTTTTCAAACCGGTTTCAAACCGTTACCGTTACCCAACGGCTATTAGCCGTTTTTTTGCAATTTTGACCGTTTTTTTTGTTTTTTTTTGTTTTTTTACCATTATACCCCCACTAGGTTACTATATATAGTATTTGATGTTTTGGTTGAATCACAACAACTTATAACACTCTCTACTCTCAAAAATCTCAAAAACGCTCTCAAAAACGCTCTCCACAAATACTTTCGTTTAAAACGCTCTCAAAAACGCTATCACAAAAATCTCTGAAATGGCTTCAACAAGTGCTCAATCATCCGTTGGTTGTGAAGCGTCTTCAAGCAACGTGGTGATAGCAATCCTTCCTACGAATAGGAACCCCGAAGTATGGTGCAATTACGATTTATGTCAAATGGCTAGCGGTCCAAACAAGGCTCGTTGCAAGTTTTGTCATAAGTTTTTCAAAAAAGATGCAAACACAACGTTGAAAAACCATATTGCAAATAAATATTGTAGAGCGTTAAAAGGTGAACCTTCTCAAGGTCAAGCTTCGATGACAAACGAAGGAAATATTTGGGCTTATAACGTTGATGCGGTTCGGAGCAAATGGCGCAATTTGTAATTCAAGAAAGCTTGCCATTCAAACATTTCGACAACGAACGTTTGACTCGACTCATTCAACGAACTCTCCAACCTCGTTACACACCAATGTAAGTCGTGCTACTCTTCGAAGAGATTGTTTAAAAATGTGAAAAAAGCTAAAAATGAATTAATATCTTATTTTGAAAATTTACAAACCGGTGTTAACTTAACTAGTGATGTTTGGTCGACACCTCACGGTTCACCGGACTCGTACATTTGTGTCACCGCCCATTGGGTTGAACCCGATTCGTGGCAAATGATGAAACGTACGATTGCGTTTGAATTGTTTGATTATCCTCACACCGGCCAAAACTTTTTTATCTTATTGATAAGTTATTCAAACGTATAAATTAGAAAACAAAATATTTTCTATATCTTTTATAATGCTTCAAACAACACTCTTGCGATAGATCATTTGAAATTAAAATATAAACCAATATGTGAGGGTGTGTTTTTTTCATAGTCGATGTGTTGCGCACATCATAAACTTAGCCGTGCAAGACGGTTTAAAAACGATTGAAACAGTTAAAGATTGTTTTAAAAGAATGTTACGTGATACTTTTAGTAAAACCAAAGATATACTAAATATCGCAAGTTTTGTAAAGACGCAAATACCAAATGTTTAGGTCCGAATTGGGACGTAGCAACACGATGGAATTCCACATGTAACATGTTTGAAAAAGCTATTGAACAAAAAGAAAGTTTATAGCCTTTCAAGATAGTTTGATAAGTCGAGGAAAGACAAATTCTTACCATCCATCGGTTGGGCCATCATCGAAGAAGTAACAAAAATGCTTCAAGTTTTTAAAAATGCAACTACATGTCTTTCTGGAGTTTATTACCCAACGAGTCCGTTGGTACTACACCAAATTTATTTAATGACTTCAAATTAAATGAATTGTCGTGTAGGGGTAGACCTTATTCCGATATGATACCGCCAATGAAAGAAAAACTTAAAAAATATTTTGAAGAAATGCCTCCCGTTATTACATGTGCCGCTGCTTTAAACCCTTGTTTAAATTTGTCCGGGATTGAAACTTTACTTGATAAAATTACTTTTAATTTGGATTTAGAAGTTGGTAAACCAATGTATAGTAAAACTTTAAAAGCGACTTTCAACAAACAATTACAACAAATGTATGATGTTTATTTATTAAAATACGGGGAAACATCACAAATCCATGATTCTTTAAGGCATGCGGCAAATGCCGAATGTTCGAATGATCCAATGTTTGATTTATATATACTTTAAGGATGAATGTAATAAACGTCAACGTGGTAACACTCCGAGTAGTGAACTCGGGAGGTATGGTCTTACAAACTTTTTATCGACCATGACTCCACATGAATTTAAAAATTTTGACTTGTTGGCTTGGTGGAAAGGTAAGGAAGATCAATTTCCCATCCTATCCACCATGGCCCGAGATTTACTAACCGTCCAAGCTTCTACGGTAGCTTCGGAATCTGCTTTTTCTATTAGTGGCAGGATTATATCAATAAGACGAACTCGACTCACTCCACAAGCAGTTGAAATGTCAATTTGCTTGAAAGATTATTTGGATGCCGCGGAAAGAGTACAAGACAAACGATCGCTTGAAGGAGAACTGGAATACGAAGCAGAATTATACGAGGACGAGGTAGAGAGCGGATTGACACCACGAATGACTGATGATGAAGCGGCATATGATGACTACCTTCGTAACAGTTCCGGTTCTGGTGGCGAGGAATAAACGTACAAGTATAATACGAACGAAGAAACGACTATGTTAAATGTTTAGTTTTAAATGTTCAAATTATTTAAATGTTACAAATGTTAAAATGTTTAAATTGTTTATAAATGATATAAATTGTTTATAAATGTTATTAATTGTTAAAATGCTTAAATTGTTTATAAATGTTAATAAATAGTATATATATATATATGTTTATAAATGTTATAAATTGTTTAATTGTTTAAATCGTTTAAATGTTTAAATTGTTTAAATCGTTTAAATGTTTAAATTGTTTAAATGTTATAAATGTTATAAATGTTATAAATTGTTTAAATTATATAAATTCTTTTAAATTATATAAATTATATAAAAATGTTATAAATATTTATGTTTTAATTAAAAGTTTAAAATTTCGTTTGAATATAACAAAAAAAAAAAACCGGTTTGGGCCGAACCGGTTTGGGCCCAAACCGGTTCCAAACCGACCCAAACCGGTTTGATAGGTTTGGGTTTTTACGGTTTTGAAACCGGTTTGAACCCGAACCGGTTTGGGGCCAACCGGTTTTGACCGAGTTTGACCAAACCGGTTTCGGTTTGGGACCCGAACCGGTTTGGGCCCCCAAACCGGTTTGTACACCTCTAATCCAACCCTATCATGCTGCTCCAAGTAAATTGAGAGGTTGTTTGATAATTTTTTAATAACTAAGTACTAAACTAATAAGAGGTTTGAACCATTAAGTGTTGAACCATTAAAAAGTCTGAACATTAATAGTTAGTATATCGCTTAACTATTCAAAGACAAATATCTAATCAATTCACATAAGAGGACTTAACCATTCAGCATTAGACCTATTAACCATTCAACATTAGACCTATTAACCATTCAACATTAGTATAATAATTAACCATTCAGAGGCAAATATTTGAATCATTCAGACATTTGCTCGCGAAACAAACAACCTAAACCATCAATTGCTGAACCATTTCGAAATCTGAACTATCAAGAGAGTGATTCACATAGTGTCAAATAACCCTTAAGGATTGTATGGTAGCCTTTTAACGTTTCAATAAAAAACTACTTCTGAATCAATCACATATATAGTGTGTTTAGTTCATTTTATAAACACTATTTACTTATTTATGGCATCTTTCAGTCGGTAATTTTTAAAAACATCCCCCGAATGATTTACAGACAACCTTTTATTTAATAAAACCTCTTAATAACTTAGCATTTGAAATTGTCAAACGGTCATATTTGATACATACATATGGTTTTGTATCAGAAACACAAATGTTCTAAATTATTGATACAAAATACTTATTATTGTGCAACATATAGTTTGGTTTATATCATGAATTAACATGGAATATCATATAGCATCAAAACACGTGAAGGAGAAAATTTTCCCAAATGTAGTTACATCTCTTCCTTTGCATCGTCTTTCTTTCTTTCTCCATAGCTATTTGTCGTTATTCATGTTAACAATATTCATAATTCATAATGTGCATATTACATAGACGTAATTGCTATCGTGTTATAAAAGAAAAAGGAGAAAACGTCACATGACTTGTTTTTTTTCCTTCGTTTATGTTAATCCCAAAGATAAGGTAAGTACCGAAGGTATACCAAAAACGGGTTTTGCTAGAAAAATCTTATATGTGTTTCTACATATGTAGATAAGTTTTTTAAACATAATAAAAGTGTAATGAGTTGCCTTACTCGTGAGGTTAAACTATAGCTTGTTTAATAATAAAAATCTAGACTTTTATATGTTAGCCTAACCAACATAACATTATAGTATTAAACTTTTATGTAACATATAAGTATTTTTTTTAACTAAAAATTGATAAGGTTTTTAGCCCGGTTCAACGGATCCGGCCGATAAGCCGTTAGGGTGCCATTGCCGAACCAACTTTTTAAAACAACACTCTGATTTTCCACTAAAAGTCTTTTTAAAAGTATGTTATACATTAATACTAACCATTTATTATACTTGCATGTTGTAGTATCTGAACCATTTTCACTGTATAAATAAAATGAAATAGACTTAACTAGCGTAATGTTCTATCGAGTACCAAAGAGATTATTGAAACTATAAAGTGATTTTTATTAAAATTAAAATTAAAATTTACCTTTATGACAAAAAAAGTATTTTATGTAACGTTAAAAGTCACCCAAAGAAAATATAAGGCAATGTGATAAAAATAAATAATCTTTTGAGTTTAAGTAACATCTGCAATAAAAATAAACGATTTAAGTTAGATCAGGAGATTTCTTCTCATTTATTCTCAGTTTTTTTCTCTGAGTGATCTCGTGCTATGAAATCAAACAAGCAAAAATGATCAGATAAATTAGTGACTTGTCAGTGATTTAATTAATTAATCGTTAGAAGAAAAAATAAAGAAGATACAGGAAAGGTGGTCGGAAAGTTTGGTGGTGGGTGGCGTTGTGGTGGCGGCGGCGGTGGCGGCGGCGGTGGCGGCGGCGGTTGCGGCGCGGCGTTGCGGCGCTGCGGCGCGGCGGTGCGGCGGTGCGGCGGTGCGGCGGTGTGGTGGGGTCCACCTAATGCAAGTGGGTGTTGGAAAGTGTGAAAAGAACATCATTAAATAAGGGGAGACGTGGACAGATCACGTTCAGTGTACGGCATGGACCGTACGGTGATTTACGGACATGTGCACTACGTCGTACTTACGCATTCTCATAACTCATAACTTCCACAGGGCCCCACTATTTTCCTTTTCTCTTTTAACTTACACAGTATGCGTCCATAATTATCCTCTTGAAATCACGTTTTAAATAAATTAACAAGCTGTTAAAAGAAAAAGAAAATGATATTGATGATATTGTTTGTTTTTTTATCAGAGGTTGCAGTTATCAAGTGTGATAATTCTTACCAACTCTTATTGTCTTGAATGAATGAGTAATAACAACTAGGTTGTTTACGAGTCGAATCGAACTGAGCAAAAGTTCGCTTGTTGTCAATCAAACCAAGCTGATTGGCACATTTACAACTGAGCGAAAGTCGAACGAACAATTTTCGAGCATAATTTCGAGCGTGAATTTTACAAGATAGTGCAAACGAGCGGCGAACAATTTGTATAACCCGACTTTCTGGTTTGTCATCCGATATATATTGTGATTAGAGACGGTGATAATGTTGGATTTTAAGTTTTAATTACCTAAAAACAACCATATTTCATAATATTTTTATAAATAGCAAAACGTTATGATTGATGATTAGGCTAAGGTTGTAGTCGATGAGGCATTGAACATATTGAAGAGAATGATGACAGTGAGAGTGAAAGATGATTGACTAAAAATAAGAGCGGTGTAAAAAATTGTCTCTAATTTTAACTTTTAACATTAACATAATACTATTCCAATTCTAATTTTAACTTTTAACATAATACAGTTCTTCAATTATTAGATCCATTTATAGAACAAAATTAAAGCGTCTATTGTAATTCTAAGTAGTGTTTCTAGTAGATCCGGATAATGTATGTTTTCTTTAACCGGCAACACACATTCTCTAGATACTTTATATCTATTTTAGTTCTGAAATCATCACATCCGTGCTATTTAGAATTTGAAGTAACAATCTTTGGGTTAATATCAGAGGTGTACAAAAAGAAATATTAAAAGAGAAAAAACGAAAAAAAAACGAATCAGTTTGATAAAAACCGGTTTGGTAACCCGACCCATACGGGCGGTTTCTATACAGGTTTGAAACCTGGCACCAAAGACCGGTTTCAAACTAAAAAAACCGGTTAAACCGGTACGGAACTGATTTTTTTGAAAAAAATGGTTTTCAAATCCGTACAAACCGGTTTGAGCGATTTGATGATTCTTGATGAAAAACCAATTTTAAGGAAAAAACCAGTTTGGACATATTAAAAACAAACCAGTCGGTTTAAAAACCAAACCGATTTGACAAAAAAAAAACCGGTTTGTAAACCTCTGGTTAGAATATACATTATTTTATTATTAGAAAACCATTTGGAAAGATAATGTTTTTTTATCACTCATATATGCATCTTCTAAAAAAGTATATATCAAAGAAACACTCGTCAAGATAAAACTTTATTATAACAAAAGTTTTAAGTAACCCTCTGTTTTATAAAAAAGAATGTCATAATCTACATAGATTATTTTATAAGAAGTGAAAAAATAGTCAATGTAGAGCTATGCTATTTTGGTTACTTTTATAATCACCGTCACTAAATATATATTTATCATTCGATCAATATGACAATATAATAAACTCATTTCATTTTATACGCCTTTTCAGCATATTAGCTTGCTTAAAACAAAAAGGGTTATGTACATATGAAAAGCATGCCGATTAATGCTTGTGGATTTTCACTTAAAAAGTAAAGGAAACTTCAAACATAAAACGTGAACAACTTAACTAAATTTGTGAAAAATATTAAGAATTTCTTAATAGTTATAATAATCCATGATTCCATGCTTCAAGTAATAAGTTATATGTAAAAATATATATTTTAGATTTATATATCTACAATTTAGGATAAAAGTTATTATATGTTATATAAATAATAGGATGGTTTTAGGCTTACAAACTCAACTAGGGTCGGTATGTGTACGCTCGAACTCCTTTATTAAGTGATCTCTAATATAGGCTTAGGCTTGTTTAATTTTTATAATTATAAATCTACTATTTAGGATAAAAGTTAAGTATTATATTTATACAAACATAGGATCGTTTTAAGCTTACGAACCCACTCTAGCTCGGTATACAGGGCTCGAGCTCATTTATTAATGATCTTTAATTCAAGCTCAAACATGTTTAAACTCGACTCAACGTAAGTTTCTATCAAGTTGATCATTTTATTTCTTCACATTAATAGAAACGAATATTATCTTTTTCCTTATCCTTAAATATAACTTTTAACTATTTTGTGCTAGTTCTTATTTTTAACTATCGAAAAGATAAGAACTAGTTTTACGCATCGGATGTTTTAAAACTCCGATCGGCTATCAAACTAATTGCCACTATATATAATTAAAATTTAAAAATAAAATTTATCAATAAATATTGTGAATGCATACATATATTATCAATTTGAAGTCAGTTATATCAATGAAAGCATCATCGTATTACGTATAATATAAAAACTTACACATACATATCATACTTATGATTGTAGGTGGAGGTGAGTAATTGCAATTCATGTTTACAAATGTCTCAAGCTATAATGTTGAGAGACTATTTCTACTGTATAATAAATAAATGTAAGATAATTTAATAATTGAATCTAAATTATAAGACGGTAGTCTGAGATCTTCATGTTTAAACATAACTTTGTCATGAAATTTTTACAATTACTACCCTCCTACCCAAGTTTATGCTTTTGATAGTGGTACTCTCATGATTCTTGAATGTTAAATAATAGATAACCATTTATTTAATTTATTTTAATAGGTTAGTCTCAATGTACTACACGGATTAAATAAATAAAACATTAAATAATTCTTTATAAAAATTTATGCATTATAAACTCATGTTTAAAGATAAAATATAATTATAATTACGTATAAATAGTTACTTTAATTAAATAAAACAATAATGTGCTTTTTTAACTTTTGTTGTATAAAAAAGTTTTTAATTTTTAAATATATTGTTTTAAGAAAAATGATTGTTTTAAAAAAATTTCATTGTATTTTGTATTTAATAAAATTTTGGTTTTTAAAAAGTGTGTTTTTAATAAAAAATAGGTTTTTAATTTATTAAATTATACATTGTTTACTTTGAAAATGATATGAGTAATATTATTAGTATTTAGTATTATTATTAGAAATATAGAAAAATGAGAAAGTAAGTCTATAATGAGGTTTACAATTGTTTCACACTTATTTTAGTTTTTTTCATAGATAGATAGATAGGCTAAAAACTCTTTAAATAAACGAATTAAATTTTAATGTAAAATAAACATGAATAGTTACAATATAATATTTTATGTAAAATATAATTAAAATTATATATATGTAATAGTTCAAGAAAGAAAATAACTATACCATTTTTTAACTTTCTTATGTAAATAGTTTTATTTTTAAATATTCATTTTAATGTTTTTTTAAAAAATATTTTTTTATAAAAGTCTTTTTTCTTTAAAATTGATTTGTAATTATTCTGTTTTTTTTTAATAAGACTATTTTAAAATATTTCACCCATTTATAAATTTTTTAAAAACAAAATGATTTAAAATATTTTGTTTAAAAATGTTTAGTTTTTAAGGAAACTTTATATTATATAAAACTTTAATTTGTTGTTACTTAGAGTTTAATTAAAAGATGTGATTTCTAATTTGCTTCATAAATTTTATTTTAAAAAAAGATAGTTTGATTTTTTTTAAAATAGATAAGAAAGAGAAACATAGTAATTAATAAAATTTATTTTAATAAGAGAAAAAAATTCATATGAGTATTTAAATTACCATAATACTTTTTTGGAGGAAAAGTTAATGTATGAATGTCAAAACAAAGGACAAATGATAAAAAAATGGGTTAAAAGAATGACAAGTGATAAAAAATATTGTTTTATTAGATATTATAGATTATAGATATAGATTAAAGATGATGTTAATCGCATGAATTGTAAGTTTCTGAAGTTGATTTTTTCTCTTTGCTTTTAAAGCAAAACGTTTTCAAAAAAACCAGAATACACTAATACACTATTATAACGTAATAGTTTTTAAATTTCTCAAATTACCGTTAATTTTACCAATATGTGATTACATTATTATATAAATTTTAGAGAAAAAGAGGCCGCAACAACACGCGTGAAATGAATGCTAGTTTATTATTATAAGTTTCAACTCAACTTAAAATTATCTTTTCTTTCAACATTGTATAATGTAGAAAGTCGGTTACACTAGAAACAATTAAAAAAATCTTGAATGTGGTTCGGCCCGACCCACCGATTTGCCGGTTAACCCAAAAAACAATTAAAAAAACTGGTTCAAACCTCATTGTTCAATAACATGCAACCGGTTTTTTCATATTATAAAGCGATGAGTTTTACAAAAATAAAAATGTCAATTAAATTATAATAAATTATTAAAAACCAACACTAAGGCAAAAATGAAATCAAATATCATGTACTTTAGCTAAAATGAAGTTCATTATACATAGTTGTTCAACGAGAATAAAAGAAAATTCATAACTTACTATTTCTTCATCATTATGCAATTTCTGACCGCCATTTGGTGATTTGGACTTGAAAAAATCTCTTGGACTTCAAAAGAGATCACATATTCAAATTCAAGGTAGGTAAGAAAATATGAATTTACTTCGAATTTAATTAAAAGAATATTTTCTTTACGTTTTGACAATCTCATATGATGTTTGACAATCTCTTGAAACGTGTAGTTTGTTAGTCTAAGACAATTATAGCTTTTTTCATGTGTCATGATAGGTCGTTTTCCCAATAAGATCCCGTCATCTGTAGTTTTACGAGATATAAAAACCTTGTGGTACCTTACGAACTCAATTGGTTTTTGATAAGAACCAATTATATTTAAAAAACTGGATATCTGTTAAACAAATTGAGCATGTATGAAACTAGTATTAATACTTCACCTACGCAGCAAAGGTACCAAATTTTTTTCATAATTGTATATAGTACTAAATGTTAATATTGAGAGTTTTAAAATGCATAACTTTAAAGTGACCTCGTATCTTTTAAAACACTAATAAAATCATAAAAAACAAAAACAGTAAAGGAAAAAAGCAAACTTATGGCTCAATCAACGATAACACGTGAAGTAAGGAGTTAATACTATTCACCTAGAGCTCAAATGTAACAGTATAAGAACGTAGATTTTATCATTTTTTTCAAAAGAAAAAAAGAAAATCAAAATGCTATAACCGTAGTTATAGAAGCATTTAACATGTGTTATGATGTGATGTATATCAACTTATATTTTTTGATATGTAAAAAACTAAAACGAGTTGATGGATACCAATTCATGGTATAACATTGCTAAAGGTGAGACCATAAAGGTAAAGTGGTGCTTTTGTTTGGTAACAGAAAACGACGGTTTGAGTTCAAAAAATGGCCCTTATCAAATTCACTTTTGATTTAAAGGTTACACACTTACACATAAGTGAGTTTTATTATAGATGAGTATAATGCTTTATCTTCACTTGTAAATATTTTATAGGGGTGAATAAATATTTTAGTTTTTACTTTTATGTTTCATGAAAATTTAAAATTTTAAAGTTTATTAAAGTATAATGATTAAAGTATAGACTAAACCTAGCTGTCAGTTCCCAAAGAGATAATTTTTTTAATATATACAACCCGGTTTTTTTTCAAATAAGTTCGGTTTCAAACTGGTTTTTCATCAAGACTCTTCAAATTGGTTTGGATCGGTTTGTAATCTGGTTTTTAAAACCAGTTTTTATCCCATTTTTTTAATTAAAACCAATTTACAAACCAATTTAAGGTGTTGGGCTACCACACCATTATACAAACCGCCCGTTCGAGTTGAGCTAAGAACCGTTTTACTCAAACTGGTATTTCTCAAATTGGTCCGGTTTATTTTACCTGGTTTTTTTCTAACCGTTTTTTTACACCTCAACATTTATACCTTTTGACTATTACAATCCGAGATGGATACTACCCTTTATGTATCAAAAGATAATTTAACCGCTTCATAGTGGCATTATTTATATTTACCTAAAAGCATGCACAAAGACAAAAATTATAGATAATGTAGGTCTGTTTTCATTAAATAAAACAATCCCCTTATCACGATTTTATATAAAAGAACGCTTTAACCGCCCCATATTAAAATTTTGTTTTAAATCTTTTCATTTCGTCGATCATGTATCATTCAAGTTAGGATTTCTGTTGATTAACGTTTATAACTAACCCGCCCGTTACTTTTTCCTATTATTTTCATTTTCATTGTTTCCGAACAATAATTCCTATTATCAAAAAAATATTCATCAAAACTACAATTTACATAATTTAAACAAACAATCATTTGATTAAAAACACGCCTTTTTTCACTGGAATATCCCTTTAAAAACTTTTCATCTGCCACTAGACTCTATGGTACATCACTATAAGTATTTCTGTTTGAATAATCGAACGAAGTAAAGTTTTTATGTTCTACCAATGATAATAAAAGTGGGTAGTCAAAGATATCATAAATGATTTTATATGAATTTACTATTAAATTTTAGTGCGTGTATATTAACTTTCCACCATCATGTACATGAAGATGCCAACTATAAGGCCACCTTGATTTACCTTTTGATTAT